>DF239086.1:255521-340753 GCA_000507305.1 Breviolum minutum Mf 1.05b.01 | reverse complement strand
GTTTAACCATCCATTTTCAGGGTGCGAACTGTCAGTTTCAGGAAGAGTAGCTTAGATGCATCATGTCTGTTGAATAGAACGGATTTCCCGCAAGCTATGTTTGTTGGTTGGATAGCTTTGTCTTTCATATGGTGGGACCAACCAAGCATATCCACCCACATAGAAGTAGATGGTAAGCTTCCTCTAGTACTAGTAGATGGCTTCATCATGGAAAAAAAGATGTGGAAACTCTACCGTGTGTACCATTTGGAAAACCCATCTATTTGAAGGTGGTGTATAGGAAAAAAAGGGGTCTATTGACGTAGATTGTGGCTTTTGTCATGTCATTTTCGTAGAAGGATTTTGCAGGTTAGCAAAGTGCTACCCCCCCAGAAGTTTAACATAGCCCCTGAAAAATGGTGGTTGGAAGACTACTTTCCTATTGGGAAGGTAGCTTTTCAGGGGCTATGTTAAACTTCGCGAGAGTAATAGTATGATAATATTCACGATTTCCGTGACGGCAGTAACACCAAATTGACAAAAAAACATCAAAACTGTGCAGAGAGGATCAGTGAAACCCTCCCAAAAATGACGACTGTATTATTTACTTTAAAAGAATGGCATTTGATTAGGGGATAATTGTATTTGATTTGGGGGGGGGAATAGTGGAGAAATTTGGCACCTTTTCTATCGCAATCAAAGCATGGCAGTGAGTGTATGAATACCTAGGATTGTAAAAAGGATTCACTTACCTTCTTACCCAACAAGTGACCCATCTATCCTTCAGTGGAAATTCTATAGGGCAGAAAAGCACCCCAAATCAAGTGCAATTCACCCCAAATCAAGTGAGAATCTTTTTTACTTGTTTTGGAATGTAAGTATATATATCTATATATTGATATACAACTTATATATATATAGTTGTTCTATTTAACAATCATTTCTTTGACTTCAAAGCATTTCATATTTGCTTAGATTCTTAACGGATTTTCTTTTTTGGATACCACGGATTCCTTTGAGGTCACTTCGCATCCAGCTACCGCTGCAGAAATGTTACCTGATGGATGGTCACAGCAATGGCGGGTGCTGCGTTTTATTCCTACTTCTGGAAGCTCCAATTTGATCCAGGTGCCCCAAGTCGAAGAGGATTTGAATTTGGGTCCAAAAATTACGGAGAGGATGGTGGTTGTGGTTGATGATGGTGGTGGTGGTGGTTGTGGTTGTGGTTGTTGGTTGGTCGGTCGGTTGGTTGGGTGGTTGTGGTTGTGGTGGTGGTGGTGTCGGAAACACGGAAATCCATGATTGCTCATGATTTTCCATTGCTAGGTTAGATAGCCTGAGCATCCTCGTTCGATTGTATGTTTAGAGACCTAGCCCATAAATACATACTTGAGAATTCATTTGCATCGATCTACTCAGTCAATGTTTCATGAGTGTTTTACCCTCCGCTCGGAGTCACTTATGTGAAGGATTTTCTGGGCTGCAGGATGCTAGATTGAATGCATCTACAATCTGCATGGAGGATATTCCACAATGAATACAACAATACAACTATAGTAACAGTAAATTTTGGAGAATGTATTCTCCAGAAGGGCATATATTTGCAACTAAAATGTGAGGGACTTGGAGCAACACTGTTGAAATATGATGAAATCTACACCCCAAAAAAACTAACATGTCCCCTTACACCATTTCAAAGAGAAGTAGTTTTCTCACTATTTATCCAGGGACATCACTATGGTTTCCGGGGATTAGCTACAAAGAGGCCCCACCTACCAATTATAAGTAGGGTTACAACTCCACTTATAGGGTTTTAACCCCAGTTACCCATTTATAAGGCCATTTATAACTAGTAGGGACCCACCTTGTAGCTTGCTGATTTTTTTTAGACACCTGATTCAACGTTCGGATCCGCGCGCTTGTTTCCAGGCCATCAACAAGGTGTCCGTTGATAAGAATGGGAACTTCATGGAGCAATGCCGGAGTTGTCTCCCAGCCAAACTATTTTTTTTGGAAGCGCTTAAACCTTTCTTTTCCCTGAAGATGATTGAAGATGTATCTAATCAGAAACCTACATAAACTCAAAGTTTTACGGACTGCTTTCTTGAAAAAAGTGTCCGCATGACCGAGGTTTACTGATGCCATATACCAAATCAATTGTCAGTGCAGTGATGAGTGCGCTGGTCATGGTACAAGCACCTTCCTTTTTTGATGACTCAGGCGGGTGGAGGGGTCCGGGCAAACGTGGAACATCGTGAAGTTCGAAATTCTTGGAGTTTCCAGTTGGTCAAGCATAGATAAGGCTAGAGAAGTTGATGTTTGATATGATTTACTGCAAGAAATTAAATTTATGATATCAATTGCATTGAAGCAAGCCGTCGATCTATGTTGTCCCGGACCGTCCTTTGACATATCGGATATGACTTAGATGTTCGATACACAATTTGACCCATTTTTGTTGGAAATATTGAACTTTTTGATGTTTACATAGATTTCCATGGTCCAGATGTGATATTTTTTGCTGATGATCATCAACCAACCAACTGGTTGGTGATGAAGGTTGGTGACGGTACGTACTCGTAGGTTCGCTTCCTTGCCTCGCAAGGGACCGGGTCGACCTAGAAGAGTAGACGACCACCACCATTAATCAACGGCCAAGCCTCTGTAACCAGAATATAGACAAAGAATAGTGGGAAGATAAGCCCATAATATCCCATGTACCCTCCAGGGAACTAACATATCCCCAAAAAATGGCATTTTGAAGATGATTTTCCTTTTCCCCAGGTGGGATATGTTATTCCCCGGAGGGTAACCATTATTTAGCAGAATTTAAGGGGTAGGCTCACTGAGGTAACTTGCCACAACCTTTGATGGTTGTACTTCATCATCCCATACCAACAACTGATCCCCGAGAGGACAGCGTGAACTACGAATCCTTTGTGTTGGTTTTGGGGGTGGCAGCATCTTGAATAGAAAATGCATGGTTTTTCTGTAAGATTTATAGATTTGAGATCCCAGATCTGTGGACTGTATGTCAAGTTTGAGTCGGCTTGAACTGCAGAAGTGTTGGTCAATGAAAACCTTTAGACTTGGTTGGTTTGAGTCGTGCCATTCAGCTGGCCTGCAGTTCTGCCATTGCGTTTGGCGTGCAAGATTCCGTGAACATGTTTTTTTGTGTTGAGAGGGTGGGGTGGGGAGTGTAACAGGAAACTTGGCGCAGCTTTGCCAACTGTTGTCAATCTCATATGTTATATATTCTTTTTCAATACACAGTACCATTACATAACACATATTAGCACATTATATCTTTTGATTGTAGCTCCATAAATATCTCAATCTCCATGACTTCAATATACACACATGATATATATATATAGATATACATATATCATGTGTACATGGAATCCCTCCCCCTTGTTTTTGCCCAGGTATTCCATCCTTTTTCATTGAGATGTTACCACATTGTCGCGTGGATGTGGTAGAATTGGAAGCTGAAGTAGTTGAAGCTTCCAAGGATGTTGGTTTTCAAAGGGATCCACGGATCTCTATCACTGTACAAGATGGAGCGATTTTTGCTCAAGATGCGATACTCGGTGGTGCTTTGTGAAATATTTTTTAGTTTCACCCCAAATGTTTGGGGAAGATGAACCCAATTTGACTCACAATTTTTCTGATGGGGTTGGTTTAACCACCAACCAGGATAACATTGCATGCTGATGCCGCCTATGATGCTGTAATTATTGATGCTTACGATGCAGATGGAAATGTTCCGGAGACATTTTCAAGCGATGGACCTTTTTTAGAGGCGGGGATTTGGACGATTTGGTGTGCCCCACTCTTGACGGATGTTGTATTCAAGAAAAATATGCATTGGATATTTGGAGGTCAATTCTTTTTTTCATTGAAGATTTTTTCCTTGATGCAGGATTTCTACTTTCATCAGCATTTCATACACTCATGGAACCTGGAAATGGACCCCTGGAAGAGGAGATTCCTTAAACCAAAAACACATTTTCAGGTTCCATGTTAGTTTTTGGGGGAATATTAGCAGTTGGATGTTTTTAGTATTAGCAGTTTGATGTTTTTGTGCCTTCCTGTGCCACATGCAACTTTGAAATGCCCCGCTAGGCGCTGGCAGCTGGGTTGCTGGCCAAGCGCAGCGTTCCTTGATCGTGCTTGGGTTATTTGGAGCGGAATGGACGAGGATTTCATGCGAAGAAACAAGTGTGACCCAATTAGGAAGCACCTTGGGAGAAACCAACGCGAACAGTACTTATTATGATTTGCTTTTTTTTAAAGAATCTCATTTTTGGATATTTTTGGTAGGTATTTTTCCTTCGTTTTGAGGTTCCTCCTCCACCCAGTAGCAGCAGTGGCAAATGAAGGTTTAGGTTGGAATTTGCATGAATTTGCTACTAAATACGTAATCACTCTTACTGGGTGGGGGGCAAATCCAAATCATCAGGAACTACAGTAGGGCCGCTCGGGGTGCCTAGATGTTTTCTGTGTGTCTCAACTGCGACTCCAACCACTTTTGGTTTGGAAGTATTCTGGAACATAGCAACATTATTTTCCACAATCCATTGGCATAGAATGGTGGTTGTGATGGGGTTCTAAGTTGGACGTACAATGGACAACTACATGAAAACTAGTATATATAGATGGGTGGGAGGTTCATGCATTTGGTGATTGGTAATTCTGAACCCTGATTACATCAGATACGTGTTTACGATAAATGTATTGATATATGTAGCTATGGGATTTTTCAATAGACATAATAATGATAACTGGGTAATTACATGAACTACCTTCCACATGCGATGCTAGAACCATTTGTCCCTCCTGAATTAGCATCAGTATTCACATCAATTAGGTTTGGCCCTTATATACATATGACTATTTGCTCCAATGCTTTGGTGATTAAGGTTGGCCGAGAAGCTTCCACTTGTACTAAGCAAACATAGAATTCATCATTCCCCCATCCAAACAGATGGACTTCGAACAGTTACCCTCCCTAAAACTAACGTAGCACCTGAACATGGTTGGTTGGAATACATAGTTTCCTTTTCGGATGGCCCATTTTCAGGTGCGAACTGTTAGTTTCAAGGAGGGTATCTAGAAACATGGGTGATCACAAGAAAACATATTTTCGTATATTTTCGTTGACGTGAGGTGTAAATGTAACATTCCCAAAGTTTGATAAAAAATCATTTATTACATATTCGTCAATATTACTTTTATTCCAAATTATTTGCAACTTAATATTTCAATTTATTACATTATTTTACATTTAGCAATCATTATTTTGATAAATATTTTTTCAATTAACTAACGGCTCGCCCCTGCAAATGGATGGTTGGAAGAGAGTCGCCTTCCCTTTTTGGCAAATTGTCTTTTCAGCCTGGAACTAACCGGCCACCCGGGCCCAAAAGGAAAGTAGCTTCTCAAACCCCATTGTTATATATATATATATTTATTTTTGTGTTGATTTGACTATTGTGGATATAGACATTTGATATGTATGTGTATATTTATATATATATATGATACTATGCAACTAAGATTTTTCTAACCAATCATATATTGCCTGAACCTGTCAGGATCCTTTGTGCTGTTCGTCTTAGGACATGTAAGCCCGGTTTGGGTCGCTTCGGGTCAGGTTTTGGTGACGAATTTCTTGCCTCAGACAGATCTAGCACCTGTGCTACACCGTCAGGCTGAGGCGGGCGTTAAACGTTGATCAAAGCTGGGCAGATTTTCGTGGGTTTTAAAAGGTCCGAAATCCCGAGAATGTGGTACACCCCTACGACATCCTAAAACTAAGCTAACAGTTCGCCCCTGAAAATAGGCCGGGCCCCCAAAAAAGAAATTCATCTTACAACTATTGATTTTTTAAGGGCTTTGTTAGTTTCAGGGAAGGTAATTAAAGGAATCACGCAAAAAAGCACCAGACATTATTCTGTTCACGTGTTTTTTGCAATTATGGATGTGTTGAAGCCAAATAGACAGCTGTATAAATGGAGTCGTTGGCAGAAAATTCTCAAAAAGTGACGTTTTGTGAAAGTATAGGATTTAGATGAATTTGTCTTTTACCCCTGAAGATGTACGTGTTTTTGTTGATGTCTTTCAAGGAGATGGGTTCGGGGAAGAACTTGCATTGAAAGCGAGGCCTTAAGCAATCAAGGGCGTTGTCTTTCTTTTGCTATTCAAGCAGAAGGTTCAGGCAGGTCGGTGTGGATTTCCGGAGGGAGGTGGTTCGTGAACTCCTTTTCGGCCAAGAATTTCATAAAGTAAAGGACTAAAAAAGATTAAAAAAGGAAGTTGCCCCTTTGAGGGGAGTTTCGTACTAGTGGCATATTATGAATTGACCGGCTCGGCAAATTCTGTACTGGCTTAGTTGGCTACAGAACGTAAGAGGAGTAGCCAAATTGTTTGCAAGCATTTGTTCAAACAAAAACTTCCTGTGTGTAGTAATGCTGCTCCAAAGTATCTATAGGAGCCTAGGCTACTATCTTGTTATTCCGTACTTCATTAGCCCTATTCAGTATGATTTCCAACTCAAACAGACTGTCGATCTTAACCTTAACAGCGCCCCCATCATTCCATGAGGCAATCTGTTGGCATTGCACCTGTGTGGTGCATCAATGCGCAGTGCTTCAAAAGCAGAACTCATGTTGCGTTTGTGGTTAGCAGCACGCACTGTGGAACGTGACGTTCCAGCATGTCCTTTTCGTATCTCACGTTTAGCAGTCAAAGGACTCCGTGAAATTCAACTAGGGAGAGAAAAAAGGCCATTGCAAGTTGCAGAGCACTGCTGAGTACTCTACATAATCATTAGTGGTGTAGGTACACACGTGCTTTTATCAAGTCGTCATAGATACAACTTCAATTATAGTATTCTCCGAAACAACAGACTTGTGATTTCTCAATCTACAAGTAGCTAACACCAGGTCTTCGTTTGATGTTTTCAAAACTTTCAAACCATACTGTTTCAGATCATAATCCATTTGATTCTTGAGTTATTTTTTATATACCATATATGTTTGCTTATATTTCTATTATATAGTATCAGTTAAGTTATATTATATTTCTATTATATAGTATCAGTTATATATCTATAGTATATATTTTGATTATATTCTGTTTCAAGTTTCAACTTCACCAACCGAGACAAGTCAACTTTAACCGACATATATCTTCCACTTTTTAAACCTCCTCGGCCTCCAGTGGGACCTCAGCTTCAAGCTCACATCTACCAGTCATGGGTAAAGGTGGCCATGGTAAAGGTGCGCCGGCACGATGGCCACGCGTCCAAACGCCCTGCGATGTGCCTGGGTTTTGTTTCAACGAAAAACCCGGGGTGAGTCAGGGAATTAAGGTTTTTGGGAGAGAAGGAACATTGTGCCCGATTTTGCGATGTGAGTTTAGTGTATTTTTCGGGCTTCTTGTGGGCTAATGTTATTTGGGGTCGGTTACTAAACCCTGTAACAGTTATGAAACCTTCCACTGTTTTCTGTGTTTTGGCAGGACCCCAAATGTTATGATTTTTCGCTTCCCCAGTTGCTATGGAACTAATGATTGAAACTACCCTGCTATATGGACTAAAGAAGATTCGTTTATTGATGCAAAGAAACATTTACAATCATTTACATATAAAGCTGCGTGGTGGTTTCAATGATGTTTTCTCTTTGACCCCTATTTTTGGTGGTAAATGATCAATGTTGACTTATAATTGTCTTGTTCCATTGAGTTGAATCCACAACCTGGGCAGATATACCCCATGCATTTGCACCTCAACGAAGACTTGATAGCCTGATACTCGTAGAACAGGGTGCATCAGACCCTACAGTGAAGGGCCAAGAGCTAGGGTGTCGTTTGGAAAACTGCGTGATGCATCAAAACCCCGGAAAAAGCAGCCAAACAATTACTACTCCAAGCATTCACATTGGGCAAAAACAATCTTGTTTCCTCAAAAAAGAAAAGTTTACAGAAAGGGAATCCTTCCAAAATATCAGTAAAATCGTATTATAATTTGCATTTTGTTGAATCATTCCAAGACTGAGTTTGTTTTTCTTGTTTTTTTCGTTCCCGGATGCTCAATATATGGCCTATTGACCCGCATTTTGGGGTAGTTTTGGGGGTAAATGTATAGGTTATGCCATACATTGAGCATTTGGGGTTGTCATCCCAGTGTTCCAACAAAAATCGCCAGGTGCAAGACGTGAAGGCACCTGCCATCGCATTACCTGTGGATTATAGTGAGGCCTTGGGGCTGGAATGATGGTTGGCATCGCTAATAACATGGGAGTCTATAGGGCCTTATTGAGGGATCATGGTGGTTAATAGCCCATTCATAAGTTATTGTTTTTTCAGCTTGCTGGTTGGTATACTGACTTATGCCCAGATAGTCATGGTTCACTAAAGAATGACTGACCCCAAGCTGAGAAAGGAAACAAGAAACCAAGAAAACAATATAGAAAGGTCTTGGAGTCTTGGAGAGGCATCAATTTTCACCTTCAAAACTGAGAGAACTGGAGGAAAATTAAAAATCACAGCTCAGTTGGGCTGCAAGTCTTTGTGCACAAAAAGCACACTCCAAGCAAAAATTGTCTTACAACCCCTGTGAGAAGGTCTATGCTAGTTTTATCACTGGTGGGGTATTCAAGATTCTGCATGTTTACAGCTGTGTGGCAACTATATAGATATTAAGACTTCGATCATATATCCTTTCTCTTAAGCTTGAACCCACACCTCATTCGCTGCGATGGGTGGCAAAACCGCCATCCTGGCATTTTCGGGCATTTCTCAGCAGTGAGCTATCCCAAAGTGATGAGGGTGAAGGTCATGAAAACAAGATGGCCCCCCTAGTAGTTCGGAGCTACGGGGCCCCTATAAATGGCCGAACATATGGTCATAACTCCCTTGAAGTTGGAGTTACAATCATTACTTGTAAGTGATTGTGGGGCCCACTTTGTGGAGGTCACTGTGATTGAAAGTCATTGTTTCTAACCTAACACCCGAGACCGCCCCGGCCCGGTTTGGACAGGAACCCTTCATGCTGAAACATGCCATTGTGGAGGCCTTTCCCGCCGAGTTGCCACCCCAAAAGGTAGAGTTTAGTAAGGGAATCCTCCCCCAAAATGGCCGAAACATTCGGGCTACGGCTAAAGATTTATTTCATAAATTGCCCAGATACATCAGTTCAGCTTCAACCGGTTTCACTCGGCTTATTGTTCAGATTTCATGCTGATTGGTTGATCAGACGTTGATTCACTGTTTGGATGATGAAGCCCGCTCATTCCTCGGGCTCGAGTGTTGTTGGGTCATAATGCCATAGTAATGGATCAAAATAATGAAGACTTACAAGGCTAAACAAACAGCTTTGAGATGGCTATGGATTATGGTGCTGGTACATGCTGTGAACCTGATTTAATTACTCGGTTTTTACCCAACTCTTCCAAAGGTCTTTGGGTACTAGGATTTTGGGGTTCAGTCATACCTCCTTAGCTTGGGCGTTTGGAAATCTAGCCCATAGGATCCATGGGACTGGTATATTTGCCTACATTTACCATACAAACTCAACCATTCATGTAGGTAAATAAACCAGTCCCATGGATCCTATGGGTAGAGTGAATCGTAACGAATCTTTGTTTCAGGGTGTGGTGGGCATTCGACATGTCTCTTCACCCTTGGAGGCCTCACACTGGGCTGCACAACAAGATCCTCCAGAAAAGACATCTCCCCGATGTATCGTACAGCGACCCACTCAGGAAAGTCGATGTGAGAAGTTGGACGGATTCACTTTTGATGGTTTCGTGTTACTAAACTACTAATCTAAGTGGTGGTTTCAAATATTTTTTATTTTCACCCCTACCTGGGGAAGATTCCCAATTTGACTAATATTTTTCAGAGGGGTTGAAACCACCAACTAGATTTGTGTTACTAAATGACTAATGGTTGGCAAATCATAGGTTCAATGCGATTTTGGAAATGGAAGAGTTGATGAGATTTGAGTTGATGTGCATTTTTTGCGATACTTTGTTTGGGTTGGTTGCACTCCACCAGCCAAGGAGTGTTTTGTCAGATGAGGAGATTGAGCAAGTAATTTCCAGCTTCTTGATTGGATCCTGGATAATTTGTGTTGGTCAGCCGTGGGTGTTCTCTTTGTGTATGTTGATAATTTGATGTGGCATTTTTGCGATATATATTTGACACTTCATGGCGATATTCGGGTTAAACATATCCAACCAAAAATGCTCATGAAGGAAACACACCTGCGGGAAAAATCTGCACATTGCCGTTATGTGTAAATTGCTACCGTGGTTCCTGACATATTTGTAGCAGGCCATCCCCTGGCCTCATTGGGCTATCCAATTTGAACATCGACTACTTGCAGATGTTCAAATGGGGCCGTTCCACTTCAAATGACAGTGTCAAAGTGAGCAACATCTTCCAGACAATTTGGGTTGGATACAGTGGAGCAACGTTTTTCTAGATATAGTATAATGGCATTTTGTGAAACTGAAGCATCTGGTATTTTGTGTAATCTATACCCTTGATGCCCTGATAATCAAAATTCCGTTCACGGCTTCAAACCTAAACTGATAGCTGCAGTTGTACGAAGGGTGTGCCAGCAGTCAAAGTCGTTCAAAATTGATGATAGTCACTCTGCAGATGTTCATTTCCTTGCTTAATTTGTTCAAGAGAAGGGCTGGCTGTTTGGCTATTCGTTTGAAGATAGACCTTGTTTTCTTTTGGCAGTCTTGTTGAGTGCATTTGCAGGTGGCTGTTTTAATCATGTGCAGCTGTCACTACCGATTTTGTACACTTCCATCATCCTTTCATGCCTTTCCAAAGGAAATGGGTTGAACAATGCTCCACACCCATCACCTATAGTCAATGTGTGTTGGAACACCTGGGGTGGAAACCAACCATTTCTATCAGCCAAGTTCTTTCATGAAAATATATGGGTGCCACCCAATGCCACCCTCTCACAGGAAAACAAGGGGTCTTATTAACGATTTATTTACCACCATGATTTCTTCATGGGAATTTAAGGGCGCCCCCCCGAATCCCACCCCCCCAAGAAATAAGGCCTTATTATATAATGGACTATTAACCGTTGGTTTCCCTTAATAAGGCCTTATTAGGGCCTTGTTTCTTTGGGGGGTGGCTTTGGGGCGTACCCTTCCATTCCCATGATTGTTTTCAGGTTTGACCCCCAAGTTGGCGCCAACTGACGTGAGAGAAGGGACCATAGAGACCGCGACCAGCGGGATGTCAGTGGAAGTGCAAGTGCTACGGATGTCAGGAGAATATAGAGAGGTGAAACGTGAGATCCAGCGAGATCAAGTGCCAATAAGGATGAATGATGTTTGATATTTATGTAATATCTATGTGGTATTCTACATGATCTAATTGTTCAAATATGTGTGTGTGTGTGTGCGTGTGTGGCATATCATAATATCATTGTGATGTGGTAGTTTTATTGTATTTTGCAAATATCAGGGCAAAACAAAGATAAATCTATATATATATATACCTAAATAATAGACTGATACTGCATGTGTTCCATGAATTTTCAGGAGTTTTGAACCTTTCACTCAATTTGTTGAGTCAATTTCTGGGATGAGGTTCTTAAGAAAGGTGCTACTGCTAAGGTTGATTTGTTCCAATTACCATGGGACCTCAGGATGAGCTGTTGGCATGTTCAAGTGAAATTTCATTCTGCCAAAATTTGGCCCTGGGAGACAATGAATCAAGTTGATAGTCTTGTCTATAGGGTTCTTTTTTTGGGGGGGATGTGTTTCCTTTTTTGGTAGTTGTTTTTTCGTTTATTGCGTAAGCCCTTTCTATATATGGCTGGCGAGATTTTGTTGACAACTCATCCGGTTGAGAACTAGTTTTTTGTATTTAAGTTGAGTCTAGCACTATTGATGCCAGTGCTTCCATGTTTTGGGGTGAGAAGTTTTGTACACAGATGTACCCCTCATGTTCAATATAAACCCTGGCGTCCTTTCCTTCATGGCGAAATGGGCAATGCCTCCACCTGAACTCCCAAACGGCCAGTCTATCAGCAAGGTCTGTGTCTATCAGTTTTTCAGTATGTCATTGAAACAAAGGATGTTGGACTTGAGGTAGAAGGACCAGAAAGATCCATTCAATTTGTTGCGAGGTTTAGCGCTAAAGATAGAAGGATCTCAAGTCATGGTGTTCATGGTGTTTATGTGTTTTTCTTTTGTTTTGTTTCCTTAAGTTGAAGTCTATGACAGGTTTATGTACGAAGATGATACGATGATCTACGGTTCTTCTTGACCTGCAGAATTGCCCTTCAAGTATATTTCAATCACCCTTTAACCGTGTCGTGGTTTTCACAACGGGTCCCCTCCCTGTTTAAACAGGGACTCAAAAATCTGCGGGGAAGGAGATGAAGCCTTTCTTGGTATGATGGATTCGTTCGGAACGACGGTGGCATCATTGAAGGACAAGTTGCAGGAAACGACCGGGATCAAGGTTGGTTGGCAAGTTCTCTTGCTAGGTGGGGCCCCCACCGGGCCTGGGTTTGGGAGGCTCAACATCTTGGTGTTTGTTTGTTGTTGGGTTTTGGTTGAAGTAAACATATGAATGTTTGTATAATTATATGATGTACACCGACATGTATATGATTTTAAAGGGTTGTCAATATAGGCATATTTATATATTTACATACATACATATATATCTATCTCATACATGGATCCTATGGTAAATATCTGTTTGTTGTTGATGAGGTGCTTCTAATTCAACTTGGAAAGGAATTGAATACGCAAAACCTGGTGGCCTGGATCTAAAGGAATTGGACTGGACTTTTGGACACCTACCCTGATGATTCATGTGCACTTGTCAGATTATATGCCATGAGCCACCCAAAACCTACATTTTTAGAGGTTTGTTTGGTAAATAACCCCGGTTTTTAGGTGGCCAAAAAAAAACTATATTTTTCAGCTAATGGTATGTATACCTAGAGCCCAGATGACCTTTTCATAGGAAGATATGACCTATCGCATGGTGCGAAGGTCGGTCAACCTCCAAAAAAGTGGTGACCGATGCATTGGGTGTCCGCGGGGGGGCGCCCTTTCGGCTTCAACAAATCACGAACATATCTAACATCTGTAAAATCTCCAGACTTCATCAATATGGATTGGGGCCTTGCGGCTTAACCCTAGTTCACTTTTTTCTTTATATGTATATATATATATATTATAGATATTATAGTCTATTATTTTTTGGTGAAGGGAATCCTATCCGGATAGTAAGTGATCAGTGATCCTATTAAGTGATTTGATGCGTAAAGACACTGGATCCTATTATTGATTCACTGGGAATCCTATTATCATTGTCAAAATCTGGATGGTTTCAAACAATTTTTATTTTCACCCGTATATACTTGGGAAAATGATCCACATTTTGACGAATATTTTTTCAGATGGATTGAAACCACCACCACCACCTAGAAATCTACGTGTTTTTTCCAGTGTTTTTTATGACCCGCGCTTTTTGTTTCCCGTTCCAAACGGCAGGCGGCTTGGAGTTAGACCATCAACAAACATTGGCTGCATATGCTGGAAAGAGTTCGGACGAGAAGTTGGAGATTCAAATGCAGGTGGTGAAGTTTCGCAGCTTTTTCCAAAAGCAAAAAAACGCATGAAACATTTTTTGTTGATGATTGTTTTGGTCGGATTTTTTTGGTTTTAGGTGGGAAAACAGAGATTGAAATGGTCAACAACTTTTGAGATTTATATATAGATTTATATTGTAAATAAGAGGTGAGAGAGGTAATAGTAATTTTCTTTATTTAGGATTCTATTTTGTGGGTGTGTATGATGTATATGTTTCATGTCCAGATGCTTGTTTCATTCATAGAATCTCGATGGCCTGTGGATTTTCTTTGGACGATTTCGGACTGATGATTTTTTGGGGGGAAGGGTTGAAGCCACATACTCTTGGCATCCCGGGTTAATAAATTCGATTACCTTGATTCCTTCCCATAGGATCCATGCACGGTTTATTTACCATTATTTCCCCAGATGAATGGTTGATGTGTATGGTAAATGTAGGTAGATATACCATACATGGATCCTGTGGGATTGTTTCCTATGCTTAACCACTTATAGCTGCTGTTGCTGCCCACCCGGAAGACAAGAGCATCGAGGTAGATTGCTTGACATATCCCTCGGAAACATATTTGGGGATTGTCATCCCACCTTTAATAGGGAATCTTTATAATGGGTATATAAACCCCAAATATAAGGTTGATGACCATCCCTACCATAGGAAAAACAATGGGAGCTTAGATCCCAAGATTTTTTTTTTCCAACCACACCCCTCCACCACCACCCAGCTATCAGACCCCTTAGTGACCTTCTGGGATGATGGCTTCCGACTGCTTAGGAGATACCTGCCATGAGGTGGCCTTCGGCCAGACTCATGAGCGGTACGGTGCCCTTTTAGCACTACTGGAGGAGGCACAACGAGGTGATTACTGTGTCTCTTGTGTTGCTGCCTTCCACTTGACCCAACGGGACTTCCAAGAGCAGCAAACCCTTTCTTTCAAGCAACTTGGATTTTTGCGATTTCTGCTCTTTGCAACATTTTGGGTTCACAAGATCCATCAAGATGATGGATGGATGGACCATTTTCATCCAAGTCTTTGCAGAACAAACAGAAGTCCTTTTAACAACAAATTCCACCCTCCGAAAAAATGTGTCGCTTCTTTTTTTTTCAGGCTGGCCCTTAGGGAATGACGGAATGGATCCCCCTAAGAATCAGCGATTGGACCCTCCCTATGAAGGAATGAGGTTTGACTCTGTGGAGGTCCGGGGATCTCTAGTCACCACGGTGGTGACTTGAGATTTCCTGATTCTTAGGGCCTATTATAGCCATGCTATAGCTTGATTTCCCTCATTTTTTTACCTTGTCGTGTCCAGCCAGTTTTGGATTTTTTACGATAGATGGTTTGCCGATACCTTTTAAGGTAGGTTAGTGCCGATCTTATCAACGAATGACGGTAGACATTTGTGCCATCTATATACTTTTCAACGACTGTAGGTTGCTTGCCCAGACTTTGCCCTTGGAATCTGCATGTCAACTGCTTGTACATGCCCTTTCTTCGCGACCGCTGCTCCATCAAGCTGCGGCAACTTGGAGGGTTTTTGACAAAGGTCAAACTTTGATTCGAGTTTGGTTCGAAACCAAATTTGCTTGTTTTGCAACAAAAGTTTAAAAAAAAACACGGGTTGGTTGGTTGACCTGAATTTTAAACCTTTTTTGGGGGGGGGGGCTGTCGTATTTAGTAGGAAAAATGAACAGTTTAAACAAACTGTTTGATTCCATAATCTATTTTCCAAGGAAGGCACTAAAACCGCAATTTTTTGGCGGGAAATTCCAGGTGAACTTGGCCCGACTTTTCCATGAAGACCACGAGATCGCTGCAAGCAGCTCCCAACTAATCAGCGGATCGCCATATGCTATGGAGCTTTTGCAGCGGTTCAAGGCGGGTAGGTCGTTCAGTGGTCTTTCTGTAGCAGATGTTTTGTTTTTGGAGGATGGCAATATCTTATCTTACACTTAGTGTGTCGAGTTGTATTTGGTTTATGTATATCTTTATATACAGGTTGGTTTAAAGTTTAAGACTGTAATATATACATATATACAGATGATTACAATGTTTCAATCAGTGTCGTGCTTAGCAAAAAAACAGTTGAAAAGTTGTCTTTGTTGTTACAAACAGACGGATGAATTGTGAGCTGCACAACCTTGTTCTGTTTTATGTTTGGTTTATTTTGTGTATTGTTTTGGAATCTGTGTGAAGCTTGTTTCATTTCAGTCAGAATGTGATAAATTGAACGAGGTATAATACATCAGAAATACAATACTTGTTTTGCTGTGTTTAGTATGCTATTTATATATTATATTTATATATATTTATATATATCTTTTTTTTTACATATCTTTCTTTATACCGTTCAAGAACATGTCACGAAGAGTGAGAACTCCACTTTCCATTGGGGTGAATGTTACCATGGTATGTGCATTTTTCAGCTGCCCGCAGGTCAACTTCAAACCAACTCCCCGACCTTATACTGGAGCACGCATTGAGCTACCGCCGCCTCGTGATCCGTTGGTCTTTGCTAGAGAAGAATTGGCTTCATATATGGCTTTTGCCAGAGCCTTGCCTCACAACTGGCATTACAAGACGTGCACTCCAGTGACCAATGGAATCTTGGGTTTAAAAAATGGGTAGAGGATCCCCGTGGCATCCATGTATATCTATTTACTACATGGATGTTTCCGAAAATAGTGGTACCCATTTTAATAGGGTTTTCCATTATTTTCACCATCCATTTTGGCGGTTTACCCCCTATTTTTGGAAACACCCGCATATTTATACATATGTTTATATAATTGTTGTGGGCAAACAAATAACCACACGGGCCTGGAGAACGCTCACGTGTGTGTTTTGATCGTGACCTCCATGCATGACTTGGAGTCAAGCATTTACAGCATCTGCAAAAAGAACGTTTACCCCTATCTATCGGCTAGTTTGGTACCTAAGATGTGATGGTTTTTGGCTCATAGAATCACTAGAATCACTAGAAGTCTCACTCTTACATGAAAGTGGTTTTGTATCGTTATGTAAGATGATAAGATTGCATTTATTTGAGGTTCACCCTGCACAAAAAGAACATAGTCGAAAAGACAATCAAAGATTCCAGTACAGATTCGCAATCCGGTTGCGACCCACCATTACATCAGGCTTTGATCTTGAAAGACACCTGAGTCAAGAAGAGCAACGTGCTGTGACTTGGACAGATATGGTCCTACTTTGATTAAACTTGTGTAGAGATGTGATATAGGTACTGTATTTGTTTTAATTTTGATTATATACATGTTTTCATCTATCTACTAAAACATTATTTAAAAACAATATATGTATATTTATATATATATACACATGTGTGTGTGTCTTCTTTTTTGTTACAGTATGTTCGTGTTTTGTTATTGTTGAGGCAGTCCGAAAGTAAAGCGAAGTCACATGTCTCAGGCTTACTTCAGCAAATCCGCATTTCGCATTCTGAATGGGTGGGACCCGAAGAGAAACCAGGTTGATATAACCGGAAAAGGGATAAGAAGGCTGGTTCCCCAATGCACCTGTGAAATATAGGCTGATGGACATATCCGGAATTTGGGTGGTATTCTACGGATTGACTGATTGCGTGGTAGTCGCTGTGTGACAACAAAAATCACACAGCAACTACCTGTTTTGTTGGTACTTAAGTAATTTCCCCACTCAACCCCGCCAGCCTCCCCCGAAAAGAAAAATAGAGGTCGGATGGAAGATTATGTTCTTCTTCAAACAGTGACAGGTGATCTTCAATAAATTTCCAGCCTTTACACCCCTGAGTTCACTAACATGACTGGATGGTTCAAATCTGTCATTTTCAATAGGAAATATATCGACTCATTCATGGTGGAGGATTTTCCCCAGCGATCGTCAGGCGGCCATGTTGATGTTGGATTTGTCAATCGTGAAGCGTCGCGATCACTGGACGATTGTGACACAGAATGGTAGTTCAGAAGTCGTGGTGCCTCGGTTGCTAATCCTCTCAAAATATTATAGTCCCCAGGGATGGTGTTTGTGGGGTGTTTGGGTGGTTATGCTTGTTTTGGTGAGGATCCTGGTAGTTAGTTTGCAGACATGAGGTTAGGATGTGTTTTGTTGATAGATTTTGTGCCCTGAATTGATGTTTCCACTTTTTAACCATGTGCATCCTCTTTTGTGTATACATTTTCTTGTGTAAAAGTACTTGGAGGATCACCCCAGGACTTGTAAGTGGTTAGGATCACCCCCATTTATAAGCCAAAAAAAGGCCATGAATGGAAGGGGTCCCACAACCCGATCCTTGGCACCCGAAAATTCCAGCAGCTTGACAGAACAGGACAAATCACAAATCATCTTCCAAACCTTTCATGTTTTCAGTTCATTTCGTCATTGGTTTTTGAAGGTGGTGGCTTCAACCCAAGCGAAAATATTTGCCAAAAAAAAGGATCATCACCCGAAGTAGGATAGAAAAAACACATATTTCTTCAGGATTTTCTTCGAAACACCACCTAGCTAAAGGGCCTCCGTGAGATTCAAATTTTCGACTGTTGAATGATGGGAGCTAACTGGAGCCATTCAAATTTAATGAAAACTTGGGGGTGAGTGGAGGGTAGTTCGGCGATATGTTTTTGGAGTCAAAAAGTTGCAACCACTTAAGGCTGGCGGGAAGAAAAACTTATGATTCAAAAACCGCTATGCCGGTATGACTTGCATGAGTTGGAGATAGTTGGAGTATGGGTAACCAACAAAAACAGCTGGGAACCTAACTTGTTTTTTCCTTAGAATGAGATTTCTCTGAAATTTAGCCAACCCAGATCTATTCAGATCTGGTCATGACTACATGACTTGTATCAGCTTATACTTCCTGAATATTTGATTGATTTTCCCAACAATAAAGCGTTCATTACATTGATAATGACCTATGGCGATGCACGACGATATCGGCAAAAGGTGACGTTGGATCCTTGCGGCCTCTTCGTGATGGAAGATCAGAGGACACTGAGGGAAAACGGATGGCACATAACGTTGAATGCGGTTGAGCTACATGGTCATGGCTGGCCTTACACCAGGGTTATTGAAAAACAGTGATGAAAGTGCACTTCTCAAAAGTAGGAAGAAGATGACCAAGGTTTTTACTAATAACTGTTTTTTTGTTTCAGGGCGGAATGACATGCAATAAGATTATAAAATCGAACATGATAGAAACCATATTGTAATTCAAAGCAGTGATATTGAAGCAAATTCAGTTGGGGATCATGCACTGCATTCCCGGGCAATAACAATATAGACATATAGTGCAATACAATTTCTTTACCTCAAATCTCATGTTGTGCAAACTTATGGCTCGTAGTTGAAACTGCATGGTTTTGCTGTTTGGGATTTCTTGCTCTTTTCAATGAATACACCTTGGAAAAGGAACCTAAGAATCCCCCGATTGAAAAGAAAAATCATCTTCCAGATCTTCATTTTTGGGTTCCATGTTAATTTTCTAGTTTGTAACGCCAATTTGATGATTGGAGATTTGGCTGCGCAAGAAATGCTTGCAGACCAGAGTGTTTTGTTAGGCATTGTTTTGGTGCAACGAATTGTTTTTTTTCATACCATTAAAACCATTTCAAATATTAAACAACAACATCCTTGGTGGTCCAGGTTTTGTCGTTGCAGTTCCCCCCTATGGCGAAAATCTATCATCAATATAAGAAGAGACAAGTGACCAGCTCAGCAATTTCGATATTTTTTGCGAATTATGGGAATCTAAGGGGGACCACCCGCAATGCCAACCTCCCCCAGGAAAAAAGCCGATCATGGTGGTTAATCATCCCTCAATAAGGGTGGTGGGTGGCATAGTCCGAGTCAGGATGTCGGAGGTTGATCTGTTCTGTGGCATTGCTGAATATCCACATCGTTCAGCAGAACGGGTGCGTTTGGCACTGGAATGTGTGGCCAACTTAGCAGGCAAAGGATGAGGAATGTGGGAGTGTGGTTGTTGTTGTTGTTGTTGTTGTTGTTGTTGTTGTTGTTGTTGTTGTTGTTGTTGTTGTTGTTGTTGTAACTTCCAGACTTTGTAACTTTTTGATTCTTAGACATGTAGTTTTTGTACCCTTAGCAATCATCACTAAGTGCCGCGCAGCAGGCAAAGGTCATCGCAGGGCTTTGGCCGCTGCATGTTGGCGTGCTGGCTATGCGGCCGATGCTGTGGTGCGCGATGCAGCCTTGGAGGCTGATCCTTTACCCCGTTGACAGTGTGGTTGAAATGTGTGGATGTTTTTCCCGGAAAAAACATTGTGTTACCCTCCGGTAAACTAACATAGCAATGGAAATCCACCTATGGTAGATGTATTTCCTATTGGAAAAGGTGGATTTCCATTGCTATGTTAGTTTACCGGAGGGTAATTTTGTTGACACAATGAGTCACAAAGAGATTTTTTGGGTATGATAGTGTATGAATATTGTATGATCATTACTTTAACTTTGGTGTCATATAATGACCAATCAGATTATTTTGGGCCGATAATCTTCTTGTGGCAGCAAACAAGTTGTTTTACATAGGATTTTTTTGCAAAGGCTAGACCTTGGTTCACATCCTGTAAAACGCGCCAATTCTAAAACTAGCTGGTGGTGGTTTCAAATGATTTTTTGTTTTCACGCCTATTTGGGGAAGATTCCCATGTTGACTATATAATATTTTTTCAAATGGGTTGAAACCACCAACTAGTAAAACATTGGACTTCCAAAATTACTACTTGCGCGTACGGATCTTGACCACAAAGAAACAAGTCGCAAGCCTGCATCCGGCACTGGCAGACAACCCATACGTCGGACTGCAAACAGGTTCTATTGCCTTCACTTTTGCCAAAACATTTGGAAGATATGTCTCAAGATCAAAGATCTATTTATTTGTTTAGATATTATATATATATATATGAAGTTGCCTGGTTCATTTAATGATGGGTTTTCTTGTTGAATCAAGCCGAATCAGCATGTGAAGAACGGTTCCGTTTTCTGTTTTTTGGATGGATGTCACACTGATGAACCAGGATAAACGTAGCAGATGTGAAAGGATGGTGCGTCAGGGTTTTGTGTGGCGGGTGACTTGACAATTGTGAATGACATTTTTTGTTTTTGGATACCTCCCAATTTTTGTTGAACAACCAGCTTTCTGGACATTTCTTGTTGCCCAAAATTTTGAATGACCCCAGGTGATTCAGGGCAATAGAATGCAATCATATAGGAGAAAAACCATGGAAAAACCAAGGATTTCAACATGTTTTGTGGTGAAAGTGTTCTTGTTCACCAAGATCCAATTGCATGACTTTGTCCAAACGCTCAACTAATCATTGATTTGATTGAGCCGCTCCTTTTCTGACGGCCAGAGCATGTTGAAGAGTTTTGCGGATGGCCAAAGTTGATTCGATCTTCAAGCTAAGCCTGGAAGAATCAGGTGGCCTCGAGAAACCATGCATTGTGAGACATGTATCACCACCCCCAGTGAAGAGGTGGGAGGGTTTTGGGTGACTTGAGCAACCGTAGTTGCGGCCTTTCGAATTTCCACTTTTAATCAAAAGGGTTCAAGAACAACTATGATTGAGCCGCTCCTTTTCTGACGGCCAGAGCATGTTGAAGAGTTTTGCGGATGGCCAAAGTTGATTCGATCTTCAAGCTAAGCCTGGAAGAATCAGGTGGCCTCGAGAAACCATGCATTGTGAGACATGTATCACCACCCCCAGTGAAGAGGTGGGAGGGTTTTGGGTGACTTGAGCAACCGTAGTTGCGGCCTTTCGAATTTCCACTTTTAATCAAAAGGGTTCAAGAACAACTATGATTGAGCCGCTCCTTTTCTGACGGCCAGAGCATGTTGAAGAGTTTTGCGGATGGCCAAAGTTGATTCGATCTTCAAGCTAAGCCTGGAAGAATCAGGTGGCCTCGAGAAACCATGCATTGTGAGACATGTATCACCACCCCATTTCCGCTTCAATGAAAACTTCCCGTGTCAGCGAAGCTCACTGGCCAAAGGCCGAACAAAATTTGTTAGCTCTGCGTTCAGCTTCCAAGGACATAAAACAGGTGGCCAAAGAATGACATAAAGGAAACGGATACACTTGAGCAGCTTTGGTGCGAAATTCACCTTTGCTATCTGTGCCCATTAAAGGTAGATGTGCTTTTCCAGTAAATTTGCAAATGCCTCTCTTTGTACCCCGACATCGATAATGCGAAAGTGATTCGATATTGACATGGACTGCTGCTATACCAGTGGTCTTCTTCCATGGAGTGCCAAACATACACATTTCAAACAACACAAATGAAGCAGTTTTCATGCGCAATAAACGTTTGACAGCAGGAGTAAGCCATAGTCTTGATCGGCCTGGATTTTCTAAAGTGCAGCCAACTCCCAACACGGAGCAGAGAGTCATGAATTGCACCGAGAATCGCATAAACAAATTGCCCTCAGCAACCTTCAAAGCATCACAAGGCCTTAGGTTGGGCAGGCCCATAACATGCTGATCACTTCTCAAAGGTGGTGGACCAGGTGCTCGATCACGAGCACGAGAAAAACTGTTGCATGGCGTCCCTAAGTGTGCGCCACGTATCGCACCAGCCCTAAGCCACCCAAGGAGTAGATGTCTATTTTGTTGTTTCCTCAAATCATATTCAACCCCCAAAGTAATGTCCCAAAGAAGAGTGGGCCAATTGTTGTCTCTGGCAACAGTTGTTCCCAACCGCCCGCATCCACTGAAAATTTCCAAAAAGACTACACATTGAAGGGATGGCGACACTGAACTTTTCAAGGCCGGCTCTGCAACAATCGCGACAGGTTTTCGGCCGCGATGATGCATCTTGCCTGAACTTCTTCGTCGAGAGCTCCGAAGACTTGACCCAATCGGGCCCCCTTCTGGTATCGTCTGACACTTGCCGGGCTTTTCCAACGTCCCCGCTGCTGGATACTTGCCAAATCTCTGAACTGACTGTTGTGATCGTGAGATGCTCCTCCATGACGAAACCTGTATGGATGGATCTCCCCAATTGGAGCCAAATTCTCTTGAACAGTCATTCGTTCCAGAAACTTGACCAGATCTGCATTGGAGTGTTGTAGTATTAGGTCTTTGCTGTCCAGTTTGTGTCGCCCGATGAATCTGCTGATGAACTCCCCTATCCCACGGTGGTATGTCAGATCCAGCTGTAGGCACTCGTCGAATTCCTGAGTCTTGGATGGAACCCCCACCTCCTGTGGGTGCAAGGTGATTGTCCAAAATTGATATGCTACACCGGCCCGTCGGTTGGGTCGAACCAGATCGCAGCATCTCAGTCTGAGTGTCTCGCTTGGTCTCAGATAGAGGGCGAACATCAGTAGCAATTGAATTGCAAAATGTGCTAACCCCATATGGATACTCCTTGTCACCATCAGCGCTGTAACTTCCCAAGGAACTGGCAAGCGACTGCGGCTTGGAGCTAGTTTCCTCCAGCCCTTTAGGCTTTGCCTTACGTGTGGAAAATTCCCCATGTTGGGTGATCGAAGTTCTGGATTGAAATGAAGGAATGCTGCCATCACATACTGTGCTGTGCTGATGTCCTCTCCGTCCACGTACATCTCTTCCAACTTCTTTGATATCACTCGATCTACATTTCTCAATGCGATCAACCGACCCCGTTTGTTGCACACCAATGGTTTCAAAGTATCCCAGTGATATGTATAACGGTTGAGGCATTGAGTTGATACTGCTGCTGCTTCGAGTCGAGTCTGATGTTGTCCAGCCCTTCCCAAAACACTGCGAACTTGAGATCTTTGACTTTTCTTCTCCGATCGAGTGACCTTGCTGTTGGCTATCTGCATCTCTCTCTGTTGGATTGTTTTGTGGGTCCCCCAACTCCGAGTTTGGGGACCCACAACTGGCTTTTGTTTTGCGGTGTTCTTCTTCACCGCTCCACTCCACTTCAACGGACTGTCGAGGATCCGATTTCGGAAAAGCACCATGATCAAAGAACTGCTGAGGTTTTGAAGGGGCCCATTTGCCTCTTGATGGTCCGTCTGCGGGGTTCCACTCAGAAGGTATCCAACGAAAATGGAAACAACTACCCGTAGATAAGGCTAATGCACCCAGTTGACAACACACTCTACGAAGATTAAAGTTGGATGATCGCCCACGAGAAAATGCACAAACTGCTGTAAGGGAGTCAGATAAAACAAGATGTTTCTTTCCAAAATTGCCACGCGATCTCAACACATGTTTGGCCGCAAACAGCCCTGATCTGGCCTCGTACACCGGAAGTGAGGCCTTCTCTCTCCAGGAGAACCTTCCAACCGTGTGCCAGACCCGGTCAACAGCGGTGAATGGCACGTTCTGAAAGAATGACAATTCAAGAACATCACGACTCACTTCAACCCCTGCATCAATGTAGGTTTCATACCCAACCCCATCATATTGCTCCGCCAGAATGTGCTGTCTAGGATTTTTGCACAAAGGATCCCTGAATCTCCACCTCTCATTGTATTGACCTAACTGCTTCACCAAGTCAATATCAAACTCAGACACTGTGGCGCCCAACCCAAACTCTGAAGCATCGACTGCGTGCACCTGGGAGGACCATTTGGCTTTGAGATCACGAAAAACCAAAGGGAGAAGACCATCAAATATCTGAAGCTCCTTCCGAACCGATTTCCACAACGGAATCTCAAGAGCTGAAGTCCGGTTCTGATGAATGAATGAATACACATCACCCAGCACCGAAAAAACTTCCCTTCTTCCCAAGGCTACAAAGCAGCAATGTCCAACGAGTTTTTCCATGAGATGAGCACTACAACGTCCACGGTCCAGCAAAGCACGTATGGCTAGCCGCAACTTCCAAACCCGATGATGTCCAGGTTTGAAACCCCCATCCTTTGTGAACTCCCAACCCAGAATCTTCGCTCCGTCTGTCGAGAACTCTTCTTCATGCACTTGCAACCCAAAGTCACGAAGCACCTTTGTCGCAGATTTGAAGTTCCTTTCAACCTTCTTCTCATCGGTCCCCATCACAATCATGTTGTCAACGTACTGTGTATGGAAGACATCAGGTCGTGGAGCAGGCTGCCTATCACGCAACCTATTCTCTTCTCGCAAGCCAGCTTTTAATGCAAGAGCTTCATGCACCGACTGACATAAAAACAGCGCCCAACTCCATCCCATCGGCACCACTGCTAGCCGAGGAGTGATTCGAGCAGATTTGCTCAACTTGCGACCCCCAAGTGAAGTGATGCCAACATCCGAGGCACGCACTGCTGTCAGTGTGAAAAAGTCTCGGATCTCAGCTGGAAGTGAAAGATGGTAGAAGGCGTCCTTCAAATCTGCTGTAGCGATGCAAAGTGTATCATCATCTCCTATCTCAATCCCCCCCAAGCCATCTCCTGTAGATAGATTGACATGTGTAGGTTCAGAGAAATGGGCATTTGCTCTCCTAGCATCAACGATGAGGCGCAACCGCCCGTTCTTCTTGCTGACACAAAAGAAAGCGATCTTCTCCTTCCCAGGTCTATCCGAAAAGTCGATCAGCTTGGATTCATGAAGTCTACGAAGAAAATTGTGATACACCTTCCCCTGTCGCAACATTGGGTCTGAGTAAGGTTGCTTCACCCCACACGCCTCAAGCTTTGCACTGGCCTCCTCAATTGGCAAAACCTGGGTAGAAACAAATTCGTTCACCATGGATCGCCCGTCATCACCCCAAAGATCAGCCAAGTCGATAGGATTCCAACCTGACTGAGGTAAAGAGATGGCTTCGGGATTGAACGAAGCAAGCGAGCCCACAGGCTGGTCCCCTGTGTACCCACTCGCGGCCTGGAGCGATGAAAGCGCCCCTCGACCAGTTAATTCAGATGGGGGTTTACCCATCTTATGCACCATTGACTCGATGTGCTCAATGCAGTCCCACTGTGCTGAACCTTCACCAAACACATCCTCCTCAATCAAAAATTGTCCAGGGCGATGTTGCTTACCATCACCGCCGTACATTGAATTCAAAGCTCGAATAGTGTGATTCACCTCACAACCAAGATGCCCCTTCCACAACTGCTTGCGTCTTGCCTTGCGACTCAGTCCATAAAATATCTGAGCCTTCTCTCGCAGCAGTGGCAAAGGAAAAAGATCACGAGGCTTCCGAGCTGCATGCAACTTGGGACTACCCTGATGGACCTGGCTCGCCCCAACATCCAAGCCCAGGGCCATCTCAGGGGGCATCATCGCCGCCCTTCTTTTTGCCATGCTTCTTCGCCAAATCTCTCTCCTCGCGAGCCTTTCTAAGGTTCTTTGCAAGGTTGGCGTCACGTTCAACTTCTGCTTTGACGTGATCCAACAATTCTGGACACACCATCAATGTCGCTGCTTGTCTGGTCAGTCCCCCAAATGTCTGTTGTTCTTCTAAACTGAGCCGACCACCAATCGCACGGGACTCTGCGTCGCGTGCCTTTTCAGCATAGGCAAACTCAATGGTCTGCATCCTGCGAAAGATCACTTCACAAAACATGGCATTGTATCCGTTGATCTGATCCACCTGAAGCGCATGCTTGATGATCATAGAGAGCTGAAAATGTTCTTGCACCCCCCATGACGCTGCATCAACCTTGCACAACTGACGAAATCGTTCATGGTGACCCTCCAGTCCCAAACCCTCCATCACCAAATATGATACGCACCATTTGGTGGTACGTGGACCAGTAAGGACCCAAGCCACCTCAACTTCTGAGGCCTTCTTGGCGGCATCCTTGAGGCTGCACTCTGGCTTCCCCAGAGCATCAATCTCCTGAGGCAAGATTCGGTGATCCCACAACGAAGGCCGCTGAACGAACTTTGCCCGATCCTCTCCATCAATGCACTCAATGAATATTGATGCCCCATCAGACAGCACATGCACTGATTTGTTGCCCCTCACTGGGACATCCGCAACTCCTTTGACCTCATCCCCAAACTTGCACTCACCGACTTGCTCTGCGGCAACCCAGTAAAGTTGGCCTGCTTGGAACTGAGAGGAAGCTGCCTGACCACCATCTGCCCGTGCCCGACCATCAGCCTCAATCAAACCTCGTGCAAGCCGTTCCTCACGAAGGACTTGCTGCCCAGCATTTCTCAAGGCTGCAATCTGTGCCGCCGTGAATGGCGGGAGGGCGTACACCTGCCCTGGAGCAACTCCAATGGGAAGCGTGTTGGGACTAGGCTTCACCCGAATCCCTTTCAAGTCACTGTTGACCAACGAAAGCTCCTCATAATGCACGTCAGAGTCAGGAGTGGCCACCACATAATCATCCTGGTGAATGTGAAAAAGGACTAATCTCTCATGCCACAGATCAGGCCCCGCCACATCATACATGACCAGCACTTGACGATTAAGGAGTGCCATTTCGGCGGCTCCTTACCCTCAATTCTGCCAACTGCAACTGTGCCAGATTCCGAAGATCTTCAATGTTGGATGGTGATTGATCTCTATCAATCCTGGGCTCTTTCCTCACTTCACTCTTTTCACGGGTCCAGCACCCCCGCCACACAATAATGATCCAACCCACACAAGAAGCGAGTAAGAAAGTTAAACTCAATCCCAAATGCAGAGTAAATGATTGTGGGGGCGGACACTCAAATGTTTCAATGTCCTTGGAAGTGCACTCACGAGCACAAATGGAAGCCGCTTGTTGTCCAGCTTGCCCAATGGAGGATTGAATCACTTGTTCCCAGTTGGATCTACCGTTCCACCAGTGTTCAATGAAAAACCCTCCAAGCAAAGTGATGATATGACTCCACTGCGCCGACGTGACTGGGGAACCCATGCCGTGCTCGTTTCACCTTTTGACTTGAGCAACCGTAGTTGCGGCCTTTCGAATTTCCACTTTTAATCAAAAGGGTTCAAGAACAACTATGTTTGGTAGTTTAATGATTATTATGAATCTTGTTAATCTTACTATGAATCCCACACCCCGGCAAACTAATGCATGGCAATTGAAAATGGGCCAGTTGAAGATGCATTTCCTATTGAACATCGGGATATTCCAGCTAGCCATGTTAGTTTACCAGAGAAAAACACCATTTGACCAATGAAAAGGGGCCCCTGGTTGCTTGGATTACATAGGGGATGCTGAGCTACCCATTTATAGTGGGATTGTTAATAAACCATTATAAGGGTCCCTATCAGACAACCAGGGTAATGGGAAAGTTCAGACTCGAAACTGGGTGCATCAGGTGATGCAACGCGTCGCCGAGGCCTTGGGGAAGAGAACGTTGGGGGGAAAAACACTAGCGAATTCGAAAACACGAGGAATTTCACTCCAAATGATGGTGAAAAATAAGGGAAATTCCTTTCTTGTGTATACATTTTGCATGTGATATTTAAATAAATAACTGTATATATATATATATGATGTGTGTGTGTTTTTTGTGTAGTTGATCTATATATATATACTATATCATTGAATTTTAGATATGTCGAATGCAAACAAATACGTACATGCGTCGATGAAGATCTCAGAAGATGGATTTGGACCAGTTAACATCAGAAAAGTATGTGAACATCGACGAATCGACCCTTGGAAATTACCCTTTCTCCCGNTATTAAATAAATAATATATATATATATATGATGTGTGTGTGTTTTTGTTGTAGTTGTATCTATATATATATACTATATCATTGAATTTTAGATATGTCGAATGCAAACAAATACGTACATGCGTCGATGAAGATCTCAGAAGATGGATTTGGACCAGTTAACATCAGAAAAGTATGTGAACATCGACGAATCGACCCTTGGAAATTACCCTTTCTCCCGTAATCATAGAATGAAAGAAAACTAATGTTTGAGGGGCCCATTTTCCACTTCCATGATTATGGGAGGAAGGGTAACTTGGAAGCGAAAAATCAGCCTGCCAATTTAAAAAGCAAAATCCTTTTCCATACCTCCATGTTAAGTTTCCAGAGTGCATATGGCATATAGTATTGTATAGTACAGACATTCTGTACCTACCAATTTCGCTAGAAAATAGTGACAGGAAATACCGCAATGATTTTGTGCGTTTGAAA
Source organism: Breviolum minutum Mf 1.05b.01 (assembly GCA_000507305.1). Classification (NCBI taxonomy): domain Eukaryota; class Dinophyceae; order Suessiales; family Symbiodiniaceae; genus Breviolum; species Breviolum minutum. The sequence continues at coordinate 312,100 of DF239086.1, read as the reverse complement.
ATAATGATTCTTTCAACATCGATGGTGGTGTTGTATTATTCGATATTGCAGGTGCAGGAAGGGTGAATTAGAATAAACACCCTAAGAATCCTTGCTCAAAAATGGCAATTTTGAGGACCCAGACCCTTGCTATATACAGGTTCTAACCCTTGCATTGGAGGCTCCAAGCATTCTTAAGGCGCATTGAATGACCTCCATTGGTTCATTCCTAGAAGATTCATTGGGGCACGACCTTGCCCATCCCAAAAGTAGATTGAAAGAGCGAAAAAGTACATTTTGGAAGAACTGTTCATTGTTGTTTACCAGAGAAGAAGAAAATGATTCCCCAAAATTTTGTGGAACAAGTTTCTGTTAACTGTTTTGTTTTGCAAATGTGGTTGCTTGTTGATGTTATTTTTTAAAAGATGGTAGATACCGTCCATCGGAAGGTGAAAGATCTTCCAGAAATTGATGACATGTTGCAGCGCTGGTGGGGCAACGATTGCCATGCAAAACGCATTCGTCTGGAGATGCAACGATTTTTTGGCCTTGACGTTTTCTGAGTTTCTGAGATGCTCCGAAAACAACACGCCTTGGATCTACCCCCAGTAACAGTCACTAACGAAGGTTTTTTGGCAATTTGCTACTAAAAATGTAGCCAATCGTCATCCTGTTGGTGACGATTGGCAATCCTGCTTTCTTGGGGTAGATCCAACATACACCGGTGTTTTTTTGGGCGTGGAATTAGTCACTTGATTCCCGGAATCCCTCCCTTGCCGAAGCTGTACAGATTTTTGGTTCATCAAAGGTGCTTGGGTTCCCAACCACTCAAAAGTTGAGTCGAAGAGAGGATGCCAATTCCAGCATCGTGTGATTTGGACAAAAAAACTGTAAATTCAGATGTTTGTTTTTTAAATATGAGCTACAAGTATGTTACTTGGCAAGTCATTGGTGGATAGTCAACATGGAGATTTCTCAAAAATTGTTTTTTGCTCCTAAGATTAATTCGGGTCATTCGGGGTGAAGGGTTCTTCCTGACATTTAGTTATACTAGTGAACATGATTTTCCAGGAAATTGGCACATGAACATTTTGGTAAGTTATGGTGGGAGTTTCGCCATGTCAGCCATATTTTTGGTACATTTTGGACATTTGAGATCTATAGTTGCTAAAAATGGTGGTTTGTAAAGGCTAGCTCTTTTCAAAAAGGGTCATTTTGGGTATCCATCTTGAGTTTTCAGGGGTGTACACTTTAGTTTTTTTTTTGAAAGACTCCCTTGTTTCAAAACCCACATTGAATTCGAGCTAGAGCTTCTTTTTTTTTGGGGGGGGTGGTGTCATGTCAATTGCTGATCTCCCTGGATCACCCCGCTGAATCACTGGCTGATGTCGGGCGTGGCAAACCTCAGATCGACCAGCTGCAATCGCCATGGTTGACGACCGAACAACAAGCCAGTTGAGCATGAGAGTTTTGTGCGGGCTGTGTTACCTTAGGGTCAAAATAGATGGCACAGATACCAAAAGGTGGGATAGTAAAGGGTCCTTATAAACCAATATGTACGGACTGTGCCATCTACTTTTCCATTACTGTACCAGGGTGTCGGACAGTTTCAACAGGGAATTTGACACCTTTTTCTGCTTCGTTATACCTTGGTAGATGTCCAACGACTTACTTGGCCAATGGCTAAACTTTAAGTTTTTGGGGATCGGATTACATATTCAGTAGGGAAAATCAAGTTCAAAGTTTTATTACAGGGTCCATTGGTTAAGTGAGACAAGCATAGCCATGGAACATCCATCATTTTGATGGTATTTAGCAGGCAAAATGCTCAGTTTCTGGGGCTATGTTAGTTTACCGGAGGGTATTTGATGCAAAGGATCCCATGCCAATGAGTTGATGAAAGATGCCTAAAGGAGATGATGCGACATTGCTACATAAAGATCTATGTTCGAAACAAGTCCTGCATGAAATGATGATAGTTGTTATATTATTTTGTTTGTTGGTCAATCTCAACAAAAATCCTTCATTCGACACTCAAAATGTATGGTAGGTATATAACCCTATATTTGGTTAGTTTAAGGGGTGGATCTAAGGGAAATTTTCTCATACCCTAGTCCTCCAAATACCTGCAAAAAGAAGATGTTTTAGGTATCTTTTTGGGGTCCAAATACCAAACCTCAGGAGGCGTTTGGATGTGTAGGGATACATTGAGTGTATGGGATTGCAAATCCGTTTCCTCCCAGGTCCGGACATTCTTGTGGATCCAGGCGCCGTTGGCGCAACTGGTGACGGTGGCAAGGGGATGTGACCGGAAAAAAGCTCAGAACACCTTTTTTGGTGTTTTTTTGGGGGGGAGGAGGTAGCATCTAAATATAGATTTATGAATTTCTAGATAGATATGATACACACACAATATATATATATATATGGATTTTGTATATATATATATATGAATCTAGATACGGATATGAATATATTTTAAATAAAAAATAGATAGTATTCAGTCTTTAGTATGGCGCAATTTAGAACCATTGATTGCTTCTGAGTTTCGATGAACATGTTCCTTGATTTTAGTGAGGCAGCATGGAGTGCGACATGAACATGATGGTTTTTGGAAGTTATAGCCACACCACTAGGTTTTAAGAAAGCCAAGTAAAACATATAAAGATATATAAAGCCTATACTTGAGATAAGTTTTTGAGTTTTGCGCCTTTTATCTCCCTTTTGTTTGGCTTCCCAGAAGAATCATCATTTACATCTTCCAAGCATCGATTTTCAGGGGCCACTACTTTGGTCCTGTGGGGAGATCTGTCAGAAATCTATGAATTCTTTGAGTCCATTGGCCTCTGACCGAGGCCAAGCCACTCCCAAATATTGCCAAAAAGGCGATTTTCTCGATTTGAAAGCACTAAATTTTGGAAATGTTCCAACTTGACACCATTTTGAGGTGTTTTGCTCATTTTTTTTGAGCAGCGGGGTTCACCAAAAAACGGGTATTTACGGTATTGGTGATCCAGAGCCCCCCAGATTTTTTTTGGGCGAAATGATCAACATGTGACTTCGCAGGGACTTGTTAGACGTTAGCATTGGAAATTTCCGCCATCCAAGAATCAACGTGTATCACACCCACGAGGGGTGAAAATATTGGGCAAGGAAATCCACCTTTTTTTGACAAGTGTTTTTTTGTTGGCAGGGAGTCTTTTTTTTAAAGAAATTGAAACATGATGAAACATGTTTTTCATAGTCATAGAACTTATATAGTTTTTGAAGAGGTGTTGTTTTTTAAAGATATGATTTTATTATTGTAGTATGTAGATATTAATTTTCGTAATTTTCCCAGCATAGTTCACATAGATGGTGGATTTCTATGGATTTCTGAATTTCTATCCTGACCACCCATTGACTCAAGTCAGATTTTTCGACCAGGATTCCATGACTGACTGTGAATCATGCAGCCGCAACAAGCGCGGTTGGATCCGAACCCAAACCTTGAAGACCATGTTTGAAAAGAAAAACTGCCGTGACTGCCGGTGTTTGAGCTGGTTGATAGATGAGTGTTTCCTTAAATGGTGGTACCCCCAAAACACCCCAACATGATCATTTTTAGTAGGACAACCCATTGTTGTTGGGTACCACAATTTTAGGAAACCCCCAGATGTTGACAATTCAAAACATGTTCAACATAGGGATGTTAGTACACATGGAAATTGAATCTAGTGGTGCTACATAAGTCGATCGTGAGAGTTTCGTTCGGGTGGAAAAACGTGACTGGGAGTTTTGGATCGTTGGACTAGCATTGGATCATCTGGGGAAGCTGGCGGGAGGACTCCAGGTAAACCCCGATTTGATTGTTCCAATTGTTTCCGATTGCCACTATACTGTAGTCGTTGTTGGGTGGCTTTCTTATTGATGAAACTGTTCAATTACATTTGATAGTTGACTGTGTTAGTTTTAATTTGAATGAGATTTATCGAGAAATCAATATACGTTGCTTCTCAAAGTCTGGACTTTTGAAAGTTGAGAGTTGATCCTATTTGATCAATATTTGGTTTGATTCCTCCATGCGGTTGTTCCTACATGATAGTTGGTAAGCACACAATATAGATGGTTTAACAGCATTTAACACTACTAGCCATTTCCTCGCTGGCGGCTTGCTACTCCTGGGGCCCTCAAGAACCAAAAAACATTTATGTGAATCAGAGTGACGTCAGCTTAACAAATCCCCAAAAACGTTCGCATCAAATCAGCTTGCTTCAGGTTTCTGAAGTTCTGAAGTATTTTGATTCACCCAGAATTTATGACTATGTTGGACTGGCATCATACACTTACCTTAGTTACTGCTAGAGCAATTGGTCTTCATCATGACCCTTGCACTTGGATAAATGTGTGTATGACGGTATCTTGTTTCACGCAAACGACTCACTAAACTCAATGGATGTTTCCTTAAATGGTGGTACCCCTAAATCATCGATTTTAAAAGGGTTTTCCATTATAAACCATCCATTTTGGGGTACCCCTATTTTTGGAAACACCCAAATGATTTGCATGTTCACTCTTTTTGTTCTTTTCGCCATTTCCCACCGCTTCCCCCGCTTCGTGGCTCCAGAACTGGGGTGGTTTTTTTTGGTTCCGAAGAAAAGACCTTTCCTCCGTCAGCCGTCGAAAGTTTCACCATCGGGGGAAGCCTGGATTGATTGAGATTCATCTGGGCTGCCTCCAAGTTTCACCATATTTCACCCTCAGCACCTTGGCTTTTTCGGACACAGGAGTTATAAGTAGCCATGTTTTTTTTGGGGGGGTGTTGGGTCTCTCAAAAGGGGATGTGTTGGTAAATGTTGAAAGGGTTGTTGGGCAGATGTTGGAATCATTTTTCCGATGTTGTTGGGGACGGGAACTGGAAGCTTGTTGCTACTGTAATTTGTGGAATGAAAGGACCCCAAAAATCGTCCAAAATCTCCAAGACTTGTGGAGCAGGTATGGGATGTTTTGGGTATTCCTTTTTCCTTCCCAACAGAAATCCACACAGCACTTCAAGATGGATTCCACCAAGAAACTTTCAAACAGAGGCTTGTTTTGGGAGATGGCTGCAAATATTTGACAAGAGCTTCGTCGAATCATTTGGATAATTTTAACTTTAATTCAACCGTGGAACTGAAAAAAAACGCCCAAAGAGCCGGTTTATCTTGGATGGGCATATGGATTCTCAGAATGGGGGGGAATGAATTCTGCATGCTTTCATAGGTGAAAGATGGCGAAAGAATAGTCAAATGTCGAGAAAATACTTAAGATGCATCAAATGCTCAAAGCTCATTGTAGTGCACCATGTAATCCACGAAATGTTTTCTAATCCCGAGTTGTCTTTTTCAAGCAAGCGCAGTCTAGAGATGATTGCTCATTCTCAAATGTTGAGATGCATTTTAGGGGAAGTGGGATTTTTTCACACATTGCTTTCCCAGATTGCTGTTCGTTACGAATTCTGTTTTGTGTGTTTTAACGTTGAAGGAAAGGACATGTTTTGGGGGTATCCCCCACCCACTAAGAGTGAAATATGAATTTCTTCATTGATTTATGAAAGGGCCCCCGACCTAAACCTTCACTTTCCACTGTAAGTGGACGGGGGATACCCCCAAGACATGTTGTTTTCCTGAAATTCTAAGGCAGGCAAAATGTCATCTGAGGGAAGCGAGGTGGGAGCGATCCCGTGTTGGCCCCTGTTTTGTTGGAGACCCCAAACAAAGGTGCTTCTATATAACTAGATTAACTTAGTAGATATATGTATATATATAAGCAGTATATATATATATATATTTACCAGGTGATTCAATTCGTGACCCTAACTTCATCCCCGATCGTTGGAGGTCACGTTTTCAACATCAGGGAAGAGAGAGGTTATCCGTGTATACATTGGCAAGTAATACGGTTCCAATCGTGAATGGTATGTGTGGGTATGATATATTAAATATTTATATATATATATATATGACTTTTAAATTTCGGTATGGCATGCAACCATTTGAACAAGTGGATGAAAAATACTTTATTTGTTGAACTCACCATTGTAAAACAGTTTGCATGTAAACATTCAGATCTACCAGAGTATTGAAAGATATTGATATATCCTAGTGGCGCAGTTTTGCCATTAACAGATAATTATCAGCAGTATCAGGGAACATGTAAGAAGGGAGTCACACTGTTCGAGAACCTCTATTCACAATTATCATGCAGTGTCTTCATGAGGTTTCACAGAATTCCATTCATGCGATGTGATCCTAGCACACATGTCCCTTCCAATGCCGTAAAAACAGTTGTAACTCACAGCAAGTGATATTTGACAAGGCGAGCAACGAGAAATATGTTGGCCCATGTTGAACCGAGAAATGGCAGAACTATGCAGAACTACATTCTTGTACCAACGCTTGTAGAGAGGGCTGTTTTTTCTCTTGGTTGGTCGGCCAACTTTCAAAATCGATCTGGACAGGGGCATCCCCAACTCAAAATCAAGGTTGCAGATTTGCCCACTACATTTTTTGGAAACAGTCCACCACCAGATGGTACGAATCTCGCTGGATCCAAAAAAAAATGGTGTGTTTCACCAAAATCCCCCTGGTGGCTTGATTCAGGGGGGACCCCCTTTCCTTCCTTGCCAGGAAGAGTGGAGCAATTCCAACTCTAGAAGTGAAGCCGAAGGAAGTGAGGTTGAGCAAAATGAGGGTGAAGCACAGACCGTGGAGCAGATCATCAGCACCTACAAGCTCGAAACTCGCCACTGACATGGAGGGACATCTCATCCCAGGTATTGGATAAACGAGTTAGGAGGGTTACACCCCCCCCCTTTTATAAGGCCATGTACATGGCCATTTAATAAGTAGAACAACCCCGACCCTTAGGGGACGAAAAACGAACCATGGTCATTCACAATTTACTGACTGGGATGAGCCTTCAAGAGGGCGACAAGGTTCATATGTCCATGTGTTTGACAAAATTAAGGATCACAAATGAGGGGTTTTTGCTGCCTTATTCCTAGTGTTTCAAGACCCGTGATTGGGGGGGGCGCAGAATTTTGAGACAGACCCATTTGTGTGCGTATGAAGTTCCCCCCAAAAAAGTTTTCCTTCACCAGAATTCAGATGATACTGTTTGATGGCATCACTAGAAAAACACGGTGAGATATACAGCCGCCATAATAACCAAAAAAACCAACTACGGACGGGGGTGCAACCTGGGTGAAGTAATTTTCCAAGTTGACGTCTTGGCCGGCTGCCCTAGGGGTAGTTACAGAACAAGAATCCCCAAGCATCAGAGATGCTTGTGGGAAAAGCCGAAATGCATAGTAAAGATAGGGAAATTACCCGCTTCTATGGTTGACTTCGTGCAGGAGCCATCACCAGGAGGGTGATCTTTATCAAGACCACGTTTACATGTTCATTCATTTCATTCTGAAATCTCCACTGTCCAATTGGCAAACACCAAGAATCAGCCAGTTGTTTGGAGGGTTTGCTGGAATTAGATGCCAACCCATTTTTTTTTTAAATGAGATGCCAAGAGAGTCGGGTCGGCTTAGCTGTTTCCCACATAATTGTAAATTGTTGTTTCGTTTCACAAAAGCAATGTGAGTATATTTGACGGTCTGTCCTCCCGGTAGATATTGGCAGACAGGAATAAATATGCTGTATATATTCAAATGTTTATTTTTATTTATATATACATATTTGAGGCCGTTGGACGCCCCGGAAAACATATTCTTAGATGTTTGATAAGACCAGTGTATGTACATATGGAAATATACATCAATATATTTGTATACATTATGCATATACAATATATACACTATATTGAATTATTGAACATATTGTTTGAACCTGGTACAGTAGATACTGTATCCACTGTACATTTTTTCTTTCCTGCAAAAAATGACCATCCATCCCAGATATGCAAAAAGAAACCATCCATGCCAGTATGGATGGAAACCCCCTGCAGTGAAGCTTTGTTGCAACTTGCAACCAGGGCATTTGATGTTATCTAGGCCGTGATTTCAAACATGTTTTATTTTCACCCCCTAAAAATTTGACTGATATTTTTCAAATGAGTTGAAACCAACAACTCGTTATGCGACCAAGGATCATCTGATTGAATTGAATGATTCATCCTTCGAAAAGACTCAGTTTCCAAAAGATCTGGTGAAAGCTGCACCCGGACGTGAAATCGCATGGGGTGAAAGGGCCGGGATGTTTTTGGTTAACGGTTGGACCTCCAGTTTTCCGAGTTTTTGTCGGTGGTTTTTTGAAGGAACGTTTTTTAATGGGAAAGTCTGGGAAATATATTGAAGAAAACCCAGATATGTGCTATAGGCCTACGCACGTCTTCTTACTTGAGGGGCTTAAAGTAATCAAAGAAAGTATTCACTTTGAGCCTCAGAATCTCAAGAAATGGCAGGGTATCAGCCAGGTATCACTTTTTGACGTTCTCAAAGGGAACATAGAGTTGGTCACTTCGAGGGGTGAAATACATATCATTCCTCGGTTGTTCAACGATTATCTCAAAGAAGTCATGTTTAGTTGTCAGGCCAAGATGCCTTCAAAATCTTTGAGCTGCTTTGATGCCCTTCACTAGATGGGTAAGAAAATTCAGAGTTCCTGCAATTTTCTATCTAAACTCTTAAAGAGTTTCCATAGTTTTCATCACTGATTTTGGGGATTTTGCTAGCAAACTCACAACGAAAGGATGGGTCAGGAATTTTAGCGGCAGGGGATTGTTTTCATTGTGCACCGCCCAAAACTAACAGCATGGATACCTAAAATGATAGGTTGGAACATGTATTTGCTCTCAAACATGGCCATGATTTGGTATCTAATCTATGTTAAATTTCAGGGGGGATATCCATTTTCATCCATCTAAGAATTCCTCCCAAATGACTCCAACCAAGGATTGCCCTAGAACTGCCTCACTCATGCTCTCACCAGACGCTGTCATTTTCCAGTCATAAAATGGCCACCCAAATTATAGCGACCTAAACACGACCTGGGCCCCGAAATGGCAGGTGTAGTGACTTAGTAGGGGAACCCTCCAACAAATCGCCACCAATGGCCTTATTTCAGGTCAGTCAGCGGTTGGTGAAATATCAACAACCAATTTTTTCAATCAACTCATCACATGGGTGTTTTTCCGAAAATAGGGGTACCACGGGTACCACCAAATCATCCAATTTTAATAAGGTTTTCCTATTCTTTTAATCATCCATTTTGGGGTATATACCCCTATTTTTTTGGAAACACCCATTTTCCCAGTATCACCCCATCAACCGCCCCCATCTTCCACTCCCGAAGGTCCAAGCAGCGTGGAATGATTGGACGCATGAAATCGGCTCTCGAGAGGCTCGAGGCGAAGCGTTCTACACCGCCTTGTTTGATGCGGCGCCGAGTCTTCAGCTGATGTTTAAGAATCCAAAGGCAGTCACGGCACCTCGGTTTTTGAAAAGTGGTGGGTGAAAGTTGAACAAGATTTCGACCACTGTGAACTTTGAAATCTAGGTGGTGGTTTCAAAGATTTTTTTATTTTCATCCCTACTTGGGAAAGATTCCCATGTTGGCTAATATTTTTCAAAGGGGTTGAAACCACCAACTAGATGGATGTTTTTTGTTTTTCTTCTTTTTTGGGGGATCCTTTTGTTTTTGGTAGTTTTGGATGTTGGAAGTTGGGATGGACATCGTTTATTTGTTTTTTTCAACTATACATTTTAGTTCTGAATTTCACATGTATTATTAATTATGCTTTATATGGATGGAATTTGATGGTAAGTGTATGAGTTGCGTTGTGTTTTTTAGTTATATAAAGTTTGGATTTACCACATATTTTTGGATTTTGGAGTCAAAAGTGTGAAGATTTGAACATATTTTTTTTGGGGGGTTAAAGACCGAAAGACCTATCCCTTCAAAAAGGGCTTTTTGATTCACCCTAAGAATCCTTGGATCCTCCAATGGACGGGTTTGAACCTTTATAGCAGGGGGTCCAGGTCCTCAAAGTAGCCACTTTTGAGGGGTCAGGATTCTTAGGGCACTTTTTTGGGGGCTAAACTGTTCATTTGGGATTTCTGAAAGCTTCACATCAAAGAATCTATGGTACGGAGATGTGTTGGCATGTCCCTAGCAAGACATGTGAGACACACCTACAATGTGGGTGTGATTTGTGAATCAATTTGATGTTTTCAATCTGTGTTTTCACACAGCCAAAGACATGACACACCATGATGAATGCCAAATACGCCAACACCCATGCATATATGAAAATCATGATGATGTTATCATGACATTTTCTTTAATTGTGTTCAAAAACTGTTCAATAACGCGACACATATCATAGTATACTCTTCAATACGCGGTAGTTCCACTGCTTCACTTTGTACAGAATGGTTAATACAACCGGCTGGATAAAATGAATTGCGAGCCCCCCAGAAAATAGATAATGTTTACTGTATGTATATATATTTATAGATATATATTTACTCCAGGTATAAAGATACATTTGTAAATATACATATACATATATATTATATATTTTCCAATATAAAGCAGGACATTATATCTATATACATATCTTTAGACATACACCATTGTTCCTGGTCCCCGGTGTTTCCCGAAAGTTTCCCCCTGGGTATGTTCCCTGTCATCCGTGGATCATTTTTTTTAGGCCATGCGTTTCATGGAGGGTTTGACTGGTTTGGTGAATGCGATGGGCGATGCCACCACACTTTTCAAAGAAGTGGAATCTCTCGGCTTTCGACATTTGGAAATTGATGTCACCAGTGTCTTGGAGAGGATTTTTTTCCAGGAAATGAGTTTCGAATTTGTTTGAAATATTATTTTTTTTCGATTGTGTGGGTGCTTATGCTTGTTTTTTGGTGAGGTTCCTGGTGGTTAGTTTGCAGGACCACGAGGTCAGGATGGTTTTGATATGTTTTGATAGATTTTGTGCGCTGAAGTGATGTTTCTACTTTGAACCAAGTGCATCCTCTTTTGTGTATACATTCTTCTCGTGTAAGAGTACTTGGAGGACCATCCCAGGACTTGTAAGTGGTTAGGATCACCCCCATTTATAAGCCAAAAAAAGGCCATGAATGGAAGGGGTCTGGAACAACCCGATCCTTAGAGGATTTACGATTACCATGGTTATTAACCACTGAACCATCCACTGGGAGCCCATCCTTCAAGTATACAGCCCGGAGGTCCATGATTTTTTAGGTCCATAAGAGGAGCTTCCCCCGGAACTGCTGGTTGTGAAGCTGTACCAAATGCTTTTCTCGACAGACGTGAGTTGGCCTCAAATCTATTCTTCGATCATAGATGTATTCTATGTTATTTGCAATAGATGGTATAATCAACTAAGTGAGTGGAATGGTTCGGAATGACATGACATCGGTGAACTGGAATGCGCAGTTTTCATCGTTTACATCGTTGAGCAATCCTGAATTGGCCAAGTTCGGGTTGATTCAAGCATGTTCAACACATTTTCTGCTGTTCCAACCGTTTCGGTGGAGATGAGTTGCTTTTCAAAGGTTGCCAGGTTCAAGGGAAAAATTGTTGGCCAGAAAAAACGGGGAACCCTTGAGCCATATTTTTGTTGCCATGGATGTTCATGGTGTTCCATGATCCAAACATCGAAGAGTTTCTTTACCACCTTTTGGGGCAAAGAAAGAAAATTGGAGCAGTGAGCAAAACACTGGCTGGGTGGTGGTTTCAAATATCTTTTATTTTCACCCCTATTTGGGGAAGATTCCCATTTTGACTATTATTTTTGAAAGGGGTTGAAACCACCAACTAGCTGGTTATTTACACTTCCTGAAACTAACATAGCACCAAAAATTTGATGGTTGGAAGTCCAGTTTCCTTTTGGGACGACCTATTTTCAGGTGCTATGTTAGCTTCAGGGAGGGTAGTTTATGAGAAGGGAATCATACTACGCAGTTGCATATGGAAATATAAGGATCCTTATAAATTCATCAGCATAATGAATCATGTCAGGTTTTCAACCTTGCTCACTTATCATCGGTTTGGCACTCGTTTTCAACCAAGTTGCTGATCGTTTTGTATCTTTAGCATCAGAAACATGTGTTTGAACATATCATGTCAACATCATTTTAAGCATGTTTATCTTGTATTTTGTTTTGATTCCATTTTGCAAGCCTTCCTGTCTTGATTCTTGGTTTGTATTTCCTCAGGGAACTCATGGGTTTACAACATCCCTAACCTTTCGCCAACACGCAACTGCCAGCCACAACCCGAAACGGCTACAGGTATACGGGCAGGGTTTTTCAGAGAGGCATTGTTGGATACCATGGAAGACCAGCTCGGTTCGGAGTTTACAATGTATGCCAAAGCTGGTTTTCACTGCTTGCTGAATTATGCAGGTGCCACCGGGGGGGAAGTTGGATTGTCAAGTTGGGGTTGAATAAGATGCCGCCAACCTTCAATGCAAATCAAGGTTTGACCGATGCCGCGCAAAGCTGACAATTATGCTTCAAGCAAAACTAAGACTAAGCTCTAGGCGATGCAGGAAGACATGCAAGAGTACCTTTACTATCCTTTGCTACCATCTAATTAAAAAAACAGTTATATAGACACTTCACGTAGCACCTTATGATACATATATATTTATATACCATATACCTATTTTTGCGGCGTCTTCAAATAGAACTATGCATACGAAGCCTATATCCAGTGGTGTTATTTTTTGACATGTTCCACAAGTCCCGCCATTAGTTGAGAACAAATATTTCACTGCGTTCACATCGAAAGATTCACTGATTCAACTTGGGACACCTGGTGTCATCGCTACTTTCCTCTTCCCAAGGTGGGATCTTGTTAGTTCCCTTTAGGATAAACCATTTACCATCACTACCCTTTCAACCAAACCTAAGCCTTAAGAAAAAAAACGTTTTGACAACTAATTATCCAGTTGTTCAATTTTGAGCATCGAATTGTTGAGAAAGATATGGCGGAGGCCCGCGAACGATTGGGGCGACGCATGTTTCGTGATGGTTCCGAATGTTCGAAATTCGAAGGGCACCCAATGAAATGCATAAACAAGGTTCCAGAAAATCCTTTGGATCAACTTGAATTTTGTCACCCTGTATTTAAACCCCATAGGAGGAATCCACATGTTTTGTAACATGTTTTTTTTCGGTGTTCAAATCCTCAGCCACTGTTTCTCGCCCTTTTTTGATGGTGCGATTTTACACCTTCAAACCCGGAAAAAAAACAAACAAACTACCCTTGGACCTCAAAACCATGAAACATGATGAACAATGGCGATTTTAGACCCATATGGCATATGGTTATTATAACCCCTAAAAATGAGGGGATTCCCATGGGTTCCCATGGTAGGAGCTGCCTTTTGCTACATCCGACGAGAGTATGCCAGCCGCATCAATTGTATTCTCCGCTCGTGGAATGTGGTGCAGAAGTCGGCCATGGAGGCCAGGGGCGGGTAGTTTTACCGTAAGGTTTGGGGTTGGGGGTTGGACTGTACCCCTTCCAAAATGGCTCACAAATGGGTTTGTGATCCGGAAATCCACACTTCCTGAGAAGATGGGATGACTCGATTTTTGTTGCGGAGAAAAATTTTGGGTATGAAAGAAGTTGAACAAACAAAATATGAATGTATTCAGGAAGGCCTGTGGCCACATTCAACATGGTGCCTTTTTTTGTTGAACATTTTGGTGTTGAAAAGGAAGTAAAAGGGCGCCTGTCCTTTTGGTACCCCACAACCTTCCTATACAATCAATATATGATAGAAATAGTTTTTCTTTGAGGGGGATTTGCTATGAAATTAGCTGAACTGAAAACTAATAAAAGTAGGGGGTTATTGTTGCTGTTGCTGTTGTTGTTGTTGCTGCAAAGGTGTGAAATTTGAAAGCTGTCGAATCTCAGTTTCATGAATGGGGAAATGTGGAACGTAAGAGCGTGAAACACAACGGATATTAGAAATATGTATGTGTATCTCCAGGCACGCGTACCTACATATTTAAATACAGTTGCATATGCATATATATGTATATATCTAATTCTTTCTGTATAGTATATTTTTTTTGGTAGATATATTCCGAATACACATGGAATACATTAGGGTTGCAGATGTGCCAATCCACTCCCCACGAGCAGTGAATCACTTCCTGAAAGCATGGCGGGTAGTGACAGTTGGATATTTACATGGTGTTTCTTACATCCATTTCGCTGGTGCAATGTTTTTTTCAAATACATGGCGTATTTATACATATCTATATTATATAAATATCAAAAAGAAACTGTGGGTACTTTTGGGAAAGTACCCTAGCACCCTTGTTTCCTAAGTAATTTCCCCAAAGGATCTATATAACCCAAATATGTACTAGGTACACTCCCTGAAACTAACATAGCCCCTGAAAATAGGCCATCCCAAAAGGAAACTAGTATTCCAACCATCCATTTTCAGGTGCCATGTTAGTGTCAGGGAGGGTACATGGTGGTACAAATTTAGGGTACCTTTCCCAAGGGTACCGACATTTTTCCATTTTGATTTTCCGAGGCCGCCTTGCTGGAAGGTGATGAGGTGGGCCTTCCATGGGGGGGTGTGAAGGTCTGAGGGTTCCAGCCATTGACATGGCGGGAAATGATGCCCATGATTCAGGGTTCTATGGTATGTAAAGGATGATTTCAACAAGACAAAAAGACTACTAGCTATGTTTTTTCCCTTGGTTACCAAGGAGTGTACAGGGTTACAGGTAAGAAAAATTTAACATGCTGCATTTTGTTTTCCTTACCCTGAGTCCATTCGCACATGTTAAGATCCACACAGACTCGCCCGGTGCTGTCGACCAGGAAGGCGGAGAAGGAGAGGATGGAGAGACGGGAGAAAAGGAGGCTCCAAAAGAGGCCGAAGCAAGCAACGCCGTGGAAAAACCCACTCAGACTACAGCCACACAGGGTGACGAGGAGGCGGTGCCTACAGAGAAAGAAATGAAACTTGGCTGATCATCTGGACGGGATCCACTACACATGCATACACATGGCTGCCCTAGGAAGACAATTCCTTTTGAAGAGGAATTGTCAATTGAACATGGCAGCTCTTCCCCCGTGCATAGCTTCTCCAAACATCCCTGCCTCAAGTCATAGTTGAGTCGTTGGGATATTGTCCACCTTAGTTTGTCACATGCGGCCCAGTTGATTCTGATTGCATTGAATGGTGAAAATGATGAAATGGAGGAGCTCATGACTATCACTTGGAAACAAATGCTGAGAATAGGCTCAACCCCCCAACATTAAAAAAGCATAAGTTAAGTAACCAAAATTGAGAAGATTCACCATATACCATCATCTATCCATGACAGGCATCTCTTTAAATACAGGACTCTTCTCCCCTAACAGCCGGAAGCAATTTTCAAGTGAACGATTGAAGGCTCGAAATGGATTCCACCCCTGCGAATCATGGAATTTCACGGGAGGTCCATGGTGGTTAATAACCTTCTTCCCCAGAAAAATAACGGCTGTCCCTTGAAAATCAATGGTTTGAAGATGTCTTTCCTATTGAAATGATCCCTTTTTAGAGGGACATGTTAGTTTTCGGGGGTGTAATAATTACTGTTGAAGTTGATGGTTCTGAAATCCGGCAAACTCACCAGTTGAGGTTGGTAGTTTATCTCATTATTTAAAGGGTTTAATAAGATTTTTGGGGGTCCAAGATTTCTGAACCCTCAACAGTAAGGCCTTATGTCTTGGGGGTGGTGGCATTGGGCAGTGGGCCCAGTAGATTCCCATCAATTCCTCAAGTTGTCGTTCTGAAATTCCTTGACGGTTTGTCAAGCCGAATAGGTGGTTGATGTAAGAAAGTGTTAGGAATATGAAGGTATTCAACGATTTGTGTGGCCTTGAAAAACACATATCTCCCAACATGTTGTACAACCCCGAGGTTTTTCACAGTTTGTCAGGCCTTTGTCAAATTGTCACAGAAAAAAAACGCGAGGAAAGTTCCGACCACCTTCAATGAAATGCTTCTCTTCAATGCATCAGTCATGGGTTACGGTGCAAGCACCTGGATGAGCATTGTGTTGGTCCAGTTCGATGTTATGGTGACTGGGCTTCTACAGGTATCAAGTGCGATGCGTGGTATTGAACATGTTTTGTTTGTGAGAATAAGCTCAAGCCAACCAAAAAAACATGGAGAAGATTCACCATTTCCCATCATGTGTCCATGAAAAGAGTTCCAGCCCGCGAATCATGGAATCTAAGGGATGGTGGTGCAAAAATAACATTTAATAGCCTATCCATGACATCTTTTTTTATACAGTTTGTTTTTTCTTTTAATAAAATATCATTGACATAAAAAGCAAAAATCGGTATTGAAATATGTCATTGTAAAGTCACATAATTGGTTACCAAAAGTCACCGTGTTTCTTTTATTCCAGTGAAATTTTATTCCAGTGAATTCTTGCCGATTTTGGTGATGCAACAATCTTCTTGGTGACTCTCATTTTGCAAGAACTAAGGGGACAGGGGGACACCTTCTCGAAGATTTCCCATACCATCCATGGGACGAACTGAATATTTACCTAGATGAATTGCATGGCATAGATTTATGGTAAATGTAGGTAAATATACCACTCCCATGGATGCTATGGGATTTTAGAAGGACACCATGTAAACTGAGATTCCACCAAACAGATACATCAACCAGGAATGCAAAAATGATTCACCCTGAAACGCAAAAACTAGAAAGCACAAAAACTGTTTTCTTTTTTTTCGATTTCCAGCGTGTGGCGAACGGAAAAGAGTCACAGGAAACGCTTACCCTCCAGGGAACATCCGCATCACATATCCCCTACAATCGCCGCCGCTTTTGAGTCGATGATTTTCCAATTTTTCCTGGAGGGTAAACTCTTTGTTTTTGTTCTTATGGGACGTATCATATTCTTTTCTACAAGTGCAGGAGAAAACATGAGACATATTTTTAGCCATGCAGATAAGCTCCCCCCCTAGTTGCCTGAATGAGATTGAAAGTTTGAGTTGAATTACATATACCCTCATTTGGGTATTAAACTGGGCAATGTATTAATGATGGAATGATTATTAATGATCAATTATCGCAAACATCTTATCAATTGATGCAGGTATTTTATCAGAACTCATCCCAGATAACACTTCACAGCTTCATCCACGATAGGGAATTATCCCTTCAACGTGTGGATATTGAGGGGGGGGGGGTGTTGTTAGTTCCTGCTACTGCTACTGGTGATGGAAGAAATCCGAAACAACCACCTGGGATGTATAAGAAACCTGGTCAATACTGGTTAGCCGGATTTCTTCCAACAACAGTAGGGATCCTTATTTCATGAGTTTATGAAAAGAATCCCCATATACCTGGGTAGTTGTTCATCCCCTATATACCCTAAGCTACACCAATCCCAACATGTGTTGCTTGTTTTTTCCGTTTCAGGTGAGGAACGTGGCAAATTTCACACGTTTGCAGGAGGAGTGTGGTGTGATGTCATTAGTCTTGGCCAAGTATAAGGGAATCTTGGCGAATCTCCCCAACGGGGAGGACGGATCCACCAGTACATCTTAAGAGGTGGCAAAAAAAATACGATGGCGTTAAAAAAAGCGGCAGTCTTTCTTATGACTGTTTACATTCGTTTGGGCATATATATATAATATATGTATGATTGTATGTTGTTGTTGAAGTTACACGCGCATTATATTTACACAGTACTTTTTACAGACTTTTTTGTTTGGGATATGTGTGGTCGTGGTCGATTAGTTTATTCATCATTTGTTGTGTTTTGTTGAGATACTTGGTTTTACACACCATGACACCCACAACATTGACAGCAATGTTTGTTAGTTTGAATTTGAGGGATACCAATGAATTGCATAGCATTGACATTGGTTTGTTTTTTTTTAAAAGATCTGGACACGGTTACAGGATATTAATAAATTAACTCACATCCATTTGTGGTTTATATAAACATACTACTGTTTCAATCAATAAACATCTATTTATCTCACACCTTGTTGTGACTTTTGTATGGAATTTATAGCAGCTTACTACCAACGGACCCAGCCGACCACCACTCACCCTCCCTGAAACTAACAGTTCGCACCTGGAAATTCCCAAAAGGAAACAAAAAAGTCTTCCAACCATCCATTACTTAGGTGCCATATATGTTAGTTTCAAGGAGGGTATGGCCATGTATGGCCCCACAACCAACCAACCAACCCAACCCAACCCAACCCAACCCAACCCAACCCAACCCTTCCCCTTTCCCGAGGCAAAATCCTCTTGTCCGAGTTCAAGGCGGTCACCTTAGCATCCTTGCGGTCACTACTGCCACAGGTGGGCTGGAGTTTTCTTTGGGGGCCCCAACAAGGTTTTTGGTAGCCATTTTTTTTCGGGGTCCGCACAAAAAAAACATAGGACCACCGAAAATTGAACATTTTCAGGGAAATTCTATAGGGTCCAGGTTGGTGAAATACAATGATTTCCTTTCAATGTGGCCAGATGGGATGGGATTTGATGTCAAAAATTGCTCCAGGAAGTTGCTAGGATCATCATTCTACATCACCCTTAGGGAGGCCAATCGCTTCACCCCTTTCCACCATTTGGATGTCCTTGAAATGTTTTTTGGTGGAAACGATCGGTAGTTTAAATGGAAGGAAATGGAATACTAGTTGGTGGTTTCAAAATATTTTTTATTATTTTGACCCCTATCTAATTTGACGAACACATTTTTCAGATGGGTTCAAACCACCAACTAGACTAGTTCATCCCCCTAAGTAGGTTATAAGTCATAAGATTTATAAGTTTTCTATGACAAGTTTATAAACCAAGTTACTAAGGATTGTTACCAACTTTCAGCCAGACACCGTAGTGGATCTGGAGACAAATTGCATCGTGATAATTCACGGTTGGGTGAGTGATTTGTTAGGGAAAGGGAATCCCCTAAGATGCCCAAAAATATAAGTCGGGCCTTTTTTTTTTGAATGATATATCAGAAAATTGGCCCTGATGGAATGGAGGAATAGATATTTGTTTTTTTGAAGTTGGGAACTATCTTTTTTTTCGTGGTTCGAAGATCCTGTAAAAAAATCTTCAACAAAAAGATGAGGGTTCAGCATCGATAGGTCTGACAATCATCTAAGAGAAGAAGCCAAGTCGTCAAAGTAAACACCCCAACTGGTACCAACAAAAACAAGTTGCTCAGGTATCTGTTTCAGGAATCTTTTTTGGCTGGAGCTTAGATGAGAATACTGTAGTTTAAAAAGAGCCGGTTTTTTGATCACAAAGATGCCCGGTGAACATTTAAGATATTTACTTCACAGTTCGCACCTGAACATGGATGGTTGGAATACTAGTTTCCTTTTGGGATGTCTTATTTGTTAGTTCCAGGAAGGGTAGGGGTGTGACATTAATTTGGAGGTGTGGAATCATCCAACTGTGAAGCACAGTCAGCGTTTTCACAGCCCAGACATTTCCTTACTTCAAATCATTTTTTTCGCATCTACATGATGGCACAGTATTGCATATTTTCTCTTTTTCATGTTCGATGAAATTCATTAAATGAATGAAATATACTGTATACTGTAGCTGAATCACATACGAGTGATTTTCATCACCGAAAATATCCCGTTCTTGATTCCAAGGTCAAAAAAAAGTCGCCGGAAGAAGTCGAAGTCCTTACGAGCACCTTTTCAAACCCAACGAATTCAATGGATCCACTCCTTTCCACAAAAATCATGGGAACCGAAGGTACCCCGCCCCCAAAGCTATACCTCCCCCCCAAGAAATAAGGTCTTTTTTTTCGGGATTATTAACGATGATGCTCCCTTTTCATAAGACCTGAGCAGAAGGCCGGCTATTTCTTGGGGGGGGAGGGGGCTCCTTCGATTTCCCATGAAAAAAAGTGCCCGTTTTTGCAGGATTGGGATGGAGAGCATGAAGTTGCTTGGGGTTGGCTTTGGGAGAACATCGAAGGACTTTTAAGTTCCATGCTAGGCGAGTTGTTTTTTTTTTTTTGGGGGGGGGGAAGAGGGGTGGAAAGATGGCATAGAAAATCATAGAAAAAAAGTTGCTATAACATTCAAAATGGGTAATTGCCCATTGCAGAAGGGAAAAAAATATCATGATTTTTTTGAAACAGATTTTGTGTTGCTTGTATAAAAGTTTGTTTTTTTTGTTATGGCTTTTCTATTTACCTTAAGCATATTTAAGCCATACCCTACCTAGCTGCTAGCTCCTAGATGTTTTGTCTTCAGAATTCTGGAATGATTAGAACGAGAATTGTCATGAAATCATCACTGCTGGGATCACACATATATCACATATCACATGAATCCATGGGATAGTTTTTCATGTGTGCCCAATCATGCTTAAAACATTTGCATTTAGTTTACCTTAAGTCTGCTGAAAACATCCATCAACAATGACCCTTGTGATGATTCTCCAGCCATGGAATTGTTCGAACAGATAAAAATCATGTCATGTAAGAGTACTGGTGGGTACACCAAGGAAAATTAACATGGAACCCAAAAATGGAGATTTGGAAGATGATTTTCCTTTTCTATTGGGTGATGTTATAGGTTCCATCTTAATTTTCAGGGGTGTATGCTGCATATTCTATCAAGTCCCTCCCAACCTCTCCTAGGCTCCTTTTGAGAAATGCATGTTGTTTATTAAGCCACCAGTGATCACGGGGATTTTGAAGGGAGATTCCTTCATGCAGAGTTTTTGTTTACATCTAAGCATCACATGGATCTTGAGAAGACAACAAAGATATATCAAGGATCGGTGCCAGTCTTAGCCTTGCCCCCCCCAAAAAAAGAAAATGGCTCTGTTCCAAGTCGACCTTTTAGATGCCGAAGTTGGCAACGTTTGTTCAAGATATCGGGGTATCTTTGGGCCTCGTGGGCCTCGTCGATGTGTCACCTTTGGAACCCCAAAGGAGACCTCTATTTTTGAAGGTCGAGTCAATCCCCCCAAAAGAAGGCCCAAGCCTCGATTTAAAGCAAGGGTCATCAAAGGCTTCCAGGTAGTAATTCCCCTTCTTCCTCTTAGAATTCAGAAATCATCCCCATCGACTTGTGCAAACCGGTTAACACAACCTGCGAGCTGAACAGAAAATGTGTGCGCCAAATAATGTTTATATATCATATATATATAATATAACTTATATATTATATATACCTGTGAATTTAAGTTATTGACAGTCAGTGTGTATCTTTGATTTTCAAGTGTGTGCCATCTGATGACCGCGTGAAAAACCCCACGTGGGCGTGACGAAAACAGGCAAGCCGGCCATGCAAGAAAAGGCCCTCGAACGTTTTTTGACCGGTCTCAGTGACGAGGCGACCGACCGGGATGGTGAGATGACGGGATGGTGGGGGCCCTTGAAAAACCTAATTAAGGTGGCTATATATACTATATGTATATACATAATATATACATATTTTATCATAGTTTTCATTAGTTCTTGGGATATGATTGAAAATGACATGGTAGTCCAATTGAACATGGCTCTTTGCTTGCCAGTGCACATGTAACAATGAAGCTTGATATTCTAGATGATGGGTTCCACAAGCAGTGCTGTGTTAGATAAAACGTGTGACCTTGCAACCAACGGACATCTGTCAGATCGAATATTTCGTATTTGCGTACGCATCGGCACAGATTCGAAGACCATTTTGACCTACCGAATGAAATGGTCCTCCATATGTCCATCCTATTTAAAGCATCGCAAATCACTATCCATGAGGCACTCCAATGCGAAGTGACTTATATCCAAAATTGATCAAAATTGCCATCTCTCACAGAAATTGCCTTTGTTTTTTAATGTTTGGTTGGGGGGTCATCCTGCAACATTTCATCATGCGAGACGGAGATCAGACACCGAGAAGTGCCACCAGTTTGTCAGGAGTGTCGCATGCTGGGATCACAACTCTTTCCAGCTTTCTTCGATCTGGCTCCGGCAGGGCAGGAGAGGGGCTCTATTTATATAGTTAAACCATCATTTTAAATAACCCCCTGGAAAAGGAGATTCTTATTGGACACCATCATTTTTAGTAAGGGATATGTTAGTTTCAAGGAGGTTAGTTGGGTTGGCGACTGAATGACATTGATTTTGTGATGCAAGATAGCCCGACGGGTAGTGTAATCAGTGCCTCTTAGATCAACTTGATTGTAGGAGTCAAACTGACCCTGTGTCGCAGATGATTTCCAAAAATCCGTTTCTCTTTACATCATTCACAAAACGCCGAAATGATCCATCCTGGTAGCAGGGTGTGAAACGGATTTTTTCCTTTTCCCCCATGGGTTTTCGTTCAGGACTTCTTGAAGCAATCAGCCACACGTATCAACTTCATTGGGGACAAGGTGATTGGTATGACTCTGGCATCTTGGCGTTCATCAATTTTTTGTCACCACAATCTGAGAACGCCCAGATCACTTCCCACAAGTTTAGTAATTTCATTGCGGGTTTCATTTTGCATCATTTTGTCGCGAATGGCTGAAGATGGAGCTTTGACAGTCCCTGAGATTTTTCGTTGAATGGTTTAAGCTAAGCTAGTTTGATGGTCTTTGCTCATTGGAAGCACTTCAAGCACACGCAGGGGAGACGTACAAGATATGTATAGAAGATATTGTCATATTAGATTGATCATTTGTCGGCAAACGATGACCCTAAAAGGACCTCTCAAGAGAACTCATGATTCTATTTTTTTTGTGTTCTTTTGTTAAAAAAAGCTTTGGGTTTGATTGAGAAGCCTTAGAAGCGTAGAAACAAAGATGGAAAACTTCACATAATCTGTAGAAAATCATGGAATATTTCCTGAAGTACTAAACCCTTCAGGATGCTGCAGCAACCACCATGGGATGTATAAAACTTTGTAAATAGTGGGATAAACTACCAACCTCAACTGGTTAGCCGGATTTCTTTCATCAACAGTATTTCTGTCAGTGAAAACCTTGGACCTATACATTACGGAGATGTGGCTTCCATGGCCCCATCAAGATGAAATATGACCCGGATTTCCGAGGGGATATATATATATATACATGAGTCATAGAAATCCAGTTCGTTGCTCCCCATATGTTTGTTGCTCCGCTATTTGTGCAGGTCGAAAACAAAGGTTAGTTGGTGAAGTATCTTCCAGGATAAACCGAGGTATATTCCAAGATACTCACTACCAGGTGGTTTCAAATTTCAAACAATATTTGTTTTTCATCCCTACTTGGAGAAAGAATCCAATTTGACGAGCATATTTTTCCAGTGTATTGGTTCAACCACCAACCACGGTAGATTGTATAGTCAAAGGATGGATAGGTTTTTATGTGTTTCCACCAGGCCCCCAAAACAGTTGAGCACGATGATTCAGACAAAGAGCAACAAAGAAGCTTCAGTCTTAAGTCGAGCAGAAATCCATTTGCGGCGCAGACTTTACAACTATGTTTCAACTAATTCGCTGGTAGTTGGGGGGAAATAGCTGAGAATATCCAAGATTCTCCATCATAAAGAGCAATGAACAGAGTTTCGACTACACCCCAGAAATCTAACATATAACATAGATACCAAAAAGGGCCATATTTTAAGCCGGAGTCACCAGCTTTCCAAGGCCCATCATTTTGGGGCCCTCCAGCCGTTAGCGAACTCGGGGGTGCACAAAATCTTGAGGAAATGTACCGCACGCCGCGGGCCATGGTGGAAACCTTGTCAGCCTTGGGTTTGCGCCACGTGGGCTATGCGATTCCGACTGAAATGCTGCCTGGTTTCCGAATGATTTCCGGCCGAGGTTTCATCTAGGTGGTGGTTTCATCCAGATTTTTTATTTTCACCCTGAATGTTTGGGGGAAATGATCCCATTTGACTTGCGCATATTTTGCTAATGGGGTGAAACCACAAACCAGTCATGAATACCCTTTAGAAATTTTAACATAGACACCCAAAATGACTCCATATTTTGAAGCCGAAAAAAAACATGTTCCAAACTTTTTGGTATCTATATCTCAAATTTCCCGGGTTATAGATGATGTATATATGACATGTATGACCCATGCATCCTACATGGAAGTGTGTGTTTGGTATTTCAAAAAAATACCGGTCACCTACGTTTGATTCGATGCTTCTGAGGAATGATTTTCATGTGCTCACAAAGGTGACCTCAAAGGATGGCCTGACAAGTGGTTATATAAATACAGCAAACCCTTCCACAAATGGCTGAAACATATCCGTTTTTTTTTCGGGGATTCTGTAGTTCAAGTCAAGGTATGTGATCCCAAATTATCCCAATTTCGTGTCTTGTATCATCAGGATCTTTTGTTTTGTGTTTCTCAATTTTCGGGGCTTCCACCTATTTGAACCGCGATGACTTGGAAGTCTTTTTGAACTCCAAGGATCGGACGGGTTGCGGGCTGGGGTCGAAGTAGCCACTCCAAACGATATGGGAATCAAGATGTTGAGTCACTAGTTCCCCCTGAAGTTCAACAGTTCGTCCCCTGAAAAATGGCTGGTTGGGAAGGCAATAACCATTCAGCAAATCCCACCTTGCGGCGCTGCTTGACTCACCAACGACGCTCAGGTTTCCACCCTTTGTTTCAGCAGCAGTGGCTCTCGTTCAAAGGCATACTGACAACGAGACCCTTGGCTGGTGACTGATGCCCTTACATCTCTCCACTCTCCACTCATCAGACATGAAAATTCACCATCCACAATGTAGATAGTTTTTCTTGCAAACAGTTTCCTTTCCAGCCTGCTGTTTTTGTTTACCAGAGGGCAAAGCAATGTAATTAAGTACGGACGGAGAGTTGTGGTTTCTAGTCTCCATATGTTCTGTTGCCCCAGTTTCAGACTGGTTTTGTTGGACAGGTTGCTAAGATGTTGTATCATGTAGTTGTATCTATATAATCCCAATATGACGGTGTTTTCCCACCTCCCCCCAGTTTCACATTAAAGGAAACAAAACCCTCAACGAACCTGCACCGCTACGCAGCTGATCACGTAGCATTCACTCAAAGGTTGAGGTTTGTGGACCTGGCTATCCCTTGTTGATCTTGATGTCCCAACCGGTTCAGCACCTATAGTGGCCTATCATGGGGGATGTTCATAGGAAGTTTCCCAGCCACCAAACTTAAGAGATTTGACCCATTTCAAGCTGGCTGTCGAATCTAAGCTTGACAACTTTGAAGCCTTCAAGATCTCAAGGGGGACCAAATCTTTCGGGTCCATTCAAACTGATCAAATCTGCAAAAAAAAATGATTCTTCAAGTCGTCTTCCGGATTTGGGAGGATGTATCTAAAATTGTGTAGTAAAATTGTGTAGAAAAACAAACGGTGTTGATGTTGATGTTTGTTTGAGGATGACAGTCCTATGTTGATTTGGATGCAAATTACTTCACCCCCCCAAAAAAAACAGTTTTTGGTGAGGCACATGACCTCACAACCTCCCCTCACCAAATCAATTGCACACTTGAAATTTTGCACCTGTGTTACTAGTGATGAATTTTAAACATACCTTGGTCCCTTGTTTGGTACGGTACGGTACGCTGCAAAGTCGCAGTGAATTTCCCCCTATGACTGATTCATACCTACTAGATTCTATTAAGATGCGGTTTGACAAGACCGAGGTTGGCTAATCAAACCAACCCCTGAGATGTAAGGGTTTAATAGCCGGCCTTAAGGGTTAATGTTCATAAGTTCATAAGCCTTTAAGGCCAGCTATTCGGGGGGGGGGGGTGTTTTGTACGTTAGGGGGTTAGGTTGGTGGACCAGCCATGATAAGATGATCCCTGAAAATAATTGCGACAATTTAGTTCCACATATTTGTCCCTTAAATAATCCCTGTTAATAACGCGTTTATTGACCAACTTGTTTAATATTACCTGTTGATAAGGCCAACGATCAATAATCCCTTATTATATAATAATCGCAAAAAATGATTGGTCAAGAATCCCTTCATAATCCCTATATTAAATAATAATGATAATATTCCATTAACAATAATACCATAATTTTTGTCCCTTGATGATCAACCCCATATATACCTTATATTACCTGGATATTTATTGGTATCCTCTTTCAAGGGGGTTTAAGCAGCTAAGGCCGGGGCCCTCCCATCCCAAGGGTGTCCCAGCTGACCAGGTTGGTGGTCGAAGCCTTTCGTTGGTCCTTAGCCTTGGTGGCCAAAATCTTGGTTCGAAGCATCACGGAAGGATCCACCTTGGTTTGGGAAACTCAGTTCGGGGAAGAAATGGGTCGAGTCTCGAAACACCCCCCCGGATGCTTCATTTTCCATGGGGTAACGTGGTGCATATGGAAGTCAGTATGTAAGTATATATATGTATGTGTATGTATGAATATTTTTATGTATCTATTTTTGTATTGATATATTTTTTTGTTTATATATATATATATAAATGTATATTTAATTATGAATTATGTATATATCATATCATATGTTAAGGTAAAGGTAGAAAAGGTACAGTAATTGATTTGGGTTTGTGGGAAGTTGTACCTTTCTTTTTGGAAATTACTTATTAATCTATTTCTTGTGTTTGAGATGTCTTAGGACTTCCCTGGAGGAAGTGTTTCTGTTGGGGTATCGAGTTTGCATGGAAAGTTATTGCACACAAAAAAGATGCTCGACCTGTCATTTGGACGTTTAACAGTTCAACGCTTATGATTTTCATATGGTGATCTATACTGTATCAGCTCATGATTAATTGGTGGTTTGGGATTCTGGGGATATCCCTAAGTAACAATCACTTTCTTTTGGGGAATATGTACTGGGATTGTTTTTAAATGTCAATTTCAAGGTGTATGGATTTGACTCTTTTCTTCACCTTTTCCATATATACGAAGATGTCAAGTATTCAAGTGCAATTTTGCCCTCCCTAAAAAAGAACGGCAAACCGCCTCTGAACATAGGCCTTTTTGCCCCAAAAAGGAAGTTTCTATAATCCAACCAGCCATGTTCAGGAGCGAAGTGTTCGTTTTCAGGAGTTTTTTCAGGAGATTTTTCGACAAAACACGAGCCGACTGGGACATGAGGTGATGAAGGCCATCAATACCAACAGCAAGAGCACTTTGGACAAGGCGTCTCGCACAGCTGTTCAGTTCGGTGTGGGTCAGAACATCGAAAACCCAACCCCTGGAAAGGCTGAAGAAAAAAAATGGAACCGTATATTGTGTGTGCGCGTGCAAATTTAAAAAAGCAATATACTGTAATATACTGTACATATTGTTTGAAAAGCATTTGGAACACTCCAAAGCAGCAGACTGACATTTTGTGTTGGTTTGATTGGAAACACCACATTTCTGATGTTTGACTTATTGAAAGGATCGATTTCTGGAAAAAGTCAATGGATTTTTTTTTGGACAACGAAGGGTTCTACAAAGCAAAGCCCGTTGATAGTATCAGCCACTTGAACGCTGTTCAACTCGAAGCTTTCAGGAAGAAAACCCACAGGAAATTGATGTTTGGAGCTTGTTGTTTTCCCATATGTGCCATGGTCTAAAGTCTCAAACACTCTTAATATTGGGGGATGGTCATCCAACCTTTACTAAGAAATCCTTTATAATGGGTATATAAACCCGTACTAGTAGGTTGATGACCATCCCCATATATATATATATAATATAGAAATAATGGGAGTTTAGACCCAAGCACTATGATTAGTTTTTTTGACATCCTTCCTGGGTGTTCCATTGGTGAATATTTTTCCAGATCAGATCAAGTGACGACCATCTCAACGACGTTGGAGTTATTCGGATAACAATAGAATCCCCATGGGCTTGAATTATGTAGCCTAAAGTGATGCCAACATCTTGTTTTTGGTAAATGTAAATACTATTGAGACATATTTTATAAGACTTGAGGCATGTTTACTTTCCACAAGGGTTGCAAGATTTATGTACTGTTTCAAAACCTTTCTGAGTCCCCTGGGACCAAGTGGAAAATGACGACAAGAAGGGTGCTGTTTCTACCTTGACAAAGTTGGGCAACAGGAATTGAGGAGGTTGATGAAAGAGTGCACCAAAGTCATCAAAATCAAGGTGTGATATTATGACTAGGTGGTGGTTTCAAATATTTCTTTTCAACCCTACCTGGGGAAATGATCCTATTTGACTAATATTTCTTAAATGGGTTGAAACCACCAGCTAAGATGATTTTTGTTTCAGCAACTTTTTGTTTCCAAGTGGAACTTGTGTTTCTTCAGAAGCTGCAAACCACCCAATGATTTTTGACAGCCCCCCAAATGGGTGACTAAAGAGACCCGACGGAAAAAAGCCATCAAGTCATGTTGCAAGTCACCTTGGCAGAGGTTGTGAGGCCACGTTTCAAAGTTGGCAATCTTATAGGCCATTTGAATTATACATACGCACCTGACACTCAAAAAAAACCTACAGCTATAGAGACCCTAAAAAATGATGGTTTAATGGTTTGGAATAGGAATTCCGCCTTGAACTAGGGGGAATTTTTGGTGTGTCACCATGTTTTGAAATTCACATCTTTCCAAGCCTAACGTTGATGTGGCCATAGAACGTTCCGCTCCGCACAGGCCATGGACGTCTCTGCTAGAGGAATCTTGACAGAGATGCCTGCAGATGCTGCAGATAATGTTAAGGTGAATGAGGGATTTATATGGATTTATTACCTGACCTTTCATCATTTGACATCATCAGATGGTAGAACCAGTTTGATGAACGGACGTTGAAAGATCACCCCGCTTCCAGCTGTCATCAGATGTGGAAAACATGTTGAGTTGTTCATCATGGCTGCCATCCAACGTCGCAACTTCCAAGGACAACGTGCCAATGACCTACTGAGCATCACAGTGGGAACACAGTCGATCTCACCTTTCTATTGGTCAATTGACAGTGGTGTCATGGATGCACTGGCAGCCATGCATACGAATCAAATGGTTTCCATGGGTTTTTGGAACATGTCAACATGCGAATTGGAAGGGCATCAGCTAAAGTGACATAGATCAATTACAGTATTCCAAAGGTATTACTATGTATTGACATCATTTTAAATCTATATTCTGCAATTGTGAGCACTTGGGTTCTGTCAGATACGAAGTATAGACTCAGCACTCGAACTTGTTAACTTTTCCAGCTTTCACTGGGACCAGTATTTTTCGAGTTACAGCTCTACAATCCCAACGGACCTTTAGACTTTAGACCTTGTTTCAGTAGGTAATTCTGGGTGAATTATATCATTATATCCTTACCTTTCCTTAACATATTTCCTCCCAGCCGGCATTTCTCGAAGATGATCCCCTGAAAAGGTGGCATTTTGGTGAAATCATAGACGACTGATCCTGGGATCTTTAGCGACTCTGAATCGTCAAAAGAATCTAAAATTTTGACTTTTTGTTTGAGGGTCTCTTAAAAAAAAAAACCTATCACCAGCAGCCAGCCCGAATTTTTATTTTTGCCTGTTATATTACTCGGAAGGTGAGTGAAAAGGTAGGGTGAGTGCAACCAATTTGGTTGAACCATGGATGGGTTTTTTGAACCATCTCCCCACCACAGTCCTAACAGGCACCACCACCACCACCACCTCCAAATGGATAAAACCTGAAACCCTTAGGTCGACTGATGGTTCCAAAAAAGACCTCGTCCTCTCAGGTGCTTTGATTTGCGCCCAGACCATTCTGGAAGACTTGCTGACCATCCGTGCAGATCGTGACTTACTCAGCAAGACATCGCGGGTGATGGAAAAAACTTGTTTTTTTTTCCTTTTCTTAGGGTAAAAACTCCGATTCAGAAACTACTCCCACGATTCAGAAACTCAGATTCAGAAACTACACAAAATTCAGAAACTACACAAAATTCAGAAACTTTTTCTTAGGACGATGGGATGAAAGAGAAAAAAGAGCTAAATATGAAGCCAAATGGTCAGTTTTTTTTTCCCCGGATAGCTAAGACGGGACACCAACAATTCCATAAGAATTCCCCTAATCACGTTGAAAGGAAAGTTGGTTTCGAAACCATGATTTTTAGGATCCAGCTAATAGGGTCGTTGCTTGGTTGGTGGTTTACCTATGTTGACCCATGATTTGAAAATGGAGATCTACTAAACCTAAATGCTAAGAATAACAATCGATACAGTTCAACCACCCAACAAACAGTTGAACCCAAACAGGAACGAGAAGTCATTTAGAAATCATCCACTCATCCAGCGTAGCCAAGAGATACCAACATTCAGATCGTCTTTTCCCAATAGATGATCCAAGCAACGCTTTGGCCTCCCTAAAGCTACCCCCATATCTTGATGGAAGTATTTTGGAGTATATCATCCTCAGCGTTTATTCACAAACGAATGGAATCTGAATCTAAACAAACATCTCTCCAAGAAAGGTACGACATACTGTACCCCTAGATGCACACACACCAGTCAATCCCGTAGCCAACGATAAATCCATTTATAGCCTGTTGGTAAAGGTTGCTCAACGGGTGTGTTCCCAGAGGTGCGTTGTTCAACAACAGCTTCCATGATGGCTTCAGGTTGAGGGTGTGATTCCCTACAAATGTTTCAAGTATGTCATCCTGGTAATGACTTAAGTGGGGGGGTAGATCCAAGTTAATCTTTTCTGTTACAATATCCACCCATAGAATCCATGGATGGTATATTTAGATACCTATATATACCATAAATAGATCAACCAAATGTAGATAAATATACCTGGATCTCATGGGTCCATATCCAATTACTATGAAGGGCAGTGCCTTAAGATCTTAAGTCTGTTTGACGACACCACCCTCTTGGAGATTTTCTCACCTCGACCGAGGTGATGTGTACTACTACGGTTGTGACAACCTCTTCACTCGTCATCCAGAAGTGATCAAACGGAGTCTTTGGCCGAAGGCATTCACAGAATCTCTGAAGGAGAAGA
This sequence comes from Breviolum minutum Mf 1.05b.01, assembly GCA_000507305.1. Classification (NCBI taxonomy): domain Eukaryota; class Dinophyceae; order Suessiales; family Symbiodiniaceae; genus Breviolum; species Breviolum minutum. Next base: position 281,209 of record DF239086.1, on the reverse strand, counting down.
TCAGTACTATATAGATACGTACAGTAAAAAGTTATATAGCAGGGTTTTGTTTGAAGAAACAAATGTTGTTCAAGTGGCATTTTGGTGACCAATCAGGCGAGGCTTTTCTCAAATGGAGGATGCAAGGTCCAGCCAGACATGGCTATAGTCGTCCCAAGTAAACCTTCAAAATGCATGATGGAACATTGAAACTTCTAAAAATAAACCGTGATCTACATCTGAAAAAAACAAGATGCAACATGGATTTGTTCGTTTTAATTACCTGGTTTATGACCACCTTGTTTCTTGAAGGATGTTTCTTCCAGGTTGGCTGGACCCAGGTTCCAAAAAAAAAACTCAACAAAAATCCCAGAGGATGGATGGATCCATGGGACTGGTAAGCCCTACTTGTTGATGGTTGAAATCCGGCGTTCACCGGTTGATGGCTGGTAAATATCTACCATGATTTTTCTGGGTTTCTAATCCATGTTTTTCGGTGGTTGTTTGGGATTTCTGAACCATCCACAGTAGTTCCCATGGATCCTATGGGAACTTGTATTAACATGCATCACAAAAAATCACTCCTGGATAAACTTTGTCCACCACCAAAGTTTCTTCCAGAAAAAAACAAAAGCCATAGGATCATATAGGATCCATGTATGGCATACTTACCCAGATGTAGGTATTTACGGTAAATACACATTCGTCCCATGGATCCGTTGTGGGAAAGAAACAACCTAACCAACAACAGGGGCTGGAACGAATCAGGATTTGTGTGAGTGCTCCTTCCTTGTTGCCAACCTTGTTGGATGGTTTGGTATGGCGATCACGACAGACCAAAGAAGGTGGAAGTCGGGGGCTGGAAAAACTCGTGGCAACTCGTGGGTCGGATTTTTGTTTCTTCCCATGAAACCTTACCCCAAACAAAGGCCAAAATAACATGACTAGCTCGCTGGATTTTCTCCACCATGAATGAGTCGATGTATTTCTTTATTGAACATGTGGATTTTCCATCCGGTCATGTTAGTGAATTCAGGGGTGTAACGGCTGGAACGTGAAAATCACCGGTTTGAACAGGAACATCATTTGAACCAAACCTTCATTTTTGGGTTCAACATGTTATTTTTCAGGGCTGTATCCGTGTATCCTTGTTGGTTTTTACTGCCATGTTTTTAAAGCTGCTACACCCCCAAAGTTTAACATGGACCCTGAAAAGTATATAACAATCTTGATAAGGAAAGAAATCGTCCAACCATCGTGGTTCAGAGGCGAGCTGTTAAACTTTAGGGGTGTATTAAGTATTAGGTGAAGTGCATGAAACATCATGAAACAAGAAAACAACTCAACGGACCACGGGTGAACAACCTGTGAAGCCTGTCCGTGTCCTGGCATGACACAGGCATGCGGAGAGTGAATTACTATGTGAAACACTTGATTCAGGACAGATGTCAGTGGCGCCAGAGGCTGTTAGGTGACAGTCAGTGGGGTTCGTTGCTTTATTTGTTGATCAAAGTTTTCTTAGCTTACGATAGGCTCAAGCATCAACAGATGGCACCAAGTAAGATACTTCTTGAAAACCTGCGCAGATGACTGGCAGATGGAAATTCCAGATGCCAAAGATCAGGTTATGTATATTCAGATCTTATCCAAATGATCTAAATGTACACGTATTCATACATACATCATATACATATATTCTTGCAGTTGCAGATTGTTTGCATGTATAGATACACATGCAGTTTGTGATAGTTTGTGACCCACAAATAGCAACTGAAATTCAGATAGCATTCGAATATATCTTTGGCATCTCAATACGGAGCCCCATGATAGTTTTCGATGTACACATGGACTTGGTATCGATTTCCATGCATCAGTTTGTACAGTATTTGATGTGCATATTACCTATTACACATAGGTATCACATGGGTATGATTTGTCACACGCATATGTGTATTATATATATATATAATAGTCTTGATTTGAAGAGGAAAATATCTCCTCTACAGCTATGGGCCCAGCTACGTTTTGAGCATGCAATTTTGGTTGCGTCAGGATTTGGATGGCAATTTCAGTTCCAATTTGGAGTGGTTGGTATCCCATGGTGATCCCAACATCATTCGTCATCCTACGGTAGTTCTCTTTGCCGACATTTTGTGGCATCGAGTGGCTAGCTTCAAGTTCGTTGTCTCCAAGCTCTTCAGTGTCTTCATTTTGGCGGTCTTCATTGTTGGCCAAGCAGCCTTACTTCGACATACACGTCCGCAAACGGATTCTTTGGCAAATCTAGAGCTGAGTAGTGACCAGTTGATCATGGTTCTTTGCTGTAGGGGGTTTACTACCCAATCATATAATGATTATAATAAACCATCATTAGGATCCCTATGGACCAATTAGTGTGTATTGGAATGTCAGCCAAAGGGTGTGGTGCGTTTCACGTTGCAAAATGCTGATTTTGGGGCTGTTTGAGACATTGGCCGAGTGGAGGTTGGTCTCCAATCACCAGCCCAAAAGCAATAGACTGCAGCCCCAACAAGCAACCACAATTTAAGAAGAGATCCCGATTGGAAAGTGGAGTTACACCATGAGAAAATCACACAAGGCAACGAAGGTGCAATCATCGTGCAAGAAAACTTCATGCTTCAAATGCGCAACAATAGAAGCAAAGAACTGGTGGAAAGATGTGGAAAGTAAACCTGAGATGCGACAAATGACATGTTGTTTTTGCTGTTGTAGCTGTTGTCATTGCTGTTGTTGCTGTCATCGTGTTTGTTCTTGTTGTTGTGGTCGTTGATGTTGATGTTGTTTTGGTCGTTGATGTTGATGTTGTTGTGGTGGTTGCTGATGGTGTTGCTGTTGCTGTTGCTGTTGCTGTTGCTGTTGTTGTTGTTGTTGTTGTTGTTGTTGTTGTTGTTGTTGTTGTTGTTGTTGTTGTTGTTGTTGTTGTTGTCGTTGTCGTTGTCGCTGTTGTTGTTGTTGTTGTTGTTGTTGTTGTTGTTGTTGTGGTTAACCCATTCGCTTCAACCCTTACCTGAATGGCAGCCCTGAAAAGGGAGATCTTCCGGTCTCATCCTTGTCCCCCTTCAAACTGTGAGCAATGAAAAAAGGCCCTTGGTTGTTTAGGCTATGTACTCGAGTATGCTACCCACTTATGTGGGGATTCTAGTAAACCATTATCAGGATCCCTATTACACAACCAATATAATTGGTAGTATCCGGCTCGGTTTCTTTTCATGGCTCATTTAAAGAAAAAAAACGCGCTGCTTTATTCCCCGAGGCTATTGAGGAGTATGTCATGTTTTCATGTCGAGTGGTCAACTATGTGGGAAGTTTGAGCAAGACGCTCTTCAGATCCCTGGCTGAATGATTATGAGCTGCTTGAATGTCCCAGGAAGTTAGTAAATGGTTAGTAAATGGGTTATAACCCCAATATACCCCATTTTTAAGTAGGTTATATTCCATTTACTAACCATTTACTAAGTTCCTGGGACATCCAAGTGGTAAGAATTATTCAGGCAATTTATAGCTGCCTTTCCCGCCGGGAAGTGTCACCTCAAAAGCTAGTGATTGTTTTTGGGAATCCGGGCCCCAAATTGGCCAAAACCTTTATATAATTTGCTGTTTATTGTGGATTATACCTACCCAGTTAAGGATTTCAATGTCAGCCGTTTTCTCAAGGATCCTATCATTTTCACCCATCGTTCGTCTAACTCATGGAATGCCAGTTTTGAAGAGTTTTGAAGTTTGAAACCTTCACCAGATACAAGGAGTTTTGTTCATGGCCTCCTTTAGCAGTTTTAGATCATGGTCAAATTATAGCGACGTCACACGACCTGCGCCCCCAAAAGGTAGGGAAACCTTCTTATTTCAAAAAAATCAAGGTTGGTGAAATATTTTAACTTGGCCAGATAAATCTTTAAATGCGGTTATAATAACCCTTACAAGTATAGGGTTATAACTAACCCCCACCCTAACCGCCATGATAAGTTCCATGTCATGTCGGGGGGTGTATTGTTTCGTAGCGATTTTCTCTTGGGACCTTGAGGTCAACTACGAAAGTTCTTTACCGATTTGCAGAACCAAGACTATCGCTGGTTGTGCGGCATACCGTTACCTCGGCGGAGTTTAACGAATGGAACATTCGATGATTTTGAAGGGTTTTTTTTTCGAGGAAAGGCTGAAGATTGTCATTACAAGTGGATGTTTTCGAATTTCATGTTTTTTTGTTTTTATAGATGATGTGTGATAGGTACATGAACGTGGGTATTAATGACATGAAGAGCTATGAAGATTTGGAACAGGTAGTCATCCCTTCGATCGGGTCCCCCCGGTCCCCCAGGATGCAGGCTCCCGGCAAGGCCCAAGGCGTTTAGGTTGAGAGTCCTGAACCTAAACATGTATATGTATAGTATCATCCTAGTGATTCACCCAGGGATCCTGGGTGATGGTAGATATATACAAATCCAAGTCATCCAACTCAGTTTTCCGTTCGGTTCGCCGCTGTTTTCAAGTCATGTTTTGGGGCCCTCAGGATTCCTGCATATTTGTTCAATATCCAAGATGCTGCAAACTGCTGCTTGCTTTGGTTGCTGGTGATTATGGCCATGCAGGCGCGAATTGTCGGGGATGGAGAAAGTCACGTCACTAGAAACGTGCCCCGGGCCATTTCTTAAAAGAGTGCCATGTTCAAATCTATGGTTGGAAAATGCTCCTGAAAGATGGCAGCTGGCGACAAATGATTTGACAACCGTTTTTTTTTCTGCATTGGGGTTCATTGGGGCGATTGATGTCTATAATTAATGGGGTTGCACCAGACCTATAGATCTAAATCTCTCCATCTCTTATATCGTACTGTTGGTGTACCTGCCTGATTTGGGATCAAACATACCTGCTTTGATGGGCAAAAACTACTGTTGAAGGGTTTGAGTGGATTTCAGCCATCAACCGGTAGCCATTGGTAAGATTTGAAGATACAAGTTGCGTAAGGGTCTGTTTTGGAAGGACTCCATGCTTTTGTGTGTCAGGTAGACATGACACCATAAGCGGAAAGTTAGCCAAAAGAAGGCATTTTTCAACTGTCGAGCTATCATCTTTGATCTCTTTTGAGGCCTAGTCACAAGCTATAAGTAGGGCTATAACTCCTTTATAGGGGTTATTACACTCCCTGAAACTAACAGTTCGCACCTGAAAATAGGCCGAGCAGCAAAGGAAACAATTCTCTTCCAATCATCCATTTTTAGGGGCGAAAACGTTAGTTTCAGGGAAGGTATTGCATAGCAATTTTCCACCTGCCACGGAACTCCCATGAGGCAGAAATGAGAGGTAACTCACAAAGCCATCACAAAGGGAAATCACTGGTCCGTGGGCCCATACCATTCACCACCTTTCTGTCAAACAACCCCCCCCCCCAAAAAAAAAATCCATCAAAGCTGATTTGATCTAAAAAAACAGCAGGGGATTTTGGGCACATATTTTCACATCATGTGTTGGCCATGTCGACCCAATCCATTCATCCCATGAATCTAGGAGCCATTTTTTTGGTGCTTAAGCGATGGCAAGGGCATTGTACAAAGTTGTGAGGAAGGAGAGGTGCGGCAGAGCGGAGCAGCTTTTTCCTGGATGAATACAGTTTGAAGGTATAGCATGGATGATGTTACATTGGATGTTGCTATTTAAGTACCTCTAAGATGCTATGCCTGAGGGGAAGCATGACATGTGGTTTAAGAAAATACTGCTTTTTCTTTTCGTGATTGCAACCTCATCCATGTTCATTGCTTGAATTGCTTTGGTTGATTTTGCCTCAGTCCAGTATTCCAGTATTCGAGATCTAATACCTTCACACTTCACATTCCTTCAACTGGGCCTATGTTCCCCGCGTGGAACATAGATCTGTTCGCTCATAGCTTTTTTGATTTTTCTCTATCGACTTTATGCGATTTTTATTTGAGGTTCTGTTTGACAGATTTGTTCGCCCAATTTCTCAATATATAAGCATTTGTTTGCACAGGTGAGGAAAGACTTCTATTCTGTTTGCACCTTCTTGGCGATGATTCTCTACTGGGCTTTGCTGATGGATTTGGCGATTTTTTCCATGCGGATTTCCGCCTATGTCCTGGTCTGCGGCCGCGTGACGGGGGAAGTGGCCCTCTTCCTCTCAGCGTTGGCTCTTCTCCTCTTGGCGTCACTCTCGGCGTGAAGGGTGGGGGAATTTTCGATCCGGAAAACTGGACGATTGGAGTATTGCATAAAATCTTTATACATACTCTGTTTTCTATATAATATCTATGTGTAAATATTAAATATATGTTATGTACTTTAGAGTCGTTGAACATTAAAATATTCATGATTATTGACGCTAATTGTTAATGTGATGCCTTTCTCAGTCTCAACACTTACTCATTTGTTATATCATTGTTCTTGATCTTCTATGACTGGCCCTGCTTTTCATTGATTCAAGACATCCATCCCCTTCCGGAATGTGATTTCCTTTCATGAATGTCCTTTCAATCTATTTTGTAATCATATTCATCTAAGCTTCTGAAAATTTTTCCCCAGTTTCGGACCGGCCGTTTCGGTCCCTAACATCCGGCACCCACCCTGAAGCTGTCAGGTTTAGCACTGCCATCAGTGCCTTGTACCTAGAGATGCCTTCAAAAGCTGGTGCCTTTGTGTGGTTGGAAGAGCTCACCTCCATGAGTCTCAGGTGAGGTGATTTCCACCGCAAAACACCGGAAGTGACCCATGCGATTTTCAGATCGGTTTCCATGGTTTTTTTTCTCCAAAGCATGGGATAGTCAAAAGAGGATAGTAATGTTTACCTTCATGTAAAGGTAAATGATGGATAGTTGATATAGTTTGGGATTTGATACTGGATGCTAGGGTTTTTGCACAGTTTGACAAAAGTTGTGCGGATCAAATTACGATGTATCCCCACAAAGAGCAAAAATATCATTGGTGCTGCTTCTGGGCGCAAATCCCCAAAAAAAATGTGGTCTTGGAAATGTCTTGGAATTTATGTAATCCTTATAAGGCTTGGAATGCATCTATTCTTTGCAACAAAAAATCATGGTTTGGAAGTGAATCGGGATGCCCTAGGTTCACCATATGAAAAAGGAGTAGGTTTTTGAACGTCCTTCATGTGAAAACTGGTGGGTATTTCAATGGCAATTTATATGCCGGCGTTCAAAACTGAAACCCTTTCTGAATTTGCCAGGATGTATCCACAGGATAAGTATCAGAATCTTGTGGCCACCTCTACGATTGTGGCAGTGCCGGTTTGTGTCTTCCTCTTCATTGTGAGCATCTTTTTGATGAATCTCTTGGTGGCTCAACTCTCACAATCATACCATGATGCATATTCCAACATGCAGGCGGGACACAAAGTTGGCACGGGCTGTTTTTGGAGATGTAAGGCGTAAGGCATGTTTATTTATCAGTTAGGTGTTTGATAGGTTGGTGGTTAATATGAATTTTCAAAATTCAATGGTTTAAAAACATTAACTGCCAAACAAATCTATCAAATTCATGCTTGTGTATCGGTGTGCGGCTGTTTTTTTGTAATTAACGTTGTAGATCACTCCCATTGGTCAGGGCTATGCACGGTTAAACCGTGCGAGTGTGACTGCCAGCACCATCACCAATGTGTCTCGAACAAGATGGTCACGTTTCCTGCAGAAAATGGCCTTTGAGACTTGGACAAACCTCAAAGAGAAAATCCACGGACGGAGATCGGACCGAGCGGTTGAGTTTGTTGATTTTTGTCAGGGAACTGTCATATGTAATAATTAATTGAATATCCCATGGGATACTCCAAGTTGTGGGAATAGAATGGAATTTCAGAAAAAAAACATAGAAAATCTTTGGTTCAGGTTTCTCAAACCTGTGGAAAAAATAGATATTTTGAGGTCGTGCCTCACTTTTGTTCCTCATTGATACAACACTTTTTTTAGGCTGAAGCTTCACCATCTAGGCTGAAGCTTCACCATGTGGGCCCAGGATTTTTTTGGGGGGGAAATTCTCCTGAAAAACAATGCACCAGTTATAATAGTTCACCGCTAAAAATTCATGATTAGAAGATGAAAATAACGTCTTTTGGGATGGCCTATTTTCAGGGGCGAACTGTTAGTTTAAGGGAGTGTAGATTCAAAGTTTGCAGTGATTGATTTTGATTGTCCTGGTTTGATTTTGGCGAGTTTTTTGTTTTCAATTTTAATTCCAACGGATATGTTCGTTTCTACATGTTGCTTCAGTTAATTGTAAATTCCATGGGTTTGGGGCCCGGTGGTTTAAAAATTCTTGATGCCCCGGATAGTAACTGGGCCCCTTCTTTTTTCGGGGATCCCAAGGCCATCCAAACCACTGGGCCCGTTTCACCAACAATTAACCATTAGCTGACCACCAGACATGTCCCCTGAAAAGTAGATTACTTTTCTTTGGAAAATGGGACCCTTTTTACGGGGAAGCATTTGTCACTGTGTGATGGTTTCAAATATTTTTGAGTTTTACACCCTATTTGGGGAAGATTCCCATTTCGATTGTTTTTTTTCAAAGGGGTTTGGTTCAACCACCAACTAGGTTGGTTAGTTTTCGGTGGTATAAAATCTTCGTTTGAACGTGGTTGCTGCAATGCCTTTTAGGACGAAGCGATGGAGTTTAATGAAGGAGACGATACTTGGCAGACGAAGACAGACTGTGGTGAGGTTGGGAAGAGGAGATGCAGCTTTTATCATTTATCCTTGATCAAAGAAATAGAATCAATATAGAAATACAGGTTACAAATTACAAATTAAAGCTGTTTTTTAATTACATGATCCATTTCCCATACCATTCATGTTTGGTATATTCACCTATATACATTTAGTTGGTTTTTATGGTAAAATCATTTGGCTGAGTGGGGAAAATATCCCCATTGCAACAAAAATATCACCTAAGAAAACAGCACTTAGCACCACCCTGAGATTCTTACCCAGGTTGGCTTGGCAGGTGGCATCCAAGTCCTTGAGGCTTCTAACGAGCACTTGGTGACCGAGGCAACTGATCGGCAGGTAATACCAGAAAATCCATGGGAATTCCTTGGGCATGGGCACCCTGGGTGCTGAACCTCCCTAGGAAATATATATACATATATCCTTATAAGGGGATTATGAAGGGACAATGATGTAATTTGTATCCTCTTGTGTGTCAGGGGGCGGTTGCATTGGGGGGTGGGCAGCTCAGATTCTCATGAAACATTTAATTTGTTGTGAGGGAAGAAACACAGAATACAACAACGACGACAACATCATAGAACAAGGAATCGTGCAGGATTTCACAGCCCTTAGTAAACTTGCATTGTGGGATGCACCCTCGGAACAATGTAGTTAGCACGTTCAGGACCATGTGCTTTGCCAAACCTTGACTGTCGGGTTTGTTCTGAAAATACTGAAGGAACACGCGTGATGTATAGAATGAAATGCAATCGGGGTCAGGTCGAAATTGGATCACTTACTGTATAGGTTCCAATCCGACAAGCGACATGTACGCATAAGTTATTCATTATAAAAAGTCTTAAACACCTGCAAGGACATTCAAAACTCCAATGAACTGGCCGAGATCCAAACAGAGCCCACCCCCAAAGATCCTTATTCAGCAATTGCTCTCCCGAGATTGAGGGTCATGAAAAACTCTCATGAAGAGGATGGATTCACTTGCCGTATGTTTTACCAAACCAAACATTTTTCGGGCAGTCCAAGTCGACTATGCTTTGAATGGTCAGTCCGAAAGGACCATGTTTTATTGTGTATAATTATAATCAGCAATTCTAAGAGATTAATTCGTTTAGTGGTCGAGTTGACTTCCAGGGATTATATTGCCAACCCAAACAGATCATTGCCCATGTATAGTACCAACCCCACGTAACTTATAATCATCATTGTCTTCCTTAAGAATCCCCGATCATGAGGCCGGCTACAGGGATAAATATGGCATTGGGGTACCCTTCCAACCCATAGAAAAACCCGATCAAAAGACCACCCAAAAATCCCAAACAAAGTGCGTCCCCTACCAGTTATAATGGAGGGGAAAGGATGTCATCCCATTTGTAACTTGTTTTTTTTTGGGGGGGGCCCACCTTGTCATATATAGTTATTTACAGTATATAACTCCACTTACAACTGCTTTTGGCCCACCTTATAAGATTTTCAAAAGAAAACAACAACATGATGAAGACGTTGGACCCCCTTGAAATTCATTTGATTTCACAGGGGGCCAACCCAACGGCCCACCTGTGTGCATCCAATGGGCCTTTTTGCAGGATACGATCAAACGCTTTGGCGGTTCTACTGCTCCAACAGCACCGTGGCCGCGATCCGAAATGGCAGAAGAGGCAAACCGCCGCTCGGGTTTTTCGGTGGGCGGGCGTGGAAGGAATTAACGAAGCTCTACTGTACCTGGTACCCTAAACAACCTGTTTTAAGTGGATGGAAATGGAGATTTCCAACCATCTTTCCGTGGTAAAGATTTTGGTTCATCATCGAATTGAAACATTCATTTTAAAGTGGATGTTTCAGGTTCCCGGTAGAAATCACTGGTATATGATTTGGGTTAGTAGCCCTGTCCCACTAACAGTCAAACAGCCAAACAGTAAGTTGGTAGTGATTTTGTTCCTGTAGTAATTATCATGACCATTTTCGTTCATGAGCACAACCAGGTTGGAAAGAATATAAAGCATGTAAGTTCCACATGAACTCCTGATACATTTCTTTTGACAGGAGCTGGATAAAGTTGCCGATCTGGAATCTTGGCAACGATTTTTGTTCAGCTTGGTGGTTGTTTTGTGGTAGAAAAAGATTGATGGAACAAATTCGCTTGAATATGCATGGCATGGCCTAGTACAACCTGTGATATGGACCCACCAACGTGACCAGAAGGCATGGGTTGGGTGATGATTTGGTGTGCTTCGACTCCAACACCAATCTGGATCCTCAGGGGCATAACATCCAAGTTCTTGTTTCTTACCCGCTAAAGCCGGCGGGGAAAAAAAATCTCGAAGATGATTCAATGGAATTTCCAACAAAGAAGCGAAGAAGTGATTGCATGACATGATTGAAATATGATTGATATAATATTGACATGAAGTGATTTGGGGGTAACTGGTGGTTGGGCTCGGCGATTTTCTCTCCGATCAGAATCCTTATGGAAGGGGATTCTGATTCTTCTATGAAGATCCCTGGAATGGTAACGATGATCCCCAAGCTGGGGGCCGTTTGTCGAATCCAAATCTCCACAGCTTACAAGTTCAACCCAGCTGCGTTTGGCCTTTCTTGATGGCCTTTCAACAAACTTTCAAAACTAAGTTCCTGCAGCTTGTGAATAGTTAGTGACTTCCTCGGCTTGAAATTTCTCCGAGGAATTTCTGGGAAATCCAGGGTGAAGAAATTTATTTCATCAACGACTATCCCTTGTTTTTTGAATACATGTGAAGTCGTAAAATAGACTCGAACTGATTTAATTCTTAAAATTGGGTTCAGAAAAACCGATGGGTAACCCTTGGGTTTCTGAACCGAGACGTACACATATTTACAACGGTTTACCTGCAACTTATATAATGCAAATATTTAAATATCTATATATCTATATATACATATAAATTTATACACTCCCTGAAACTAACAGTTCACACCTGAAAATAGGCCGAGCCCCAAAAGGAAACGATCGTATTTCAACCATCCATTTCCAGGGGCGAAAATGTGAGTTTCAGGGAAGGTATATTATAGATGTCACCCAAATAGTGTCACGGTACAATTTAGGTGAGGCCTAATTTCCATGGAATGGTTTTCTGGAAACAAAGCTCCAAATGGTGACAACATCCAAGGCTCAAAAAAGTGTCCCTTTTTGTTGTGAAGAGATCTATATAAGAGTTTGTTTGTCAAAGGGGGGTATCAATCTAACTTGGTTTTAAGGTGGGCATTGGTTTGTGTGTTTTGTTTTGGGGGTCCCTGAATCCAATGACTCTCAGACTGACATGTCTTCGCTGTTTGTTTTAGTTTCTTCAGTAGGTGGAATATGCCTAGAATGAGTATGGTTTTGGGGTACTTGGAGGATCATGCCAGTAAGTAGTTGGCAAGTCCCATTGATAAGCCGTATGTTAGGCCATTTGGAAGGGGAACAATCCCAGTTGGGGAACTTACCAACCATGGTTTACTTACCTACATCCACTGCGACGATCCTCCAAGTACTGACTAGGGTAGGCCTTCTCAGATTCTCGCCTTCTGTAATACAAACATATTTTAGGTCCCGGACTGCTTCAGGTATGAAAAGTCTGTTTTTTTTAGGCATATCGAGCACTCAACATTCAAAAAAACAGCTTAGGATAATGTGAAAATCCCCTTCACTAAACATGTTTTTTTCGAAGTGATGATTTTGAAAATCCCCGAACCCAAATCCCAAAAAGAAAATGATTGATTTTCACTTCCAAACTCGAGTTTGGAGTCCGGAAGCTTGAGTTATCTTCATTTTTTGAGGAGAAGAAATTGATGAAGATTATCAAGTTACAAAGCAAGGGAAAGCGACGTGGTGGTGGTAGCACTGCCGGTGGTTCAAGTATGTCACAGTCTATGTCAGGCGTGCCGGGAACTCTCTGAAACTCTGCGTTTTTTTTTGCAAGAAGTTTCTTCGGGTGGAATGTTTAGGAGGAAAATACACCAAAAAAAAAACACAAAAAAACATGGAACCTGAAAATTCCTCTTGGAAAAGGAGAAAACATCTCAAAGCACCAATCTTTGGGTTCCATGTTATAGTTTTCGGGGGTGTATTGCTAGAAGTTAGAAGTATTAAGTTCCCCATGAAATTTGACGAACCGATACTCAAAACAGCCTAATATTTGAAGAAAATGCATTTTGTCCAATGCCATCATCTTCGGTATCTATTGATAAAATTTCGCAGGTGTAAAGTTGATTCAATTTTGGAAGGCGTATTGGATGTTTCCACAAGAAGTGCAAAAAGTATTTTTAGTCAAAACCTTTGATGATTGGGATATGATTGCCATCGGGTTCTTTTGTGGGTTGGCTTTTTTTTTGTGATGCCTCAAACCTTATGTGATTTTTTTTCACCTCCCCTGAAACTAACATATCCCCGTGAAAAAAACGGCATATCCCAAAAAGGAAAGTACAACGTACCACCAATTTTCAGGTGCTAAAAACTGTTCGTTTCAGATGGGATTTTCTGACTACGAAAATATGGGTCCTGGGGATGCCCCAGATCTCAGAGAGTTTCGCGTCCCAAGATTTTTATCGTGAAATCATATCGGATGCTTCCAAGATATGCATCGATTTTACATCCAAAAACACCATGGGTTTGTTTAAATGATATTCCTGAGTTTGCGATATACGCATCAAAGTTTTGACTTTTCCCGAAAACGTACGCCGGACGATTCTTCAGAGTGCGACAAACCTTTGATTCTCAGAAGCATGGAATCCAAAGAGTGATAGAAGTTATCTCAACAGAAATTTCTGACTTATTGACATCTTGTTAAATTGCGATTCTTCTTGGGATTCCACACTCACATCAGACCTAGATAGTCTAAGATGACTATAGGTCGGACTTGTATCCACGTTTCAATTTTGACATAGAATGTGTTTAAATAAGGGGTTCCTACTAGCCTTAACCGGAGACTAAGGTTTTCGGTTTCCATATCTTTTTCATACTGCGGTTCAGAACGGCTTCGTCCTTGTGCGGCTTCGTCCGCTCCCATCGGATGTCAGAACCCGATTTCGCCTACCGCAAGGCGTTGGTGATTCTTCCGCTGTCTCAAGTAGCATGGTAGAGAGCAGCAATTGACAACGACTTCTGAGAATGGCGGACCGTCACGGATTTCAGGTCGGTTGTTTTTGGTCAGTGTTTGATGTCTTTGACAGATTTTGACTCTGACATGTCTTGGTGGCAATTTGTGCTGGGACTCTAAGCTGGCATTGTTTCTTTCTATGCATCCGGGATGGTCATCAACCTTAAACTTGGGATTATTTTGTTCCCCCCAAGTTTTGGGAAGGATGAATTTATCCTGCAGGAAGAGTTGATCTGTCCAGGATTTCAGGACGGGGATTATACCCAATAAATTCCCACTATATAAGGTGTATGTGACAGGGGTTAATTGTTTAGGGGCCCCCATTTCAAGGGGTTTCAAAAAACATCAAAATAACCTCCTTAAATGGATCCATCCACCTTTTTCGAGCCAAGGGGGACTTCTTTTTTATTTTTGTTGTATTTTTGTTGTTGAAGGGTGGGTGATGAGAAAATCAAAAAGATGGTGTAATTGTTCATTGGGTAAACAGAGTCGGGGACAACACGAAGTCAGATTGGAAGAGCAGGTCCCATGGGTTACTGTTTGACCAAAAATATTTTACGGGCTTTTTCGTTGCACATGGTCGCATGATCGCACGTGTAGCAGTATCAACCTTTAGCCAAGTGGCTAGGATTATTATAATATATACATATATTTTTTATTATATATATGATCATATATGTACATTCAATTCTTTGGGTCAGTTCAATGTACATCCATGTACATTAAATTCTTTGGGTCAGTTCAATCAGTCTGCCTCGATTTTTCAGGGGTACTGGTCATCAGATACTGGGGTCATGAGATGATCTGAAGTATGATGTGGGGATGAAAGACTTTGTGTTGGATGGACCAATGACCGAACCTTTGACAGAAACAACATTTGTTGAGATGGGTTCGAGATGCTGACAAAACTCGGTGCTTGTGTCCAGTCGTCCATGGCGCTCGGTTGATTCCATGTCAAAGAAATTGTTCGAATCATTTTGACCTCAGACACTCCTTGGTTATCCGTTTTTTTTTTTTGTGCGGGGGGCACAAGTCCTATAGATGAATTAATGTTTACTGTAAGTTGGCCTTTTGAGGCAGGATATTATGTTTGATACGGATGCTTTTTTAGGCGAACATTCAGAAAAGACGGATTTACCCGCCAGGGAACTAACATATCCCACCTGGGGAAAAGGAAAATCATCTCAAAAAGGCCTTAAAAAGGGGATATGTTAGTTGCCAGGATTGTATGATTCATTGGGTTTTTATTCTTCTAAATTACTGCATGGATGTTCTTGTTTTCCCAAACTGCAGGTTGACATCACCAAGACATTGTAAGCCTATGGAGTTCGACAGTGCTAGGTTAGTTTGACCCCAGCTGCAATGGAGCAATGCAAAAAGAACTTTTGGAACATGTGTCGTTAGACAGAATGTGCGTGTTGTTAATAGAGTGTGCAATTATTCTGCATCTGCATAATAAGTATATGTTTATGTAAAATAGATGTGTGTAAATTTATATTCAGAGTGCGCTTACGACATGTCAAAAGATTTGCCTACCCTCGGCCGACCAAAAAACATGGAAGCCCACGATTGGAATTTATAGAACAGGCTCTTCATTAATTAGACCTTTAAGGAGTTGAAATTTCAACATTCTGGTCTTACAAGTCAACTTGTAGCGGAGGTATCACACCCCAACCTTTTTTTTGTAATCTACTGGGATTTTTTTTTTATTAGGGAAATTCGAGGTTTATGTCAATTTGTTATGTCACAGACTTGTCTTTTGCGGCCTTTTTGGTGTCAAAACCCTGGTTCATCATTTCGGGCTGAGGGGGCTTTCCTTGGTTTTGAAAATTCAGATTCCCAACTATAGTCACAAGCTCCCGGCGAACAGGCCCCAAACAGACACAAACACTGGGTGGTGGTTTAATAAACATTTTTTATGTTCACCCCGATCCTTGGGGTTTCATGATCCAATTTGACTATATAATATTTTTCAAAGGGGTGGGTTGAAACCACCAACAAGAACCGTGTTTTTTGATGGTCGTTTGTTTTTTTTTGTTTATCCTTAAGAATTGGATGACTTTCAACACCAAACGAGACACGGCCGGGTCCAAAAAGAATCTGCGGATTTCCCAGAAAGTTGGTACGACTGGACGAGCCAAAGGGTGAAGTTTGAAGAAGTTTTAGTATTCAAATTGGTTGCCTGTGAAACGGCCTGAAAAAATTGGGCCTCACAAAATTTGACTCTCAAGGTTTTGCCGTTTGAAACTAACCAACATTTGCTTGAGTTGATGAGTTGTGATTCTGTTGATATGTGGTGATAAGTCTAAATGGTCCAGTTGTGTAAGAGAATGGTCTAGAGTCTAGATATAAGTCTTCATCTTATCCTTGCTTCAAGCCAAAACCTTCCAAAACTTTTGAATCAAAATTCATTGCAGGAAGACCCACCCATTGACCCTGCAAAGCAGGAGGTGAATTGGATGAAACCGGCCCCGACCTCAGCTTTTTAAAACAAATTGATGAATAGGACCATGGTAGGACGGACCCCTTTTTCCAAGGTAGATTGCGTAGATATATCCGGAAGACGTCCTTGTAGCTATTCCTCCGAATTTCCGGTCATTGCTTGGTGACACTTCAGAAAACTCATATTGAAAAATCCACAAAAAATCGGTAGATTTGCCAGATCTCATTTCACCACCACCAATTTCGGCTGAGGGGGATAAATCCGGGATATCCGCTTATCGCCGTGAAAGATGGGAGACTGGAAGAGAGATTTCAGTCGATAAAGTGTTTCCGAATGCGAAACCAGATGAATCGTCACATCGAAACGAGAGAAGATTCCAAAAGGTGAGTTTCACCAGTGCTATTTCACCAGTGCCATGTCGAGGTTTTTGCTGACATTAGGAGGTTTAAGGATTGTTTAAGGCGTGAAGTTTCAACCCAAAAAAATGGCAGTGTTTCTATTTTTAATGCTAAGTTAGGGCTGACAAGGATACCCTCCAGGGAACTAACATATCCCCCCAAAAAATGGCATTTTGAAGATGATTTTCCTTTTCCCAAGGTGGGATATGTTAATTCCCTGGAGGGTAAGTGAGTTTTTTGATATTTTAAGCATCATTATCATCATTGGCCTATCATTGTGTGTGTGTGGAGGCATGCAATTTCAGGGGAATTTGGGTGAACTCGCCTCCTAGATGTTTCCACCGGACCTAGTGAGCCCTTTTGTGGCAAGGAAGGTGTTACACGAACTTACTCCTTTTGTGTTTTTTTCAATGACGTTTGTATAATAATAATGATAATAATGATAATAATAATAGATATTTATTATAATATATTTGTTTTATTTACACACATTTTTTAATGAGTATATATGATGGTATTTCCATTTGTTTCGTGAGGAGCTAGTAAATGATTCATTTTAGCAGGACTACCTACGGAAACCGTCCATTTTAAGGTCTCACATGTCTCACTCTGTTGGAAAGTATCCAAAGAAAGGGATAGTGTACTGTATGTATATATATTATATATATATATTTAAAAAACACATATATACACATTGGTGTGAGAGTGAAGTCATCAACTCGTTTTTCAATTACAGTACAGCAGTTTGTTTGCATGGACCATGCCCATTGGTAGCCCGTTGTTTTTTTTTCCGGGGTTCCCATTTCACGAGAAAGGATGATAGGTCCGGGAAGCTGGCTTAGAAGGAAGTATCTCCCTCCTCTTTGAGGGTCCTTTTTGTTTTTTTCCGGTGTCTTCAGCAAGTAATGGTAGGATTCCTTGTTTTGAATCATGTTTTACTTCATTCACCCTGGATCGTGAATCCAAGACTATGCAACATCGCCCAGTGAACCATCATTTTTCTCTAGTTTCATGAGCTCTTCCCGGCCTGTATATGTTTATAAGTCATACAACTTATACTACAGTACTACTTGCCACTTGCGAAAAAAAATATCATAATAATCGCTGATACATCCCTCAAAATCCTTGGTTCAAGCAAGCTCCCATCAGCCAAGCTCATCAGCCCAAGAGTCGGGGTCAACGGTTGGCAATCCTGGTGATGGAATCCTATGTATCCGGCAAACCAAAAGAGTCAAATCCCAATGATTTTTTGCACCACATGTCATGGTCAGATGTTGTGCGCTGGGATTTTCTAGATTTGTTTTTTCGGTGTGTTTCTATGGAATGTTGCAAACTGTTCCAAAATGACTTCTTTGCAAATCTCTCAACAGATCGTGTTTGTGAGATCAATTTAAATTTACTATAGAGAGGAGAACGTAGACGAGAGAAGGTCAAATCATGAAACTAGAATTTTTGACATGCCAGCATTCAGGAGCATTTGAAAATTAAAGTGTTGAAACTGCCATTCATTTCTGACCACATCAAAAAAGCTGCCACGGAAAAAATCCGGCACACAGTGTTTTTTTTGGTTTTGGTGCTGGCTTTGATCATGCCATGGCGCCGTACCGGTGACCGACCGGTCAATGGTATGGTGGAAACTTGGGCTTGGACCTCAGTATTTTGGCGAAAATATGGCATCCTGCAGGATTGATTCAACTGTGAAACATGGTAGGGGATAGTCAACAACCCCATGTAAGGGGTTTATATGCCCATTATAAGGATTCCCGGATTCCCTATTAATTTCTAGGTGTTGGGTTTCATTTTGTTTTCTACCGCGAAGATTGGGGAGATGATCCAATTTGACGAACGCGCATATTTTTCAAATGGGTGGGTTCAACCACCAACTAGGCGAAACTGTTTGAAATACCACATTTCAGGACCGACTTGTGCTGATATCCAGTAATGATGTACATTCACATGCATTTGTTTACATTTAATTTGTTTTTTTTCACTTGGGAAAATCTCCCCCCATTTCAGGGTTTTGTGTTTTTTCCTTCACTACGTATTTGAGATGTTTAACAAAAATGCAAAAACATCCCGCAAGTTTCGTGGGTTGGAGGGGTGTCGATTTCATGACCGGAGCATTACCAGTGAAGGTGAAGGTGATAAATTTGGTGAAGTTTTCTATGCCCAAACTCAGTGTTTTACCCACTGAATAACCTTCAATAATCCCTGTGATTTTGATGGATGCAGGTTAAATGATGCTGTGGTAGTATGATAGCAAATATAGCTGCTTAAAAAATAAGATGAATATCCCCTGAAAGTATGTAAGCAGTGGTTTTTGCACATATCTCATAGCTCCTCATCTAGGGGTTTGCTACAGGCCCTGGGAAAGTTTGGGGTTTGCGTACTAGGTGATTTCATCTATTCTCTAATTGTCCATTGATTGATTTGCTTATTTGCAAACACAGTACGCCAAGTAGTTGCAAGATGTTACAAGACATGTTTTGTAGAACGCCTCCTGGGAAGTCATTTCAACTATACAGCAAGCATGATTGCCCATAGGATCCATGGGACTGGTATTTTTACCAAAAATCAACTATTCATGTTAGGCCCTTGGCAGTGGTGGCTGCGACGGGATCCTTTGAAGTGCGATGTTTGGAGACACTTCACAGGCAAAGTGGACGGGGCTGTGGGACATTCATGAAAAAGACATGTTCAACTGAGTCAACTGGTACCCAATGTACATCCAATTACAGGTCCAGCTGCGAAAGATATAGCGTATTGACACATATGCATGTACGTATCATTCAATATCACACCTGTCTTTTTGCTGGTATTTCTAAAAACACATTATTCTATCATTTAAAGCACCTATCATTTTCCTTTCAGCTGGCATGATCAAATTGTTTTTTGGGCTCGGTTCTTCATAGGTTCTTAGACGGGTTGGTATCATGCACTTATACATTGACGGACATTGAGGGAAGCCACTTATACGTCAGTGAAGGCTTTAAAAAGGCTTCAATGAACATCATGTGATTTCATATGACATGTTTGATTTGACTTGACTTAACTCATATGATTTCACATCATTTCATATGATTTCATCATGATTGCATCATGATATCACTTATTTTCATGGAATATCGATTTATATTCATGACTTGGTATTCTCCGAAGCAGGAAGCATGACTTCTTCTCCAGCGCATGGTGGTCACACTCCGCCGCCTCGGAGGTTGAAAACCCATGGGATCCATGGGTCATAATCCATGTGTTGGCATGGTGCGTACCTTCCCTGAATGGGGTTTATGGGATTCTTGAGGGTTTCCCCAGTGGGATTTATGGGATCTATTTGGGATTTATGGGATGAAACCAACATTTTTGCTCTGAAAACCAATGGTTGGAAGATTAGTTTCCGGCTTCCCTTTTGGGGCCCGGTGCTATGTTTGTTTCTGGGGCGTGCACATCTAACCTGCAATTTGTTGACAAAACAGCATGGCACATGTATTTTTTGTTTGGGTGGTTTACTGGGAATTCGTGGGGTTATTCTGCAACTCAGCCCCACTAGAATACATATACATCTATATATGACTGTATGGGTTGGCCACAAACCTATGAATTTTTCGGTGTGTTGGGGGACAAGATGGGAACTCAAAAGTTCCAGTTGCATACCTCACCAGATTCGTTCGGAAGTTCTATGTCTATGTTTGGGGAAGCCCCCTGGAGGCTGAAGCAGAGAGAAGCCAAACAATTGAAACCAGAAAACACCTTGGAGCAACTTCCACTTTGGTTTTAGCATTGGAACATGTTGCTCTACGTGATCCTACTGGTAGGATGATAATGGTGATGATTCTGTGGACAAGCCTTGAAAGTGAGCAGAACATTGTATAGATGGACCTCGAAACCAATGGCGGCTTTACAAACAAGGATTTGCTCTCCCAATTTACCAACTAATAACTTTTAAGATACCTCCAGGGTGATTCCTTGAAATGGATGCTATGTTTTTATGTTTTCTGATTGCCGGGGAAGTTTTCTGAACAAAATCATTTCATGGTGCACGATACTTTTGACCAGGTCCCTCCGATAGTGCTAAATTCAGCAGGATGGAATACAGAAGCACGGGTGGCATCCTCAAAAGAATCGAGAGAAAACAGTTGTGTTTAGTTTATGGTGTTTGTTTTTTTTGAACTTTACATGTAGATAGATCAATTTGATAGACCTTTTGTTTAGTTTCTATTGGTACATAGCCTACTTTTCCTGTCAATATATTGAATCATATGTTTTTGGCAGCCTGAAAACGGTCAGAGGCTGCTTGTTGCTTGTTTTTTTCTGTTTCGTTTACAGGACATCTTAGCAACGTGTCAGCAACCCGACTTTGTCACTTGGGCACAAATTTGTAGCCAGTTGTGTGGGAGATTTTGACCCCACTCCAGCAATCCAATGAATTGGAAATCCGAAATATTTGTCAACAAAAGATACCTTCTAGGGAACTAACATATCCCATCAAAAATCATGTTTGAAGGTGGGATATGTTAATTCCCTGGAGGGTAGGTCGTTCTTGTGCCATCCGTTTTACTTTGAAGTGTTCTTAGCGAAAGGCACAAAGAAGTTGAAGGTGACGTTGGTCCAAGAAAGGTCAAGTTTTTGATGCCGTAGCTTTGCAGCTGTAATTGATTGATGAATCCTGGCGATATGAGAACATGATGCGAATAGAATAGGATCTTTTTTTGTCATTTAGCCATCTTTGAATGGGAAGTGCTTGGTGTTTCCTTTCAAACAAAGGCACGACCAGGCCATGGTTTGTGACCAGGATGCTGTGTTCCATCCATGATTTCGAATGCAGGAACTGCTTTGAGTTTCAGAACTCTCCATGTTTCAGGTCAGATCGATTCCAACCCCAAAAATATGTTGTATCTATATTTATACATTGATCATTGGGGGATTGCCAAAACCCTGGAAACAAAGTGGGTAAAGAATCTATGCAATTTTTATGAAGGGGACCCTCTTCACCTTCACTATCCACTGGTTTTCCAGTGCTTAGGCAGGGCCCAATCCATACATTATCTAGAGAGGGTTTGGATTGAGTTACCGTGTTGCACCCAATCTCCATTTGAGAGTAAGTGACAAGTGTATTGCAAACCTATTTGGATCAACCAAGAATAGCTAGCTACTGATATTCAAGATATCTTTTGAACACCAGCAAAAGGTGGCTTGTTATACCTGGCCATGTTGAAAAATGGAGTGACCCACAAATGAATGTGTTCAGGAGCTCTTTATTGAATTTGTTCTAACATGAGAACGAAAAAACATCGGAAAGGGGAAAGTGTCATATCATACGTATCATCCTTACCCATAGGATCCATATTGTGCTAGGTGTACCTGCATTTGGTTGTTGTTTATGGTAAATGCAAGGGTTATCTTTATGCATCCCAACCAATGGATCCGGATGGGAAAACCCAAGAATCCCTGGCCCACCCCACTGCATTTGAGCATCGGTTGGTTTTGGCAAGGATTCCAACCTTTTCCAACGCAAGAATCATGTTTGAGCTCAAAAGCTTTTTTTCTTTTGGAAGACTGAAAGAGAATCAGAGTGTCTATCTTGTAATGTATTTATGGATAATATTATGTATACATATTATGTATAGGCTTGTTTCAAACAAAACCATTTTGACGCCTCACCCCCTAAATCTGCTTAGATGATGTTAGATGATCCGATTTCAGGAATAACTTCACACTATCTACATCCTACACCATGGCGTTTTATAGGGTTTATCCTGTTGACCATGGACTTTCCAAATGTTTTCGGCAAAGCCCAGGCAACGGCGATGTTGCAGGTGCATTTGCCTCGCAAGGAGCTGTCTCTTGACGGCGGTTGGTGATCTGAGGACAGCGAGACACAGTGGGATGCACTCCCAAAATTTATCATAGCAAAATCGATGGTGTTGCAACATGCATCTCCGGCTGCAAAGTATGATGCTTTTGGGGATCCATCTTCAATTGCAGGGGTTTCAAACCACACAAGAAATGGTTGTTTTGGTTGTTTTCTCCGTAGTCGGTATCTTGTCTTCATTTGACCATTGATGAAACGAACTGGGTGTTTTTAGCCCAATAGTTTCTCGAATGAATCAACTTTGAGTTCATCTTGCCACCAAGTTTCATGAGTCTTTTTGATGGCAAGTCGGATACACCTAAGGAAACAAATTCCCAGCGTCAGATTATAGATAAGCCTGAAATTTCAGAAGCACCTTTCAATGGCAATTTATTGGAATTTGCTCTGGCAAATGGGGCAGGCTAGTGTGCCGTGGTGTCACCCTTAATGGCCTATCTTCACCTTAGCACCCACGGGACTGGAATTTTTGCCTTGACTTGGAGGATCAACCCAGTGGATGTAAGTGTTTAGGATCATCCCCACTTATAAGCCATGCTAGACCAACCTGATCCTTAGGGGGCTTACGATCACCATGGATATTAACAATTTACTAAAATCGGATGATCCTCCAAGTGGAGGAGAGTTCAACATGATTCCAAAAGAACCCTCGGATAGGATTCCAGGCGAGATTGGAGGTTTTCCATGGGGCTCCTGTTGATGACTGAAATCCTGCTGGGAGGTAAAAAAAATCTCTGAAATAATGGGATAAACTACCAACCTCAACCGGTGATCGCAGAATTCCTGAACCGTCAACAGTATTTGCAGCATTATTTTCTGAAACTATCCTCGGTGCCAAACATAATGTTAAACAGAACTTGGGGAGTGGCCCGCTGGAAATTCGATGAACATTGACCATATATTGAACATACATACCCCAAATTGTAAGAACTGTCGTTTGCCAAGCATTGCCATCATGAAGACAAACAACACTTTTTTGTGATATCCGGGGTAAATACCTATATTCTTCAAGTTTTTCAGGTGCAGGAATCCTGAAGACTGGCCAGGAATATCTGGATTCCACCGGAAGTCCCCGAGTATATTTACGGGGGCGAAATATCCTTCCCCCCCAGGGTTTGGATCATCCGATTCTAGAACTGGGAGCTGATGGATTTGATTTCACAGCCTTCCAGCAGCACTGTGGAGTCGAAGCTTTATGAGGTACTTGCAACGTATAGGAGATGATTTGCGAGCTCGAGGTGCCAGGGTCCTGGATGCACTGCATGGGCCACAAGGCAACCCCCTACGGGCTCACTGCCGTAAACTTTAAAATGGCGGAAAATCCACCATTTTTGATGGGTGTTTTTTCGAGGAAAGATGGGGATTTTCCATCCAGCTATGTTTGTTCAGGGCAGGCATTTGGGTACTTTGGTTTTGTTTACCACCAATGATAGGGAAACATCATTTAGAAAAACTTGCGAAGAACCTATCTTTGATGTAGCCAGGAAGGTTGTTAGAGAAATTAGATTGATCACGATTCACAATTACCCACCTGAAGTTTGGCATCGCCCCTGAAGTTTGACACCCTTTGACAAGCAAAGTTGTCTTCCAACCACCAATTCTCAGGGGCTATGTTAATTTCAGAGAGGGTGATCGTTGAATCATGATACGGGTGATCCTCTAACAATTTTCTGCGTGAAATTGGCGAGGATGCAAAATCAGTGGGCAAATTAAGGGAATCATTATATAATTTAATATGCGATCCCGTATAGTATATATTTGCCTGCATTTGGTTGATTTATGTTGATTTTTTTAATGGTAAATGCAGGTAAATATACCAGCCTCATGGATGCCATGGGATGCTCAATATATTAAGTGAAAGGTGTTTTTTAGCAACAAACATTGCTTGAGTTTTGTTTGTACTGTTTCCCATGATGCATGTCATAATACCTGGATCATTATAGAATATGTACCTTATGTTTCGCCAAAATGGTAGTTTTTTTTTGGGCGTAAAGGCACAACATTTACACACTTGGAAGATGCAGGTATCATTATGCTTGCCGAGTTGTCATGCCCAATGTCAGTCAGGTTGGAACTTTGAACTTCAATCCACCAAGAGATCACATATTTCTCGGATCCATGCATTCTTGCTTGACTTGGGGCTCGGTTTGTGTGAAGTAGAGATTCATTTGAGCAAAAATACGTTGTTTGATGTGTATTGATAGAAGATTATACTGTCCAGTTATCTGGGGATCATATTCAATCGTTATAAGGATCTCTATCAAACAACCAGTATCATGAAAGCATAACGGTAAGAGGATTTTTTTTTCGTGGCTCCTTTTTAAGATGTTTTTGAGAAAATCTTCGAGGTTGGCGAGTTTGTCAGATGATTCAAATACATGTAGCCTTGCCAAATGGGCGTGCTGAAGTTCTCACCCTTTTGCCTTCTTCCACGCTTCAAGAGTTAAAGACAGCGGCCCAAGGAGCCTTTGGGAAAAAGTGTCTTAAACTTATCACTGCCAAGAATCGAGTGCTAGTCGATCCTGACAAAACCTTAGAGGAAGCAGAGATAGAGGACGGTGAGTGCCTTACCGCTCTGGTACTTCAACCACAACTGGCAACGACAGGAGATGCCTTTGCCTTTTGGTTTACTGGAGATAGCGAAATCGTTGTTTGGGGTGATGTAGAGTGTGGTGGTGACAATTTGGCAGTGCCAAATCAGCGCAAGGGTGTGGAGCAGATTCAAGCCACGGGTATGGCCTTTGCTGCGATTCTGGAAGATGGATCCGTCGTTGCCTGGGGTGATGAAGAGAGTGGTGGTGATAGTTCAGCAGTTCGACATCGGGGTGTGCAGCAGATTCAGGCCACAGGTGGCCGGTGGGCCTTTGCTGCAATTCAGGAAGATGGATCCGTTGTTACCTGGGGTGATGTAGGGTGTGGCGGTGACAGTTCGGCAGTTCGAAATCAGCTCAAGGATGTGCAGCAGATTCAGGCAGCACGTCATGAGACTTTTTCTGGAGCTTTTGCTGCGATTCTGCACGATGGATCCGTCGTTGCCTGGGGTGATGCAGACTTTGGCGGAGACAATTCTGCAGTTCGAGATCAGCTCAAGGGTGTGCAGCAGATTCAGGCCTCGCGAGGGGCCTTTGCCGCGATTCTGGAAGATGGGTCTGTCGTTACCTGGGGTGACAAGTATCATGGCGGTGT
>DF239086.1:213342-255427 GCA_000507305.1 Breviolum minutum Mf 1.05b.01 | reverse complement strand
GATCGTGGTTACCTGGGGTCATGCAGACTGTGGCGGTGACAGTTCAGCAGTCCGAGATGAGCTCAGGGGCGCACTAGATTCAGGCCACTGAAGATACATTTGCTGTGATGGAAGATGGACCCGTCATTACCTTGGCATGATGCAGAGAAAGGGGGTGACACGACTGTGGCAGTTCAACATGCGCTGAGGTTTTTGTTGTGTAGTTCTGTATGCCGACTGGCACATCCTGAGCTGTCACATAGGGATCATCTTGAGTAGAGTGAGTGATTAGAGCCTTCAGTCAATGTGTGTGTGTGTGTGATGAGATGCTCATTTTGGGCTGCGAAATGTTACACACACACATATGTAAAAAAATAAGTAAAACATTAACATTAAGTCTCAAAAAATGATATTGGATCAATATGTTCAGGATGTGCATGCTTATATCTTTACAGTACGTATGATTGGAATATATTTCTTTATGTATGTGTATATATATATATATCGTTTTTTAGCCAGTGCCAAAGAGAGTGATATGTTCGCAGGTCAGTGATCTCTTCAAATTGCAAAAATTACCCACAAAGGTTTACGTCCGATGCGAGAGCCCAACTTTCCTCTTCAGTTTCAGTATCCCTCTGATGTAGTACAGGATCAGGTGTTCATCTCAGGTACCCGACGTTCGCCATCGCTACGGCATGAACTTTTTCGTTTTTTTCGGGGTTATGACATATGGTCATCCTGGAATATGAAAGTCTTTCGCAGTTTTCGTTTCGGGGCAGCCGTGATACCAACCAACCATGATGAGATTGTATGGTCATCCTGGAGTATGAACGAATTCCGGTTTCGGGGCGGCCATGATGCTAACCCACTGGACTTTTTTTGTGTTTGGTTGTCTTTCCGTATTTTGGGGATAGCAGGGCTCGAATGAGATAACTTCCCCAAGCTTAAGAACTGACGTCCAGTCTTGACCACCAACAGCAGCAGTTGTAATGTCCAAGATAGTTCTGATCGCCACAGGAACATCATCCAATTATGTAGTATACATTCTTCCAAATGCTGTGTTGAAGTCATGGAAACAAACAAACCTTGTCATTTCTCCAGAATACCATGCCAAAAATGGACGGCGGCGAACGTAGACCTCTAACCTCTGCGCGTAAAGTTACATCTCAAATACTGCAACCAAGCTTCCTTTCACGAAAGTATACAGAAAATTGAAAAATAACAATGCGAACAGACATCAGAATGAGGAAAACAAGGGCAAAACATCAGATATCAGACAATGACAAAGAATCAGAAAACTCATATGGAGGTGGTGGGGGGGAGTGGGGCAGTATTCTCAAGTTGGCGGTGGAAGTACATCAATGGTGGCATCAATCATCCAAGCTGCAGCTACGACTTTTATTTTTCTGTTGTCTCCAGTTGGAGTTGGTCATGTTAGGATCACCCGTATGGGCTGCTCAATGCGGCTGCATTGCAGGCTGCACGGCCACCAAAAAAGCAGGGCCGGTCACCAGCACATACACCAAGCTTGCAGCTATGCTCTTCGGATTTTGTAGGAATCGGTCTCTGCTCCAACCAAAGAGAATCCATCAAAATCATTTGCTTGACGACGCTTACTCGCACTCCTCATGGATCCCATAGCGCATGCGCAATCCAAAACTCATATTGTTTTTCAAATTTCGAGCTCGTTACAAACCTTGCGCATGATGTGTCGCCTGATAACGCTTGCCATCAGGATCAAAATACCACATCCTTGACACCCCAAATGCGAGGTCACAGGTGTCGTGTGCAGACTTTTTTTCTTTTGTCTCTTGAACAAAATGGCAACTGCAGCATGACCAACTGCAACTCAGCAGAAAAAAAGCGCAAAGACAACCTGCACTGGAGCAGCAGCAGCAGGTGGTGATGGGACTGCAAGGTACTCGGCAAGTTAGAGACTGCGCCGGTGGTAGATGGCCTGCATGGGCGTTCCTTCCATCCCCTCTCCAAGGGATAGTGGTGGACCAGCCTTGCAGAAGAACATGCTAGAGTGCTCGGTTGTGTTATAACCTATGCTATAATGAACTTATCTTAGAACTTTTGATCTCTCCATAAGTTAGGGTATAAATTTTGATAAGTTCAAAATAAGTCTTGAAAAAATATCTTTTTGTTGCTGTCTACTTCTTTTCTCAAAAACGGATGGTTTCAAATGCAAGCTGTAAAGATTTGTGATTTTCTGTCTTCGCAGAGAGCGGCATGCTCAGTGTTTCTGAGCAGCTCAGTCGGTCAAAGGGCTTTCGGAAACAAATTGTGACATGTAACTGTATTCTGGATAAGAATCGACATGAAGTTGACAGTGCTGGAAAAACCGAGCCCAGTCCCAAAAATCAAAGGCCGGGAAACACAGCTCAGGAAAAGAAAAACTTGCTATTGCTCGGAAAAAATAAAACACAACCAGTCGAACGCCAAGCAAAGAAGGACCCATAGTCATTGGAAAAACGGAAGATGCACCAATGGAAAAATCACACGAAAAATGAAAATCTATAGTCTGTGTCAATTCAGCTTATTGATCGGAGCCCGTGGCAACCTTTCAAGTTGCGCTCCTTTACTCTGGCGTCAGCTCATCTATATGCGTGCCCTTAACGCCACATGTCGCATGCATAGCCATCTTTCAATATATATAGCGCCCACTCAAAGAGTGGAGAATGCCAAGTACAAACAATCAGCTTCTTCGCCCGCCGAGACAAATAGTCCGCTCCCCACCAAAAGAACATGTCATTCTCGACGGGATATCTGGAAGCGGGTCATCCACATGCGGTCCACACAATTCGAATGATTTGCTTTCACAGCTCAACTCAGACAGCACCACATCATCTTTGTGTGAGCTGCATCAGCGACATTTTGGGTCAAAATCTTTAAGGACAAATCAAGAAAGAATTTTTTGTCGGCATGTTGAGAAGTCAAGCAAGTGCGAAAAATTTAAGTATCTAGGCTACCCAGAGCATATGGTATAGCTACCACTTGGCACAAGGGGCCAGACCAGAAATCGCCACGCCAAATCCAGACATCCGGCTTGCGACTGCTACACTCGCGTTGCATCCAGGCCAGAGCTTTCCACAGATCGGCCTCGCAGCTGCTCACATGCCCAGTCCACCCATCCTGGCTTTCCCATCTTCAACACTGACGCTGTATTCAATTTTTGCACGCATCTTGTCGCCCCTGCTGCAGGGTTCCATTGGCGCAGTGGTTAGAGCGATGGTCCTATGAGCCATAGGTCGCGGGCTCAATCCCCAAAGTGCTCCAGCCTTGCATTGACGCGGCAATGCGTAAGCTTTCTATTCTTAGCACTTGGCTGGCTTCTTGGGGGATGACTTCATAGCCGCCGCTTCTGAGGCAAAAAAAAATGTTTCCGCCTTGTCTAAAACTGGGCAATCACAGCACGCCATGCATGCATGTTGCCAAAAATCCATGGGTCAAGGGGGCTGCAAAAAAAATTGCAATCCATCGAGATTCAAATCGCAAGGCAGTGGGCATGGGCTTCATTTTTCACCAAGCACACCCCGGTCGCCAATCACCATCATTGCCTTCTTGCCATCGTCCTCAATGATGAATGGAATGGCCTGTATTGCAAAAACATGAGCCATTCGCTTATTATTCCCACCGCGTACAAGCAGAACCCGAACCCCCACATCCAACAACCTTCTGTGACTTGGCCTTGGCCATCAAAACCCAGGATGGTTTCCACTTCACCCAAAAAAGCCATTGAAGGCACAATATTGAAATTGTACTGAAACTGCTCGCTTCTGGCACAGGCCTCCAGTCGCTTCACCACACGGCCTGCTGCCTTTAACAAAAGGAGGTAGTCTGCCGACTGCAGAAATCCTCTGGACATTTCGAAATGCGCAGCAAGGAAGCCTGACTAGTTCAATAAAAAGAAATGAGAAACGCAGCGCCAATTCTTATTATTATGTTATTATTATGATTCTTAGAATTATTTCGATTTTTCGAAATTGAGACCTGAGTACCACTTCAGTCACATGTTGTGCGAATCAACAGGCGGCCCCTTGCAAGTCCATGGTTTCATCTGGAACACTTGCGAAGGTGCAACCTGTCAATGGCTTCCACTGACCGCAATTCTTTGCGGATGAAAGCCGATGTAGATGATCAGACGTAATGCGCATTGCCCCCATGTTATTGTGGCTGAACTGATCTCCTTCCAGCGCAAAAACAAGAAATCAAATAGCGCAGCTAAAAATTTCTACAATTTAATGAGTAGAAAATCAATTTAGTTTTCGAACATTTATATACTCACTTTCTTTTTGGCATATCTTTTGATATTCATGATTCATGCTAACAGTATTTCTGACATATCTTCCGACATTCTTCCTGGCATTCGCTCTCGCGGTTGAGGCCCGGCAGGGAGCACTGGGCACAGAAGGTCGCAGTTGAGCTTTGGCAGGGTACTGGCTGCAAATGGTCGCGGTTGAGGTCCGGGAAAAAGAAACACTGGGCACGGAAGGTCGCAGTTGAGGCCTGGTGGGGAACACTGAGCGGAGTGGCTCCGGTTGAGGAACTGCCTCGCGCTAGGAAGGAAGGAGGAGACTCACGCAAAATCGAACAGCCCTCACCTGACAGGTGGGGAACAAAGCAATTGGCAATGACTATGCAACACACTTTTGAAGTTATCGTTGACCTATGAAGATATTACTTTCTTTGGCACCGGCTTCGTTACGTGTACATTTACACTTACATGTATATATTTATCCTTTTTGATTTCTAACCATTTTTTTAAATTTTGTTTACGCATATGTCTTTTTGATGCGGATGCATGCTTGCACAATAAGAATTTTTATTTCAGAGGGGTCATGTGAGTGATTGGTTTGTTGATTCATTGTGCGCCATTGTTTCATTGACTGATTCGTTTTTATTTTTGTCAGTTGGAGTCAACACGGGGGGGCTCTTACATTGTTGCAACTTAGTCGACGCTGTTTTCCAAGTATATTGAGAACGTGTAGGAGAGTCCTGAATGAACCCACATTATCACACTCATTTGTGCCCGACCTCAACGGCAAAGGAATCCATCGTTTGCCAACAAAATATTTAGTAATGGTCATTCCACAATGAAACGATCTTGTGTGGGCTTCAAATCCCGACCAGTGAAACCTGCCGAAAACCCAAAGGTCATTCCTTGCGTGGGAACTTGTCTTCTCGGCTTTTATTGTGTCTTCCTCATGCCTGTGTTGGGCATGGGTCATTGCTGCGTCTGGTTTCTCGGCAGTCAGAAGTGCAATGGTTTTTTTGTTATCCCGGAATGGCCCTAGGCGCAGATTATGAACATCTAATTCGGTCATTGTTGTGTTCCAAAATGGGGCGTTTTCAAATGTTCTGAGGTCTTTTGATTTGGAGCCGTAAAACTTCGGTGCAAGAAAACATGTGTGAACATGATGTTTGGGCGTAGTCCCATGGCGTTTTTTGGTGTAGAGTTTTGGTTGGGTTGGCCGATTCAAGGTGAAAAAAATCTTCTAGATACAATGGCAACATGTTCCAGTTGAACTACGTGTTTTTTATACAGAAAAAGTTGGAATAGTTTCAAAGCGATGACTTTTTGCCTGGTGGTTCCAATTTCCTTTTTTTGCTCTACATAGCGAAATGCTACGATTACACTATTTTCAATTGTGCTGAAAAACCACCATGAAACTTCAAACGGTTCGGCCCGGGCCCAGGGGGTACATTATAACTTGCTGGTGCATGCTCTTCAGGCAGCGGTTTTAGGAGGGCCAGGCGGAGCATCATTAGGCAAACCACTCCAGCATTGTGGTTAAACGCCCCATAATTTTTTGACATAGATGCACATTGGAAAATTTATATGTTGAAATGAAAGGCATGGAGCTTTGGTTTAGATAGATTATTTGTCATTTTCCATTGGGTGATTTTAGGTGACTTTTTCCAAGGCTCAGGCATTTTGGGTATCCATTCGTTCGTTTTCCAAGAAAAAGTGCCAAAATAGATATTTTTGACCCGTCGTTAATTATCGCGCCTTTTTGGCCCTGACCTCCAGGCTACAGCAATAGATAGTAATAGTCTGTAACTCCAAAGGTTTCGAAATGAGGTTGCAATTGCAAGCGTCAAGTCTTCTGGTGTAGTAACATTTCGAAATACAAATTTGATAATTCCACGCGATAAATGGGGGATAAAAAAAAGCAGAATGGTTTCGGGGGGTTGAAGAAAGAATATAGGCGGGGTGGGGGGTGGGTGATTTTTTTGTGCGCCGGGCGTCAACTACGGAAAAAAATCCTTGCAACATGCCAGATTAATCAGGGGGGCTACAGTATATTTGAAAGATTACGATTAAATATAGTGTTTTTTCATTGTGCTTAGTGGTTGGGTTCCTCAACAATTGTCCCCATTGATTTCCATCATGACATGGAACTACATCCAATGTATTGTGATAGATCTTTACCCCTGCATTAAAAACACATAAACAACAAATGCCGCACGGCGATGGTCCTTGTATCATATGTTTGATCCATGATGCCAAAAAAGTACCCTTGGAAGTGGAAGGATTTGGCCATTACCAACGAACTTCCGGTGCAAAGTTTTTCAAACTTGCCAAGTCTTCGAAAACCCGCTTTTACTATGTTCCAGCACCTCCATGCCCCAGTCCTGAAATGAGACTGTTTGATCGTTAAACTTGTTGTAAGATATGTTCAACAGTGAATCCTTAACCGCCATGGCTGTAGACATAGTTCTAAAGTAAAATGTGAATGAAGAAACTGGCATCATTGCTGAAAGTAAATGGGTTTCAAGTGACTACTCCCAAATGGTGTTTAAAAAAAAGATCGCTATGGGGAAGGCATTGGAAAAAGGTAGGCGTTGTTTTTTGGATCCAATTCACTCCATGGATGGCACTTCCCAGAGGCTACCTTGAACAGCATATAAACAATCTGATGTTTTCGCCACATTGAAAGACTTGACATGGACAATTAGATTTATACATTCCAGTTTACATATATAGAAAATATGGTCTGTATCCAATCTCTGCAGAAGGTCTGCCCATATGCAGAATCTATTTCACTCTGGCTTGTAGAACTGTTTTGTAATGCAATTAGTTTTGGGTGATGGCAGTATCTTGGAAATAGTTTTCACTCCAACATCAAACATCCACTCTTAGTGCTCCAGCATCACATCAAATAAGGATGAATCAAGCACACAATTGTTCTCGGTCAGTCAGTCAACAGAAAGTGTTTTTCGCGCTTTCAGATTGACATCTTTGGGAATTGTTCCTGACTTCGGAGTTCCTGACTTGCGGTTACAGACCCAGTCCACAGGCATATTCTTGATTGGTGTCAATTTCTAAAAAGAGTTGCCCCCATGATTTTGTAGAAAGACGAGCTTTGATTTTGTTTTTCGATCACCGATGTCCAACCCTTTCAGGTCAATTCTTCAGGTGGATGACATATAGATTCACTTGACGCAGCAATTTGGAATGATTCAACTTCTCCCAGCAAAAGGAAAACAGCAAGATTTGCATATGAAATCATATGAAATCGGGTTTGCTACCCTTTAAAAGCTGCTCTTCATGGCTTCCGATTTAAAAAGAAGGTGCCTCCTCCATTACCTCGCGCGATACAACCCAGCGAACTGCGCTGGAGAATTCTACATACACATGGTGTTGCGACAGAGGTGGAAACAAACAGCCGAAGGGTCGGAAGGCAATTTAAAGTAACCTCAGCCCAGGTCACCCCAAAAGGTAGTTTAGTAAGGGAACTTTCTTCTTATTTCAGGGAAATCTAGGGGAATCTAGGTTGGTGAAATATTATAATTTGACCAGATCTTGAGTCTTATTTAGGCTGTGGGATTGGAGGAGCTAAGGAGGGGTGATCTAGTTCCTTAGTAATTTGGGAGCTAAAGAGCCCCAAAATCGTCCAAATCAAATGGTATTTGGTAATTTTCAGATACGTTAAGCAATTGCTGAGATACTTTTTTGAATTTGTTGATGCTATTGGCCGATTGACTGATTGGTGGAGAAAAAACCACCAAACAACTGGGAAAAAATGGATCCACACATTTTGTGGCTTGCTTGATGTTTTGAAACATGTTTTTTCATTGGCAGAAAACAATTGTTGTTTAAGTTTTTCCAGGAGATCCACTGAAAAAAGTTGATCCAACTGAAAATTGGGAAATCTTCTTGAGTGCTTCATCAACAATTATCTAGGTGGTGGTTTCAAATATTTGCATTTTTTACCCCGAATGTTTGGGGAAAATGATCCAATTTGACAAACATTTGTTTGGAAATGGGTGGTTCAACCACCAACTATAGTGATTCCTTTGTTTCTCAATAAAAATGCACTCTGTCGTTTTGCTTGAATTTTACACGGTGCACATTGGTAAAAAAAAATGCACAGCGTTGACCCCAGTTAATCGGGATCCTTGAGTATATGGGACCCATGACTTGACCCAATTTTTGTTGCCGTTTTTTTTCCTTTCGTTTTGGCATTCCTCAAACTCCAACCACATGGGAGGTCTATATATTATATGTGTCGTAGGGAGGCAAACAGTCTATTTCCAACACCTTCAAAGTGGTGCCAATTAAACCCCCCAGGGATGGTGAAGTGACACCGTTTTGCAACCATTTGGCATGTGAAGGTGCTGGTTAGTTGGTGCAGTATTGAGATCAAAGGAACTTAGCAACTCCCTATTTTGGATGCTAGCAGATGTGTTGACTGCAGGGGCCTAGCTTGGAGGAAACAATTTTTTTCAGGCTGAGCTTGGAGGAAGCACCAGTGATAAGTTGGGCCAATGTCTTTGCAGCCAAGATATGGATTCAAGGACACAGTTTTTGGGTGGATTCAAGGAGACGTTTTTTTTTGGGGGGCTTGGTTTCAAATCTGGAGATGGAGAGGTGAATATCACAAAATGCGATCATTTCAATATCCAACCCTAAGACGGGTGGTTGGAATACTAGACCAAATTTGTTGGCAAAGAACCCGATTTGGATTCATAATCTTATAATATGTGAACTTTTGACTTCATTGATTGAATTCTAGTCACCTGTCGGAGAGTGAGCAAGAAACTCTCTGAAAGGCGCACTTGTCTAGGTTAAGACACCCTTTAACAAGGGTGGGAAAAGCCGTGGGTAAGGCACTTGTTTTTGTTGGGGGGAAGGTTAGTTGGCTTTATTGACAAGTAGATAAAATCGTGATAAAGCGGCTGAGTTGTTTATATATGAAGATGTATTAGGCTCATTTGGATATTTTGCATGTTCGAAGAAGGTTTCAGGGCACCAAATGCTGTCCTATGTTGATTAGAATCAATTGCTCCGTGTATATACAACTCAGATGATTCCACTTTGCGCATTTGGAGTTGTGACCTTTAAACAAAACTTTGATCTACAGAACACCTGGTAGTTGTGCATGTTGGTATCAATGTACCACTTTTAAAAACACCTTTTGGTAGGTAGATGTTCTTGAATCAATTTGGATCATTGGGCAATTGTGGAATAAACGACCGGGAATCAGTCGTTTCGATTTCATGAGACAAACCCATAGCACCCACGTATACGGTATGGTATATTTACCTACATTTACCTGTTTGTAAAAACAGGTAAATGTAGGTAAATATACCATACATGGATGGTTTGGGAAACATCATCAGAGACCATCCTTTTCGAAGTGCTTTGCCGCTGGGGTTAACTCGTTAGGAACCACTCCTTCACCGTGCGAGAGGCAGCATGCTTGCGCCAGGTGTCCCGGTGGGATTTGACGAAAGATCCGGTGATTATACGATACGAAATGATACGACATGCCATCATGAATGGACCATGAAGATGTGTGACAATGTTACATGTTGTGGATTTTTTACAGTAATTTTTGATGCAAAGTTAGAAATATTTTAAATCACCTCAAGCACATCGGGTGACAACGTGGGACCACCCTTTGATAGTCAATGGTTTCAATTGAGGTACCTCATATAAGTGTTTGGTGTCGTTTGGTCTTATCATGTCTAGTTACAAGTTGTGTATTTGTAAGCATTTGCGTGTTTTGCTCCAACTAATATGGTGTGCGCATTTCTGATTTCACTTGCATCACTGCACGCAATTCCACCAGCCATCTTGAAGTCATGGCAAGGGCAGCTTATATGTCAATCTATGTACTGACGTTCTCAATAGCAACAATACCCTCCCTGAAATTAACATAGCACCTGCAAACAGGTCTTCTTCAAAAAGGACATGTCATCTTCCAACCATTGGATCTACCTGCATTTGGTTGATTTTGAAATTAAATATAGGATAATGTAGGTAAATATGCCATGCCATGCATTCTATGGCTCAGGGAGTGTTTTTCCTGACATGTTTCCGAAATGCTCCCGCAGGATCTACAACGACCAGGACGACCGGTGACTTCGGGATGTTCACGGTGGCCTGGAGTTTTTAAACCACCAAGTACTGAAACTGACAGATTGTCATATGCATAGCATCCATGTATGGATTATTGGCCTACATTTACGATGAATTGAAGCCACATGTAGGTAAATCTACCATGCATGGAGCAGATGGGTGATCTATTTTCACATCCTGCTAAGGTGATTTAAGTTGATGTCAATGATCTTCCATGTTAAGTTCCATATTTTTTTGTTGTTTCTCCCTCGTTGGGTGACTTCAAAAATAAATTCAGCAAGGGGATGAGGAGGAGGTTAAAGTTGGCACCAGTCTTCAAAGGTGGAAGAAGGGTGCAACAAGGACTTCCCAGTGTTGTGGATGTTTTGCTGATGTTTTCAGTATAGTGTTTATTGTTAAGTTCGGATGTGTGTGTGTGTGTGTGTGAGTGTGTGTGTTCTTTTACATGCATGCCTTCCTATTTAACAGGCAGTAGTAGTAGCCCTATTTTAAATATTTGAAATTGGCCTCATGCTGTTTCATTTGATCAGGGGCAAGTTGTTCATCACAAAATGTTACCTTACCAAAGAAGAACAACCCTTCAACACCCCTGTGGTTCCAACACCCAGCGGACATCTACAGTCGCTAGCTAGTGATGCAAGTAGCGGAAGTTTCAGGGTTTACAGATCTTTCTCGGAGTTGGTACCTGTAAGTCCTTGTCAAAGAGAGAAGGATGGCCTTTGCTTTTGAACTAACCCAAGTTCACCTTTATGGCTACCCTTGGTGGTTGCAAATATTTTCAATATACCACCAACTAGCTACATTAGCTACCCATTTTATGGCTATACAGTACTGTACCTCTTTTTGAGAGGTTTCCCCATATGTTCGGTTTCCAGGAATTTTAAGGCAACGGTCTTTAGCCCGAGTGTCCGCAGCTCTTGGTGAGTTCCGTTCGCGCACGTGCCTTGCAGTACTGGTATATGGGTCAGGAATGGTCACCAAATACTTGGAGAAAAACGTATGGCAAAATCATCAGATATGCACGTGTTCATAATATCAAGAGAAGCAAAGAATATTGAATTTGGATGTGCACCATTTGAATCAATGGGAAAACGCTGAATATCATGTTTTTTTTTACCAATAGTAGAATGCAAACAATACAAATCAGCTACATTAGGATGGTTGAAATGAACATATGACATGCAAAACTAGACCCAAACTTTGTCATTTCAGGTTTTTGTGCTTACAATGTGTTTACAATTTTGCTGACG
The DNA here is from genome assembly GCA_000507305.1 of Breviolum minutum Mf 1.05b.01. Taxonomy (NCBI): domain Eukaryota; class Dinophyceae; order Suessiales; family Symbiodiniaceae; genus Breviolum; species Breviolum minutum. The sequence continues at coordinate 243,823 of DF239086.1, read as the reverse complement.
CTTTGGGTAGAGGGGACTTGGGTGAGACATACGCAAGTAATCAATGGCTATCAACCCACACTGCTTACTGGTTGCTTACCGCCCAGAGAAAATCTCGAGAAATCGGATGACATAGCTGGCCGTTATGACCGAAACGTTGAGGTTGCCGTCCTACTTGGCTCCATTTCTACCCAATAAGTGTTACCATGCTCACGTGGTGCTCCCTGAAAGTTTCTCGACACTTGATCTGGATTGCTACACTTTGGGTGCCGGTTCTTGAAACACTTTTTTATCAACCTCATACAACTCACCAGTACTATACAAATACTTGGTGAAGCGTCACTGGCATGTTTCTGATGATGGGTTGAAAAAGCACCACACTGGTAAGCCTGAAAAGTAGATTACACCGCCTGGGATAACCATGCAATGGATGGCAATGGAATATCAGCAACACATTGCCATATTGGCGATAGAATATCCCTGATGCAGGTTCATAGATATTCCATACATGGAGCATACGGGATATTGGATAAACCCGGCCAAATTGCCTGCATTTGATATGATTTCACTGGACATGTAAGGAAATTCGGAATTTGGGTTCCAAACATACTTTGTGTAGGTGCGCACCTATTCATGAAATTACATGTCTTTAACTATAGGATATCTTGGATCTTGAGTCAACGAAGGAAGCTGGATCTTCATGTTCCTCCGGATCGCTCTTGTTCCTGACATTTCACAATGTGTTTCGTTGCAAACATGGTGAATCACTATGTTGAAGTGTACTTGTAATAATTAGTGCATTCACCAATGATACAGGAGATATCAGCGCATAAAACATCAACTGGCGCTTAGTGATTTCTCAAAGCAAGCCAAGAATGGCCAGTTTCCCTTAGTTAAATGAGGAGTTTAAAGGGTCGGAAAAAAACACGGTGGTCGGTGGTGTGCGCGCCAACCTTCATCAACCTTCACGAAAATAGCTGCTTCGACCAGAGGTTGTGCTGCTGAAACTTTGTCGAATGCCTTGTTGTTGGTAGCAGCCGCACGACGTCCAGCAGATTTGTTGGCACATTTGGATGATGCCCTGCGAGCAGCCTTGGCTTCTTGGCATGAGAACTTTTTTCAAGATGCTTTTCGGGATGAAGTATTTCGGAAACAGGGAAGCATTTGTTTAACAAATATGGAGCAAAGAGGAATGCATGATATCACGCCGGTTTGTGTACCTAGGGATAGACGTGTTGAATGTCTGATTTTTGATGATGATCAAGGCTTTGCTTTCACGCAATGTATATACACCAGGCGAGAAAAAGTGGCTTAGCAGGGGGAATCCTCCCCAACATGAAACCGTTTGCTTTTTGAATCTAACCAGAAAGTCGTAAAGTCCATCCTGTCCAGATGGAATCCCTGAGAATCCCCGGGGAAAAAAAACAAAAACACAACTTGGACCCCACCCTCACCAGTGTGAACTACTGCTCCAAGTGGCGATTTTTAGAAACACCTTATCCGCTCCTAACCACCGCCTTGTCGCCTCAAGGTTGAAAATGATCATCCTCCCTGAAACTACTGGACTCAATAATATGAGGTTTTGTTTTGTTCTAGAAAGGACATGGAGTTCTGGATGTTTCAGTTTTCCAAGGTGGCTGTTCTAGGGAATTTGATGAAGTAACATAGAACATGAATTGCATATGTGTTTTATGTACGGTGATCAATGCATGTCATGTTTGTTTACATGTACTGTATATTCATCAAACAGTGAAAAAGCGGATCAAGGTCATGCGGGATTGTCCCTGGCCATTATTGGATGCCTTTGCATGTGATGATTGCTATGGTCCACCTCCGGGTTTTCGTATCGGTTCGTTGGTGGAAAAGACCCGGGCAGCCCACTTGGCCTTTGCCAAAGGAGCCATTGGGAAGCTGCAGTAGGGTTCAGTGATCAAAGCTAATGTGCCCCTGTGTTTTTGAATACTCATGTAAAAAATTAACAAAGACATACTCATACATATGTGTATATATATATATACTGCACCCATGCACATATTCATGGGGTCGCTCGATACCAGTGTCAATTCCAAGCTTTCTGGACATTTCAATTTGGTCCAGCCTTCGCACCGCAAGATCATAAATACATTGGCAACCGCCCCAACCGCAAAAGGTGTAGCTCATAGTAACTAGTAGGGGCATATAGTTCACTGCTGGAAACATGGTGAACAGATAGTAAAACTAAAAACATGCAAATCCCTTGGTGCAGACCGGACCCACGGTGTTGATGGCCCCAGTTTGGTATCCATCAGATTTCAGTTGTTGAATTGTTCGAAGCACAGGAGGAAAGCGCCTGAAGGATCCATTGCAATGGACTCAGGAGATGGAATGGGTAGAGAAGGATGGAGATGATAGTCACAGGTGGTGGTTCCAGATGGCGTGTTTCATAGCATGAAGATGTATATCCATTTGGGATAATGATATAGATTTTCAGCGAGTTGAAGTGAGATGTTAGGGGTTTCATTGAGAATTCTGGATTAGGAGCTTATGAATTAAAGGGGTATGTAAATAAGTTGAAAGGTCTCCACTTGAAGGGGTGCAACCTTCCTAAAGTTGCGGGTAAGAAGTGAAGAAGAGGCTGGTGGTCAAGGATTCCATTGCTGGAATGATCAGGGGTTTCCGTGACCTTTCTTGTGTCCCCATAGCTTTTGGGACCTCTTTTGGGATTGGAATTATGTTATATCTAAAAAGATCCGATCCATCGGCTGGAGCATGGAAGTTGGAGGCCTTGGGACATAAAGGCCGAACTGAATGAACTGCCCGTTTCAGAAATTTGTTTTTGAGCCATGCAGGAGAAAGTGCATAAAGATTTTCTTTTTGGATACATCAGCTGTATTATGGGGGTTGTAGGATGGTGAATCCCAGTGGTTGCGTTCTGCTTGAACATCTGAATAAGGTCACAACTTTCAGAAGCACCTTGGAGGTTCTGGTGATCAAAGTCCCTTCAGACCTTCAGAAACAAGTGAGCAATGATCAAATTTTTAAAAAACACTGTTGGTTGGGTTATATAGGCGATGTTTAAATTACCCAGCGATGTTGAGGGATTATAGAAAGCCATGAAATAAAGGATCCTTATCAACTATCAACCAACCAGTATTTCATGAAATGTCACTGGTACAAGTTTTGAATAAACTGCTCACACATCATTTATTTGAGAAGCAAAAACGAGGAGATGTCAGCCTGCAATTTGCCTGAGTTTGATGCAAAGTACCAGGAAGAGGTTCCTGGATATGACCGGGACGCAAAGTCACCCCCCACAAAAGGTTGTTGAACCATGGGGGTCCTCCATCAAGAGGGGTGTTAATCACATTGGCATACAAAAAAGAAATTGGGAATATCTTTGGAACATAATCCTGTAGGGCATGGCAACTTCGCAAAATCTGTGTGTATGATCGAACTTTGGGCGAACCATGGTCGGACGTATTGGAAGAAAACACCACATCTCAACCTCGTGCATAGTGAACTTAAATGGCCTTGAGAGTTTCAGTTGAAGGTGATGAACGTGTGATTTGATGTAGCATAATTCGATATAGTTCGGGCGACTATAGGTATAGTATATTTTCACATCGACAATATTCAATATGTACTGTACATATTTTCCATGTTTATATGTACAAAAAAACCTCCATTGGTCAAGAACTACTCCTTTTGCTCTTCTCTATGACCAACCTTTGCAGGCAAAGGCGGCACATGGCCCAGCTTTTCGCACGAGTGGCTTTTCGCCGATGCGCGTTGCATGTTTGTAGCGTGGTTGCACCTTAGAGGTCTAAGTGGTGACTTTTTTGAGTTGCAGATGAACAGATAACAACAAGGTTTTTGGGACCAGGTATATTCTTGATGATTAAGAACTAGAGGATCAAATGATTCCTTGGGAAAGAATCATGTGCCTTCATTCTGCTACTATGCCCCTTTAGAGGGTCTTACTTGTTGTGGAAAGTAATTCTTTGTTCTTCATGCTGTCACTCTACCTTTCCAACCTGCATTGTCGGAAAAAACAGTGAAGGTATCTTGCAGCCTTGCCAAATGATTCTCCAGCCATAAGAAGAAACTTGTTGGCAGAACCTGTGTTTTTCGGGTGGCGGAAACATGGGTTTTTACCACCTGAAACGCCCATGGAGAACTCGGTGTTTCATCAACCCCCAGAGGTTTGCAAACCGGCGCAAGGTTCCTGCCGAGAAAAGGCAACCTTAAGCTTGACCAGGAATTTTTGAAGCACAGTCCAGTTAGACAAATTTCTCCGGTGGTGGCCAACTCAAATATTTTTATGTTTTTATGTTTACCCCGATTTTTGTGGGGAGATGATGCAAGTTGACGACTGCGCATATTTTTGGTCAAATAGCTTGGGGAAAACCTCCCAAGGATCGAATTGGTGAAACCAGGGATCGGTTGAGATCACTCCAGGTATATTTTGGCGCACCAAACGTCCCTCTGCTGTTGGGTAGAGTCCGGGTAGAGTCAAAATGAACATTGCAGAAAAAACATATATCATATCTCAGCTGATGATATTTGTTTCATATATCTTTACAAATGTGGGTTTAGGGAGTACATATATATATATATATTTATGTTTATCAAAATATCATATATAAATGATTAAATGTAACACTTTTCCCCATTTATTTAGAGAATCCTTTGTCGTTACACAACGGGTTTCTTAGTTAGGAGACCATTGAAACAGCTTCGTTTTGGCAAGTTTTGTGCGGAGGGCGGAGGTCGGTCTTTTGGGGAAAATTGTCTTCTCCTGTCTTGTCAACATTCAGAACCACTCCTGAACCAACGGTCCGCCCCGCTAAACGTTAAGGATCTGCGAGTACCTTTGCACGGCACTGTGATTGGGCCAGCTTTTTTGCAGCTCCGAATCGTGAGAAGGAGGGGTCATTGCTGGGGAATGGGGGGAACCAGCATCTGATGAGGTTGGATGGGGTTCCTATAGTCACATCACCATTTGCTTAGAGGATCATCCCAGCTACAGTAGTGAGTGGTAACAAAAACCATGGTGATCGTAAGTCGCCTACGTCCGGTGACTAATCGACTTCCGTATGCGTGGGATGCATGTTCCAAGTGGTGAACATGACTTCCTTAACCTAGTTTTCAATATGTTTTTGGCAGATGCCACCAGGTTTTCCAATTGCAACTCGCAATTGTAGCTTCTCTCCCAACATTTTGGGGCAATTGAAAGGTAGGCTTGGGGAGATAGATGTACTGTATCCTATGCTACTTTGATTATTTTTGCATGTTCAAAAGAAGGTTCAATCACATACCCACCTCCTAAACTACGGTTGGTGGAAGAAATCCTGCACCAGTTGATTTGGTAAATATCTCATTATTTACCAGACTTTCATACATCCAAACGGTGGTTGTTTGGGATTTCTGAACCATCAACAGTAAGGATTATAGGGATGAACCATTGGTTTGATGATTGGGATCCTTAAATTCCTATATTATAGCTTATTTGGTTGGTAATGTGGTATTTCATCCCCTACACCCCTGAAATTTAACATGGAACCTGAAAAAAAGTCACTGGAAAAGGAAAGCCCTTTTGGAAACCATGATTTTCAGGTTCCATGTTAAATTTTCGGGGGTGTATATCATAGGGTTTTACATCCCTCATATGGTTTATAAAAACAACCTGCATTCTCCAAGGTGTTTCCATAGCTGCGTCCCTTAGGAGAAACGCGAAACCTGGCGCATCACAGTGCAAGGTCGTGACTTTGAGATTGTGGCATGGATAGAAATTGCAAGAGAATTTGTTGGGGGGGAGCTATAACCCATAGAATCCATGAATGGCATATTTACCTACATTTACCATGAACATCAACAAAATGTATATAGGTATATAAATACAACATAGGTGGATTGTATATGGGTAATTGGTCGCCAGGGATGACGGATATTTTCCGACAATGAGGAGCTAAAGAACCCCAGAATCCTCAAAATCACAGGGGAGATTACACCGGCAAAGTTTAACATCGAACCTGAAAAAGCCTCTTTGGGAAAGGCAAAGCAGCGACAAACCACCAGTTTTGGGGTTCCAGGTGAAACTTCAGTGTGTATTGTTTATATATATATATATACATTAATTTACCAGCATGTCGGATGTCAATCAATCTAACGCAAAACGCCAGAATTGTAATATACATTTGTATGGCCACGTGCTTGATTAGATTCTTGGGTTGTCAATGATGTATTGACCCACAAAACTGCAACTGAATCACTTTGGCACCTAAATTCGGATGCTTGACATATCCCAGTACCAAGATGCAAATGAAATAATAGGTTGATTGGTTTGGGGGTGTATTTTTTTTTGCCAATCTTCAATGTCCGTTTTTTGCCAGAAAGCAGTGGACTTCCTGGAAGTCCACCAGGTTCGGATGAAGGGTACCTCCCCAATGCCACTGCCCCAATTGAAAGAAGCCCCTAATAAAAGGACAAGGTGGTGGATAATTTCGTAATATTTTCTAATGAGGCTTTACTGTAATTCCTTGGGAGACTCGCATTGGGGGGGGGGCCTGTAGATTCTCTTGATTATAGCACCTTCGGGTTTGTACTGTAGGACTTTCTCTAGAGCAGCTACCCCGTTATGTAGCTATACTTCACCTATTACTTAGCAATACACCCACAAAGCTTTGATTACAGTAGGAAACAACCCACCCACCACACTGACAGCTACAAGCCGTTTTCTTTCAAATTCAGGTGAATTTGGCACAGGTCTTTCCGGAGGCACAAGCTGATGAAAGCTGGATGCAAACACAATGGGAAGGAGAAGCTGTGAAAGATGTTTTTCGGACCCGCCCCATGGCGAGAGAGGGATCAAAAACCGGGCCGTGGCTGTCAGGAAGCAGACACATGAATGAGTTGGCAGGTTTTTCGGGGTATAGACCTGTCATGTGTTTTTTATGTTTGATTGGTATAGAGGGTCACCAGTATATACTCAAAAAAACCTTCATGGTGGTGTCCAAGATCAAATGAATGGGGGAAGATCCTTTTCATTCAAGACTGGCTCAAAATGCAATATTTGGATTAGGTGGCAACACACACACACACACATTTATATATATATATATGTCCATACCGTATACGTTTATTTATCCTATGCTGACTGGGTGTAGGCTGTTGAGTAAATGTTACTTGTTGGCAGGTTGGAATCATGGAAGTTATTAACTGATAGCATGGATTTTGGATTAACATGTTTATTCATAGGGGAGTGTAGGGAATTGACGGAACGCATGTGCATGGCGAAAGAGAAGGGTAAGGCTTTGAGTTCGGGAATATCGCAAGATACGATAAGATATGTTAAATCAAATCTCTACATTGTTCTTTCTTGATCAGCAAAGTCTACGACTCGTAGACTGTACGACCTTCTCTTTGTGCAGCATAAGGCGGTGGTTTTGTTATAACAAGCGATTGTTCAGCTGGGAACAAAATCGAAACCTTACCAAACTTGAAAGTCGTGGCTCGCGGTGGTTCATGTGTTGCGGAAAATAGTATGTAAGTGTATTTTATGTTGTTGGCATGTCTTGAAGCAGACATTGTTGTGATATGTTTGTTTGTTTATGCGTACACATATGTATACATGTTTTTGTCGTGTATTTCAACAATAGGATTCCACAGATATGTATTTGTTGATTTACTTGTTTACATATATATGTAGGCAGCATTTATTTACTTGTTTTTTGTTTCTTTACTAATGCAAACATGTATCGTTTTCGATGTCTTAGGTTTTATGTGAAAAACATGTTTTCAAACTAGGCGATATACGGTAAAGCGATGACCATCTTGTTAAACATGAACCACCAATTACACCTGTTGATCAGGATTGTGGTCAGGCCCCTTTGCTGCAGAAGGTAAGGGGGGACTGGTGCTGTGTCAATAACTCATGTTACACCACTGAAAATTAATATAACAATGGAAAACAATCAGTTGATGATGTATATCTCCTCTTACAAAAAGGTGATTTTTCATTGGTATGTTCGTTTTCTGGAGGGGTATTCCCTTGATTCTTAGGGTTAGGTTTCATGATCACATTTGTAGGTCACAGCTCTCAGCTGTTTCTTCCCTTTTTTCTTTGGAAGAGATTGGTGGTTTCCACAAATACGCACCTGAAAATTAACATCTAAGAACCTGAAACTGAAGGTTTGGTTCAGATGATTTTCCCTTACAAACAGGTGATTTTCAGGTTCAAAATGTTCATTTTCCATGGTGTAATAGAACTTTGCTTCCAAACCAATTTTGCCAACTTAAACTTAGAGGAGCGGATTTTTTTTAGAAACCGGTGTTTCGGAGGATCGGGAAATCCTCCCAAAACCTGACTTTACAAAAGATGGGTTTGACTGAATTGGCCATGTAGAGATAATTATTATATTTAATATATAGTCACACACATTTATAATATACACATTATTTACACATTGGTCCAACAACCAGTCTCAAGTTATCTACAAGATATTATAAGATGCACATGCTGCAAATGTTTACTTTCTTTATCCAAAAAAATAGCAACAACAAATTGCCCAGCTTTGTATATTTTCAAAGTTTCTATAACCAAATCATAGGTTTTCATCGGGGAATTTGGTAGATTTTTTCTGAGGTAATACCATCCAAAAGAGCCTCCTGATGGCAGTATATACCGCTCGGCATCGTTTGGAGCATGCGGAGTTCTTTTGTTGGCTCGAACTGGACAGCGTTTCTGGGTCCGGCGTTTGAACCAACGGGGAACCAGACATGATGCGAAGGAAACAAATAAGAAAAAAACATGGTGTGTTGGGCGTTCTCTTGAGATGATGATGATGATGATGATGATGATGATGATGATGATGATGATGATGATGATGATGATGATGATGGCGACGATGCAATGCCTGGTCCATTATGGGACTCCAAGATCAACAACACATTTTTTTCAGAGCAGTTATCTTTAAACAGGCAGACTCAGAGACTGAGTTTCAAGTTTATGCTATCCAAAAACTCATCCAACAAATTGAATCTATCCAAACATTTAGGGTGAATTATAGCCAGTCTTAGTAATTATGGCATTCCTCCCCAAATGTCCTTATTTCAGGAAATTGTTTGGTGCATTTTGATCAGAACATGATCCAATTGACCCCAGAAACAGAAACATGAAATCTGATGAAATGTCATTCACCCCAACAAATTCAGGTAGAATCTTCAAAACGTTTATTTTTGTTTGGAGCCATTTTTACGCATGCAAATCATTTAGAGACGAAAATACCTGTTACTGAGGCTTTTGTTGCCGAAAACCTGCGTGCCTTCGCGCGAGTGCATGGCCTTGTTGCGGAGGAGCAGTCCGGATTCCAGTAGGTCATATAGTCATATACTAGGTGGTGGTTTCAAATATTTTCTATTTTCATCCCTACTTGGGGAAGATGAACCCAATTTGACTAATATTTTTCAAATGGGTTGAAACCACCAACCAGTATATGTTGCAATGCTTCGGTTTTCACCAGTATTAGTGACATGTGAAGGTGAAGTTTGAAATCAGACCCAAAAATGGGTAATAATGCTCTTCCTCCCAGGGCATTTTTTTTCAACTGAACCATGATGGGAGAACGGGTATCCCACATCCCAAGTCTTGTTGGAACTACCCTCCGGGATGCAATCGTCACCACCAGGATTAATATCCCATTTTTAGTAGGAGTTCCCGACCCAAACCTTCATTTGCCATTGTTACTGGGTGCTGCCGGTAGATCCCTCCTTGATTATCTTGATTGATGAGGAGGCCGTATTCATTGCAGCACTCCATTTGGGCGTTTTTGGCTGCAATGTCAATGCAGTAGTGTTGTTCTTGGTTTGATTACATGTATATATTTTTATAATGTTCATCAAGCCTGCAGTAGGCTTAAGAGATATTGGTATCCAAGTATCTACAGTAAATCTATAAATAGAAATATGTGCAAACACATTGTGTTGTAGAGTTACGTTGAAAACATCAGTGTTTTTTTGCTTTCAATGTTGCTTATGAATCTTAGGAATTTTACCATCTTTGTTATGCTACCCACTTGTGTCGGAAAAAAAACGTGCCATTAACAATCAACCTCAACTGCTGATTTAAAGCAATCTCTTCCACATGTTGAGTTGAGCGGTTTGTATGTTGAGACCCATGTGACATCATCTAACTCTTGTGCGGCATGTGTTTTATTTACAGTGGATGTCATAGCTAATTACCAGCTATAGTTTTTATATCCTAATCAAAATTACGTTTTGTATTCGAAAGATTGAACGTTTGAACATTCCTTTTTGAATTTGAACTAATATTTGTTGAGTGATGATGTTTTTGAGTGTAGTATTTTTTGGGCACCAAACTAATAATCATTGTGTGCAGCTGCTTTTTGAAACCCCCCCAAATTCCCAACAAGTTTTTTTTCCCAAAATTTCCCCCAACCAAAATTTCAACCAACTGATATGTGGCTTCCTGAGTCTGCGTCCCGAGGGATGAAGTTGCAGATGGGAATCTTTCCACATACGGCCGGTGGCGTTTGCATCACCCGCGAAGCTTTACGAAGATTATCCCAATACCTGGAGAGGTGACCGTGACCGACGTGGGTTTTGTTGCAGTGGTTGGCCCGTTGGACCCGGCCAGGGTGGGAACCCAAGGTGAAACCCCAAAACGCTAGGGAGGAAGGGTTCCTAGGGAATTTTTGTTTCAAGGGAGGAGGAGTTGCCATTTTAAAGCGAACCGTGAAATTTAGATGTTTTTAGTTTCCGAACCCAGGGGTTAAGTATGTTCAACTGACTTAGTAAAGGATATGAACCAATTTAAACAAGTCTTTTCACATAAGTTTGGAATCCATTTATAAATATGTAGGAATCCTCCTGCAGATCTATTTGCGCGTATGACCATTGGTATTTGCTCGGAAGACTTGGAGGATTACACAACACCCCATGGAATCCTAAAATTAAAAAAAACCTGGGTGCCACATTGTGCGAGTGCCACGGCTGCCACTTTGCACCTTGGGATGATCCAAAGAAATCGTTTATGAGTTGGCAGGTTCAGAACTAATTATCAAAAGTTGCATGTAGATTGATCTTGATACGTTCTCAAGCTGCTTGGCTGTTTATTCTTTTTGAAGTGATGATTTCTTGTTGCCATGTTAGGTTTCAGCAGTGAGTTTGATGAAACAGTCATGTCATGACAACCTGACCCATCTTTTTTGACACCAGCCCACATTTTACTTCTCGGAACATCAATGATGGATGCAGCACTGTGCGAGATTTTGGTTGTTAACGTCAGGCAACCAATGGATGCATTGACATATCCTTTTCCACGGGAAGCTTCTCAGCTGCATTTTCAAATCTCCAGCTGGATCACGATTCATCAATGGTTTTTGGACTCGACACCGGCTGTTTCAAGTCATGTTCTAAAACGCATCGGATTTTGCGGAATGGAAATGGGTGGACATAGAGGAGGAATGACTGATTATGATATTATCTAGGCGGTGGTTTTTATAGATGTTTTTATTTTTACCCCGAATGTTTGGGGAAGGGAAATGATCCAATTTGACGAGCATTTTTTTCAAGTGGGTTGAAACCATCAACTAGTTATGATGACATCTCATCCTTGGTCAATTTGACAAAACACGAGCCACTTGGAACTTCAGCTTGAATGTAGCTTGGACCCTTGGGATGTTCCCCGTTGGTCCGCCTATGACTTAGCAACTAAAAGCTTGTCATCCTAGTGATCACTATTGGTATATTGATGTCTAGGTTTCATTTTGTTCGATGCCATTAGTTTTCAGAACGAACCCTCGCTTTTTCATATTGGCGTTTTCAGATCTAGTGCATTAATGTGCATTATATATACGTATTTTATCGTATTTTTCTGTGATATATTCATTACGATGACGAAAGCAATCAATTGTATAGACTGGCATGATTTGAAACAGTTGCGGTTTTCAACGCTCTCCGTGGGGCTATCCCCAATCTTACCAGCAAACAACTTTAGATATAAGATAGTATGATCATTCCATTCCTAAGTTACATGGTCAAGAGCATTGCCCTATTAACATGGTACAGGCTTTGCTATAGCCATTGGCCGAATAGCAGGCTCTTAATGAACACTCCACTTGATATCCCTAACAGCATAAGGATCCCTTAGACGAGGATAGAAGAAGTCATGCTTTTGAATCAAAAAAAGAACAGGGTACTATTATACTATCATTATTATTAATATTAAATGAACAAACCTTGCATTTTTTTAAACTCAAATGGATATATAAAACTATTGCACCAATTACCATCAAATCCATACCAACATCACCCTGGAATTTAACTAATTTGACTTGGTCCTGTGGCCCTCGATCTTTTTTTGACCAAAGTTCAACAGGTATGATAGGTATGGATGAACCCTTGGGCACTCAATGGCAACCGGAAGGTTTTAAAGGGAAGGCTACCCTCCTCAAGTTTTTTAAGATAGATAGCCCAAAAAGCCATATATTTGAAAGCTAATACATGTTCCAAACCATCATGTTTTTTTTGATACCAGTATATCTATATGAACAAGATCTCCAGAACATTCCCAACACTTAAACAGATTTGCCCGCCTGCTTTCTTTTGCCACTATCTATAAACAGTCTCGAATCACAAGCCACCCAAGAAATACGGCCTTATTAGGGGATCATGGTGAACAATCCCTCCATAAAGCCTTATTATGTTGGTCTCCAAAGGTTGGCTTTTGGGCACCAACATTGACGAGTCCTGGTGCCACCGCGAAACGTGTGAATGGCTGTGCTTTTGTAGCAGGACACTGGTACCTCGCCTCGGCATACTGTTTGTGGTGAAGGGAGTGGAAGTTTTGGGTGGAGAATTATTGAGATGACACCAATTTCAATACATGTCTATTACCATTTGGGTGGAACATTCTTTTGGCTGGATGACTTGTCTACTATCATTTGCAATACACCACCGAAAATTAGCATGACAATAGAACATCATCATTTGAAGATGTATTTTCTATTGAAACTGGTGATTGTTCCACTGCCAGGTCTATTTTCAGGGGAGTAAGCATTGAATTTATATATTTTCCCTAAAACTCATGGGACCCTCGAATGGAGGGGGTAATGAACCTGCAAAACAGGGTGTTTTGGGGTCCTGAAGAAAAAGCCAATTTTGAGGTCCCAGGATTGGTTAACAAAAAACAGATTGGTTTTACTAAATCTGTCCACTTGTTGAACACATTAGTTGTAAAAACACATGTTTTAGCTGGTGGATTCACTTTTCTTTGAGTGATATTTTGGTTTTGCTCGCCACTGAGAATAAAGGAACTCGTGGAATAGTAAAGAATATATAAAGGTTCTGCATCGCCAGCCCCCATACAAAGAAACAAGTTTGGACTAAGAGCTTGCGTTTCATATTGAGGTTGAAATTCTACACCAAAGGAGATATGGCTGTTTTCCACTAGGAATGCCGGGGCGTTCATTATTTTTGCTTGGATGAATGGCTATAAGATCTATAAACCTTTACTTTTTGTACTGGGTTGATGGGGACATTCTTTGGACATGCTGAAGCCTACAACATTCCTATCGTGACCATCCAGTCCATGCAGGTGGGATATCATGCTGGGACGATGCTTTGTTGCTTCAAACGTTTCTGCCCATCCAGCTATCGAAGACGCAATGGGCCGATACTACTTTGCTACTGAGCCACTTCCCTGCTTCTTGACGAACAACTTTTTGATGTGTGCTGGGGTCTAAACTCCCATTGTTTTCCTATTGTAGGGATGGTCATCAACCTTATAGTAGGGGTTTATATACCCATCGTAAGGAGTCCCTATTACAGTTGGGATGACCATCCCCAATACAAGGAGTTTAGACCCTGGCACATGTGATTTTCATTTGGGGGAAATCTGGGGATGATGGTCCTTCGCAGTGCCAGTGACAATCAGAAAATATACATCCCAGAAATCTAACATAGATACCAAAGAGTGCCGTGTTTAAAGCCGGAGTCACCTTTTTAAACATTTCCAAACCATCATTTTGGGTATCCATTCGTTCGTTTTCAGGGGTGTAGCATATTTGGGCATTTGGTGTCACCCTTTCCACGTTTACTTTCCATTGCTGTATACTGGATAGAGGAGTGATGTACAGTAATTAATCTTACGCCGCTTCTCTGAAAAAATGGTTACGGCTGTTTTTGGGTGTCAATGTTCTACCATCAAGCAGCTTGGTGCAGTCGAGGTCAGGAACACCTGCGCAGTCGTTCTTTACCTACACTTCCAACTCCACGGGTTTCTGATCGGTTTCAGCCTCTCAGATTGCAATGAGGTTTTTGGGTTGGGATGGTGGATGGCACGTTGGACACAAATGCACGTTTATTGTTTGGATAGAAATGACACTGTTGATGGAGGAAATCCTGCACCACCAGGGATGGTGCTAAAACCATGTAAATAATGGGATATTTTACCATATCAACTGGTGCAGGATTTCCTCCATCAAACCGTATTTACAAAAAAGAGGTGTGACAGCTTTTTTACTTAACTGTTTATGATGTGAGCCGTCTAATGCACCATCCAAGTAATTTCCACGAATCGTGCAACTCTCAATGCTTATTGGATTTGGCACCTAGTGAAATTGAATTTGTGATATTTTTGCATGCGCACACACACATATATATATGTATATATACACAGCATATTATATCTATCATTTTCATCTTCGTGTGCATATACATATTTTTTGTGTATACAAAATGATTTTTATTATTTGTGCAGAATACTGTATATAAGAATGTATTATATCTCATGAAAAAGTGCAACTGACCCATCAATTCACATTGCTGGTTTGTACAGAGATACCTCTAAACAAATCCAAGCCAACTGTGGATGGTCAAGCTACCCCACCCCTTTCCCCTAACCCCCTAACCCTACATACTTGTTGTAAGGGTTTGATAAGGGAAACACAGTAAGGGAAACCAATCGTCAAAAAAGCCCTCAACACATGTGGCAAAAAAAATGCCAAGTGTTTGATGTTTGTAAGGAGACTTGCCGGGGCTTTGTGCGCAACCTATGGCTTTTATCCTGAGCTACATCGCTATGTTCCCTGCGAGCCGGACGAAGTGTCTGTTGCGGACTATTGGATTTCTCCCCATGCGATAGGCCTGAATGTTGGGATGGTAAATGATGGTAGATGCTGGTCCAAGGTGATTGAACTATACTAATACACCAGCATATATATCTATATACCATCACGTGCATCAATATGCAAGCAAATGCCTCAGCTGATCATTAAGTAGATCAGATTTTGAAGAAATTTGATTGAACATTGAGGGATGTTATTTACAAGTGCTTCCTTTTTTGTAGTTTTTGTCCAGGCATATCAAGTCATCATACGACATGTCGTCGAATTGTCAAACATTTGGTTTTATTCGACCCACTCTCCAGACGCGTCTTATCCTATTTAAACAGATTTTAGGACTTCCTTTGGTTTGCATTTTTTTCCTATATGTGGATCATGAATGATCATGAAAAACGGATGTTTCAGGTGTAAGACGTGTAAGACCTTGTCATCACTATCATCATCCCATCAGACCCCAACATTTTTGTTTGGCATGTTCACGGTGTAGCTATATTTGGATAGCTCTTCAGGCAAGCACGTTTTCCCACCCCAAAGAGGACATCATATATAATTAGCTCACACATATATACATATATATATATATATATATACCTATAGAACCCAAATGACCCTTGTTTTGATTGGAAAGGGCCTTGTTTTGGAGGGTTGAAGCCCAAAAATAGAGGACAAATAGGTTCCAGGTATATGTGTGTTTTTATTATTCGTATATTATTCAGATGGTTCTTTGACAAGGTGCCGCCCGTAGCAGGCTACCATGGCTACAAGAACTTGTCACTCTTGCTACATGCATACCGTTACTGGGCTCTGAAAAACATCGTGTTTGTTTTTTTTTGCAACGTTGCAACTACCTCCTGGCAGGGATGATGTTGCAGTAAAATGTGATTTAAACCACTGTATGCATTTGTATGTTATTTTTGCGCTAGTGGTTAGCTAATTGTTAATTAGCAGTTTGGGGCCCGGTGGTTTGGATTCTCGGGATTTCCTTACGAAACGGAGTGTTACTTCGGGGCACCCCCAGAATCCCAAACCACCGGGCCCAAACCACCCATTAACATCGATTAACCATTAGCTGAAGTTATATTCCCTTGACAACTCAAATTTTAGACGGGGTACTCAGATGGTTTCAGGCTATTTTTTCGCTGGAGAGCATGGTGAGTGAGTCGAGGGGTCCGTTGGGTGTTGACGATTTCAAAACCCATGTCTTCCACATTCGAGCCCTCTTGGGAATGGTTTACTGTCATATGTTTTATACAGTATATATTAATTATATGTATGGTCACTCTTTGTGATGTAGAAAGATGCATGTTTGTTGGTTTCAATTGCTCCCCAGTTTCAATTGCTTCCGAGTGAAGCAATTGCAGGTGATGGGTACCAAATGTTGCCAACACCAAGTACAGCGCAAACTCATTTCATTTTTTTAAATTCTGCTTGTGGGATACATGTCAACAGCATCAGGAAACATCCCAGGAACACATTTTTGGTTCAAACCTCCAATTGTTGAAGGTCACAAAACATGTCTCTTCTTTGCCAGTGGAAGACGATGATTTCTTATGGCAGGAAAAACAACGAGGTGGTGGTTTCAAAAAACATCCCTACTTGGGGAAATTATCCAATCTGACAAATATTTTTTGAATCTGGGTTAAAACCACGAACTCCAGAACTTCATCTAAGTTTTAAGGGGTTTAGTGACGGAAGCCTTATGAAACCTCTTGGAAAGGTTTGCAGGAGATGATTCTTCGGTCCGGTACTAAAATGACCGCGCCTTTGGCGTTCAAACAACAACATGGCCTCAACTCTTAGTGCACTCGAGCTTGGTAAATCCACTGTTTTTGGCATGGTTTTTGCAGAGTTTACATCAAACATATCAAACAAAGATGCACTTCGGACACTTTTTTTGATGACATCATGGAAGTCTAAGGGGTCCAACCGCCCCCCAATGCCCAAGAACCCCCCAGGAAAGGATGTCTTAAAGAAGGTTTTATTAGAAGATCATGGTGGTTAATATACACTTAGTGAGGCCTTTCCTCTCCCACAGGCTTGTTGACTTCATAGTAGCTTTGGCCCCAGCAAGGGTTAGTACTGACCTAGGCAATCTGTATGGCTACGACTTATGTAGGGCTTCCACCCCATCCCCAAAACAGCTGAAAATAAGGTGCAGTACAGGAAACCCTCCATTTGTGTATACCTTCGAAACTTTTGGTGACACAACAACACCCTGTATGCGGTACAATCTCGGCAAGGCGTGCTATACCGCTCAGAGGCTTGCGACTGGGCTCTCCCTTTTCGGCCAAAGGCTCCTTGGACTGCTGCGAGGGTATGGTTCAATCATTTCCGACTTTGGCTTGCATTCTGAGTACCGACCGAAGATGTATGTTTATGTTTGTTGATAATGCAAGTGCTGTTTTTGAAGACAACCAGTTTGGAGTTCCGGGCTTGTTGTTTATACATCCGTCTGGTTGGTACATGTTTGGTACCCTTGACAGTTGTGGGTAACTATAACAAGAGGTTTAAATATCCTGATGAGGAGTTAGTTGGAAATGATAACATGCACTTGATATCGCTCTCATGTTTTTCCACAAAAAGGTTCCAATCACTGAAATGAACGGCTCTAGTGGCGTAGTTGACGATGGTCAAGTTGTTGTTGTTGTTGTTGTTGTTCTTTTTTTTGTTATTTTTTTTTTGGTCTTTTTTTGTTCTTCTTCTTCTTGTTCTTGTTCTTGTTCTTGTTCTTTGTCTTGTCCTTGTTCTTGTTTTTGTTCTTCTTGTTTTTGTTCTTCTTGTTGTTGTTGTTTTTTTTTCTTGTTGTTGTTGTTGTTCTTCTTCTTCTTCTTTTTTTGTTCTTTTTTGTTCTTGTTCTTGTTCTTTGTCTTGTCCTTGTTCTTGTTTTTGTTCTTCTTGTTTTTGTTCTTCTTGTTGTTGTTCTTTTTCTTGTTGTTTTTTTTTGAACTGTATATCTTAATCATACACGTATTCACATATAATCACATATACCTATACTTCAAAAAGTCACTTGATGATTGCAACATCTTCCGCTGCACAGAGCTGGTTATCTGTGGAAAAACCCTCTTCAGCAATTTGAAGCAAAAAACCATAGCTTTGTGGAAAATATCCTCCTGGGAACTAACACCTCTCCCACCTTGGGGCATTTTTGAAGATGATTTTTCTTTTCCTAAGGTGGGATATGTTCGTTTCCCTAGAGGGTATCCCTTTTTTTCGGTTCAAAAGAGGTTGCATTGCATTGCTATTTTGAATTGCTGGAGGGTAAACGGCTCTCCTTGGGAGTGGTTTATTGCTTCCATTTGAGATGCGCGATGCCTAGGTCTTGCTGCAAGAGGGAGCTATCGGTTTACCCATAGACGCCGAGCGAGGGAAAAAGTCATGACGGCAGAAGGAAACAGGAATCACATTTCCAAAAGTTTCATCATTTTTTATCAACTTGATATTGATTCCATATCAACATCCATTGATATTGCTCCAACAAATTGAATCAAATTGATATACCACCCTTGCATCCATTGGTCTAGTTAACCAGAGATGGCAATCAATAGGTCGGATCTGGGATTTTGTCTTCATTGTCTTATAGAACGAGGTTTCATACCTCAAAACCGAGCTCCGTAGATGCAAGCAAATCTACACGGCAGTAGTTTGGAAATCTACCGGAACCCAAAGTGACTGGTTAAAATTCCTATCATATAATACTGGTGATGGAAGAAATCCTTCACCAGTGGATATGTGTAAAAGCCCGTAAATAATGGGATAGACTACCAACCTCAACTGGCGCTAGCGGCATTTCTTCCATCAAGAGTATGATCGAAGTCTGTATGTTTTTTTTTGTCTTGTTCCATGTTTTTTTGTGTTCTGTTGACCTGGCATGACCTGGCTTGATTTTCTGTAAATCAATCTGGCTTGAACATGTTTTTCCAAGTGATCGCAACAGATACGAGATATGTTCATCCGCAAAGTGACTGCAAAACCTTGATGGTGTCCCTCGATCAACATGTCCAGGATCCAGCACACCATCGAAAAATACATCGTATGTTGGAAAATAAGATCGTTGCAACTATGACACCCTCCTGAAAATTTGCATGTCGTTTGAAAAAGGTGATTTGATTTCATTTCTTTTCTCCCAATAGTGGGATATGTTATGTTTGTTCTTGTTGTAAGTATGCCGTATACCGTGTACCCCTCTTAAGGTGTAACGGAAAACCTGTGCCAAACGCAGCAGCCATTATTGTACAGTGGAAACGGGGGGAAAGGGGGTGTCGGTGTCGCGCCGCCGACGACGGTCTAAATTGGACTGCGATCAGGCAAAACGTCACCGATTTCGTTGGGATTTTTCCACATAGATATTCATGCCATTAAGATCGAAAAAAGATATCTTTGAATGGTCTTGGAATTTTTGTGGTTGGGGGATTTTTGGAAAACCCAAGACTTTGTGGTATAAATCATTGCCATGTGTAAATTCTATGAACCAGGCAATCAGTTTTGGGGACGCAAAACTGAGGCCTTTCAGCCCAAAATGCCGAGATTTCTTGTTTTGTTAGTAGAGATAAAGTGGGAGTTGAGAATTCCACTCCATCCACAGATAATAATTTTCCAGATCCTGACATCTCCAGAAAAAATGAATCCGCAGTGACTAGTGACTAGTAGTCACAATTCTTCATTTTGAGGGAAGAAACCTCCCATGTTTTCTGCTGTCGAGGGAGAAATATTTTTTGGGGGCTAGATACCTGGATCAAACCATGCACTACGTGATTAGTCCTGACAAGTCACTTACTGTAAAAGGGGAGCTTCATCCTACTATGAGTGGGGCATAGTAATCATACTTCAGGAATACTTAGCTTGAGAAAATTCCACCTATAGTGGTCACGACACTTACTTGGAAAGCTAACGAAAATCACCATGTTTAATAGGAAATGGTTGTTTTTCCGTTGTCAGTCTTCGGCCGGGTCCATGTTTCTTGCTCTTCGATAACATCTTGGTGACACCGGTATTACTTTCATCATGCATCCTCCAAGTGACGTGGCAAACGAATCTATCGGCTCCATGGGGGTGGGCCCCGAAAAAACCAGTGATAAATAATAAATCATTACCTGAATCCTCCAAGGGTCTGAAATTTTAGCCCCTTAACCACCAAAAACAGACCTGGGGGCTGAAATTTGACGCCCTTGGAGTGTGGAGGGTCTAGGTACCTAAAACTAGGTTATCACTATAGTAATTTATTACCTACCTATAGGAGTTATAATATAGGTAGGTTTATAACTGGATGATAACTCCACGATAAGTAGGTTTACATAAATCCAGTGAAACCATGTGAAACCCATTGATGCCATCTATAGGGGCCCCCGGGTCACCCCATTCATATCGGTCGGCTCGGGGCCCACCTTGTACTTCCTGCAACACGAACTCCAGAAGAAATTTCCAGCTTTTACCGGCCGATTTAGAGGTCTTTAAGATCCACAAGGTAAAACCATTTGTTGGGGCTTATGTTCTATAATTGTCATACCAAGAACCCAAATGGGGCACCATATTTTGGAAGATTTGGCCTATAAAATGGTGACGGTCAATCCCCCCCAAAAAGTGGTCAATCGATGGGTTATCGTGAACAACCAAAAATATGTATACCATGGTAACCCGCGATCTTTATTTTTAGGGGTTATGACTCACAGTTTTAGGGCTTAAAACCTTCATTTTTCATGGTTTTGGGGTTTTCAAAGTATACCTGGAACCCAAATGACAAGCTCTATTTTTAAAAGTAAACCCTCCAAAACAAGGCCAACCTTCCAATCAAAACAAGGTTGCCCCATTTGGGTTCCAGGTATCTTATATACTGTACATGTCTACACCACCCATTCCATTCCATTCCCAAAAAGGATGTCCCAAACTGGAAGTTAGTAAATCGTTAGGATCAAATGGGTTAGTACTAACCTGCCTATAAATAGGATCTATGGGGGTTATATATTACCCATTTTACCAACCATGTACTCACTTACAACGTGGCCATCCCTGGGGCTCCCCTTTTTTTCCAGGTCGACCGTTAACAATGGTACGACCTGGTCGTGCACGCGGCGCACCGGCCTCCACCTTTGAGGTCCGGGGTTGGGCTGAAGGGGCCGAGAACCTTGGGTGATTGGGTGATGGGTGGTCCGGGTGGCGTGTTTTTTTCCTATAACAGGGGAGAAATATATTGATGTTTCCAAATGGGATACCCCAAAAATGGATGTTTTATAATGGAAAACCCCTATTAAAATGGATGATTTGGGGGGAAAAAACACTATTTTCGGAAACATCCATATATGGCTAGGTGGTGGTTTCAAAGATTTATTATGTTCATCCCGAAAATTGGGGAAGACGAATCCAATTTGACTTATATTTTTCAAAGGGGTTGGTTCAACCACCAACTAGATGACTACTACCCCCCAGTAATTAAACTAACATAGCGATTGCTGGAATATCTCCATTTTCAATAGGACATGCTTTTTTTAGAGGGTCCATTTTCCAGCCAGCTATGTTAGTTTACCAGAGGGTATATGGTATTTACCAGGAAAAGGGATATTTATATTACCTAATATGTTTGTATCATCAAAGCTTTTTGGTGGCTTTTCTTTTGTCCCTTAACAATACCGTATTATTGACCCCTTATAAAGTTGAGATTGGCAGATGCAGATCATGCAGTATGTTGTACCCTCACACGGATCACGTACTCTCTCGGAATATGAAGATGGCAGATACAAGGTTTTTTTCCCAACTTGGAGGATCATCCCAGCGGATGTAAGTGGTTAATAACCATG
Organism: Breviolum minutum Mf 1.05b.01; assembly: GCA_000507305.1. Classification (NCBI taxonomy): domain Eukaryota; class Dinophyceae; order Suessiales; family Symbiodiniaceae; genus Breviolum; species Breviolum minutum. The sequence goes on along the minus strand of DF239086.1, from coordinate 221,931 downwards.
GTGGTCGTTTTTTAAATACCCTCCTTAAAAACGTCTTGGTTCTTGGGAGGCCGTGGCATTGGGTGGTTGGTTGATATTAGGGGTGTGATTGTGGGTTCCTCTCTCGAAAGTGTTTGAACAAGAATGATGAAGGAGTTGGAGGTTTGATGTGCGCATGATGGAGGTTTGGGCTGGGAATGAAAAAATGACGTACTGGTACCTTGTCAGTTGTTTGGGCCCCCAAAAAATTGACCAAACCCGTAGAGAAACACACATTTACTGTATCTACATAGAAGTCATTTTGGATCATCATCACGAGGTTACAGCTTTGGACATTGCCTTCCAATGTGTTCGTCCTCCAAAATGCAGGATCCTTTGGAGGACTTCTTTGTTCCAACAGCCAGTTCGAGAGGCGCCATTTTTGCCGCAACAATTCCCATGTGGCACAGGGAAATTGGAGGATCATACTTTGGTCAAGAAAGGGTAGTTCACGACAGATGTTGTTTTTTCTTCCTTGATATTTTTTTTAATTGGAACATGACCGTAGAACCCGAAAAGCATGGAAGTCACCGAATTTCGCAAATGGAAATTCGATTGAGCACAATCGACAACAACCACTTGAGGATCAATTCATTCCTTACTCTTCCCAGGTGGTTTTGCCTTTGGATAGGGATTTTTTGGTGGTCCTTCATGGTTTGTACTCTGTTTCAGGGTTTGTGTTTGCACGTGTGTTTGTTTGAAGTTGTTTTGATGCATATATGTGGACAAATTACACACACACAAAAAAACATGTCCCCAGGAACAGGGAACATATTAAAAAGGAAAGCAGTCTTCCAACCATCATTTTTGAAAGGCTATGTTGCTGGGTGGTGGTTTCAAACATTTTTTATTTTTACCCCGACCCTTGGGGAAAATTCCCATTTTGACGAGCATATTTTTCAGATGGGTGGTTCAACCACCAACCAGTTTACTTTTCGGGTTTTCAGGGGAGTATTGACTTTTTGCACTCTGACTTGCCTCTGGGGTATGTAGTTAACTCCTTTTGGCTATTTCTGGAAGGAGGGGCACTGATTTCAATGCTATCGCAAGATGACGTCAAAAAACTTTAGGACTTCGCGTAGTTTTCATGCATGATATCTGATATGTAATGTAATGTAATATCTACCGTATATTGTTGTTAAATCTAAACAATCGACTTGTCAATCCCGCTTAAATAAAAGCCATCCATAAGCATTAGCCAAGTCAGGATGCTTTGCAAGGGGGATACAAAATCAGAACGGCTGGTCAACCTACCCCCCCCCCAACGTACCCCACCAGAAGTAAGGCCTTACTAAGGGTTTATGAATCCTTGGTTTCCCTTAATACTGTCTTATGAAACCCGTTATTTCTGAGGGGGAGTACGTTAGCGGGGGAAGAGCACTGAGGTGTAACTCAAGCAGATCCTTTTGAAACACAGTGGCAATCACCAGGGCCGACTGGAGGTAGAGGACAGATACGACTCGGAAACGACCACCGGCAACCGATGGGCATGGGAAATTTCCCCGAGGTGGTCGTTAATTTTGACAGAAAACGGTCCCACAAAAGCCATATAAGATAGTGGGTAAATTTGCAGTCGAAAATCAAAAACAAACATCACATCCAGGTGATACAAGATGACAGACTGTCATTGTTTGAATTTATGGTTTTTAAGGGTTTTCCCTACAAAAACAAACTCACATTTTTTTTGGTTCGGCAGATTCACAACAATGCCAAGCCTCTCAGTTGATGTGTTTTATTTCATGAATGTCAAGTCATGTGAGCTATGAAAAACCGGCCCTGCTATTTTATGGTATATAGCATAAAGTGGATTATATAACCCAGTTATGTGGGGATTGTAATGCACCCTTATAAGGATCCCTGTTAAACAACCAGTATAATGGAAGGTAAGTTGTTTTTTTCCCGTGGCTCATGTGGGGAAAAGTGAGTGGAGGGGTTTGCACCTTGGGGTACCTTAGTTTGACCATGTTGCTATGGCTGAATATTATCATGAAATCTGGAAGATTGAGTATGTTGACTGAGATGTACTGAGAAAGTTTGGTTTACAAGATATGGCAACAAAGACTTACAAGAACACCTTCGAATCTTGTGACTGCAATCGTTTAGATTCAGATGTTTGATTTTCAAATAAGGGTGAACAGAAACGAGAAGAAAAAACAGCAGCAGGTTAGGACACTTGTTAATTTAAATGTTGTCAAAAAAAGCGCTAAAGCAACTGCTCAGTGGCCGTTTGCATGTCATGTATGTTTGATTTGTCAATAGACTTGCAACACGTCTTTTAGATAAATAAGTTTAAGCTTTACATGCAACAATAAACATTTAAATCAGATGCGGAACAACCAATACGAGTTTATTCCACAACGCAATACATATTCAAGTTTGTTGCATATGCATTTTAGCGAATACTTGTGCATTTGTGCATGCATTCGTAGATTATTTCCATGTTTTTACATAGAATCTAACAGGTTGACAGATACAGGGTGAACTTAGGTCAAAGAAATGATGTTTGAAGAAGGACAATTATGATTCCTTTTTTTTTGGTTTTTGGTTTTAAACCCAGCCTAGCCACAGTTTTTGATTCTCAAATATCTGAACCAGAACATGCAGATTCAGATGTATTACCTGAAGCATGAAGCAAGAATATGTCCTTTTCACAAGTTGGAATCAGGCTTTTTTGGGTATACACGCCAAGGTATTCAATAAATATATAGTATGTAGATGTATTGAGTCATCAGTGTTCATGAAAGGCAAACTAGAATCTAAACATATTCATGATGTTGGAATATAATAGAGAGATGAAACGTAATGCCGCATGTGCTTTTAACAAGTCCAATATATTTAAAGGACCCGCCAATACACATGTGAAGCAACCCAAAAGAAAACGTGGATCACCATGGCAGTAGGACTTTTCTCTGAAGCCGAGACTCGAGGTGGTGTAGGTCTGCGGTTTTTTGGCTCCTTGAGGTTCTATAGACACAAAATGTTTCCAAATTTTTCAGTTCGATGTTTCCAAATTCCCAGAAAAGACAGGTTTGTTTCGCCAAAGAACCACTAAAAATGGATCATGTTACAGTTTTTAGGCATATGGCAGGTGGTATGGTGAAGTGGAATCTTCTAGAAAAGTTGGGCCTTGGAAATCATGGGTATCAATTGGTAACCTATAGTATAGCACAGTAAAGATTTTGCCATGATGTATTTGTCTAACTGTAAATGAATTTCCTATTCCCCATCGGTTGGATTGACGGTATTTTGTTTGTTTACCAGACGTTTAGTTGAAGGTTTTCCGTTGAAGTTGATTGCCGAAATGAAGCATTGATTTGAAACATCATGGTTTGAAAAGATCTGAATGTTGTTGTAAGAAGCCGTGGCCTCTTTGGGATTCAACTTGTTGTGAGGGCTTATATGGATGTTTCCGAAAATAGTGGGTTTTCCCCCCCAAATCATCCATTTTAATAGGGTTTTCCATTATAAAACATCCATTTTGGGGTACCCTTGTTTTTGGAAACACCCATATAGATTTTAAAGGAGACATACAGGGAGATGATGGGAGATATATACGATGCCTCCGTTTTGTTTTGTGGCCAAATAGCCTTTGACTTCACAGTTTGGGTAGGTCAAGCTGCTGTGTTGCAGGGGACCTTGGTACTTGATGTACTTGTACAGGGGGGAGGAGTCGACTGGTCTTAAGGGATATATATATATACATATTTCGCGATTGGTTCCGTTCCTATAGTATAGTTGGTGGAAATGTTTTGTGATTGTACTGTGTTTTTGTGTTTCTTCTTTATTTTTGCCTGCTTCCTTCCACAAGTTTGGAAAAGAAAGCAGTGTACAGTTTCAGCTATGGCAGGCTCCGACTTTGATTATGAGGCCTTTGCGTATATTCATAGCCCGTAGATCTCTAAAAGAACCAAAATCAAGAGATGTAGAAAACCATCAGCCACATGTTTGCTGTATATTCATTTGTTTGGTTTCACTCAGCATTTGACTTTATGTGCTGTTTCATTGAATGACCCAAAGTAACAAAGGGGTGCGAATGCACCATATCTCTTTGCTGACAACTCAGTAGCATCCAAGAAATCTCCAACAGGACCTGCTGAGTATCTAATAGCTCAAGCAACTTGCTTAGGAGTCCGTTGGTAAGGTCCCATTCAATTTTCAAATGGATATCCCCAATTTGAGAGACATCAACCCACACCTACCTCCACCCCATTTTTCCCTATGCATCAGCTCGTTTCAAGTCAAGGGAGCACCAACCGACACCGCCAGTGGGTCCTGCACCCGTGGAATCTCGGTGAATGGAGATCCAAGAGGTGCAGCAAGTTGAATCTATGTACTATATTCCATGGGAACCAACAAGAATCAGGAATGATGAATTTGGGTCCCACTTGGTGGCGTAAAATGGTACAGTAGTTACCTTGGGCCAACAGGATCAAACTCACTCACCTCCTCCTTGGCAAGGGCCGGGGCCGGGTCACAACGTAACCTTCAGTTCTTTAGGGGGTTGGTAATTCCATATTTTCGGGGGGCTTAAAACCCCCATTTTTTTCTTTCCATGGGTTGTTGGGGTCCAAAGGTTGATCCAAAACAATGTTTGGGTGTCAAATCTTTTCTTTGCCCCCCAAGCGGACACAAAAAATCGTGACGAAATTCCCAACGGAAAACAAAAACATCAGGACCTGTTGGACAATCACATGGTGTTTGCTTGAAGAGTTGGATGCAGTAAATGGGGAGTTTTCCTTCCCTGAAACTAACAGTTACTATTTTGCCCCCGAAAATGGATCGTTACAAGGAGGCCTTTCCTTTTGGGGGCCGTTTAGACCTATTTTCAGGGGGCGGAAGAAGCTGTCAGTTAGTTGTAGGGAGGGGGAACTGGACATTGGTCACCAATTTGCTGATGACATTTAAGATGACTTTGTTCCAAATAAATTGACGTTGTTCAAGCCAGGTTGATGGTTTAATTAATTCCTCCTTAGAGGCTTGAAAAAAGATTCAGAACTTGAGTTGCGTTTCGGGGCAGAAAACGACAAAACAACACAACTCATCCCTTTTAACAGGGATCATGGAATCATATGACCATCTTTTGGAGGATCAAACTTGATGCAAATGATGGTCCTGGTAATTTTGAGGGGGCGTTCATCGATCTATTGTTTGGGTTGTTCGTAACCATGAGCAAACCTCGGTTTGAAAAAAACCTTGGGAGTTGGGAAGAAGGGAATCGAACAATTTCATCCTTGCACATGTTTTGGAAAGTTTGTCTTTGTTTGTTTTTTCCTTTCCAAAAAAACATAAAGATATCACCCAAAACTCTGGGGGAGGTTTCTAAAGCCTCCCATTGGTCATTGGAATGTTCGAGTGACACAGTTTTCATCACTCCATTCAGGGCAGCGTTTCATCGTTTCATCATGTTGTCCTAGGAACGAGGCCCTCGCGAGAGACGCTTGGAGAATGAGAATCCACAAAACACCAGCAGGCCTGCTGGCATGTCGATCATCATGAGTCATTGGAGTTTAAGATGTTCAATTGATGAGCCAAATTCTGATTCTGCAGGTTTTTTTGGTGAAGGATACATACATGGTTTGAAACATTTATAAAGCCTTATCTTGAAGCTTCGACTGATATATATATATATATATTTATTTATCTATTTATACATGTTTACATGACGAAAAAAATCCGCAGTAATTACAAGCTGCAAAAAAACAAGTTGTTCGCTCATTTTTTTTAGGTATTGGAAGGTCCTCTCCCCTCTCCCCAATAAAAAAAACACGGTGACTCAAATATATGTGCATTGGAGATGCGTGGATCAACTGCAATTTTCCACGTTGAAAAAATAGCTGCTCCACGACCGGGAGTGGCGCCTCGGATCCCAGGACCTTTCCAAATGATGAGGTGGCCAGGGATTGGTTTTTTATTGGGGTGAATGGAAGGGGCACTACCTTTTCAGCCCCCCTGCAAAGTGAAATTTCAGATGAGATGGGACACAGTTGAGCTGGTGTTATAAAGATATATATATATATACAGTATATATAGAATTCTATAGAGGTATATATAGGTATATGTTTGTTTGTCGCAACAAGTAGTAATAGCGAGAATATGGCGATCATGAAAGAAAGTCAAAGAATCATGAGGTAGTGATCAATGATAAGACAATGAGAATAGTTGTGCATGGTACTGATGACAGTAAGAGCTTCTTGAACGTTTACACCCGGCAATAACTTTATAAAACATCATGAATCAAGATGCTAGCTGTGTTTCCATGATCCCTGCAGTATATAGATGTAACTGATGTAACCAATTTTGTTCTATACTCATTTCTACTTGAATGAGACTATGGATCATTGAAAGTTGCTGTGCAATACCTTCCCTGAAACTCACATAACAACAGAAGAAAAAAAACAACAATGCTTAGAAGATCAATTTCCTTTTGGGGCCCGGTCTATTTTCAGGGGCGTGCGAACTGTTAGTTTAAGGGAGCGTCGGTCGGAAGAGTTTGGCTTCATAACTTCATTGGTGTAGGGTTCTCGGGTGCCCTCCCCTCACTCCAAACAAAGCTGTGTTTTTTTTAACCTGGAATCCAACTGACCCCCTTGTTTTGATTGTTGTTTTGGACGGGTCTTTGGGCTAAACATAGAGGGGTCCCGTTCACAGGTTCCGGTTTCATAATTTGAATAGCGGAGGAAAAAAACGGATCAAAAACTAGCGAATCACAATGGAAAGACAATCATTTGCAGATGTATCTCCTACTAAAAATGGTGATTTTCCAGCTAGCCATCTTGGTTTTGGGGGGTGATTGTCCACCCCAAAAATTCTGAGGATCTGAGATTTGTACTTTAAATTTCAAATTCCTCTTTGATCCGTTTCGTTTCAAAATTCATATAGTATAGCAGCTTAGCATCTATTAATTGCACAGTACACCTAGCCAAAGAAGTTTCATTTGTTCAGAAACCTCCAAAAGGTTGGTATCTACTATTTTCAGAATCCAGGCTTGATATGGGCTAGCCTTTTGAACATTTGCTGGGATGCATGACTTTATACAAAGCTTAGTAAAGGATGCAGGTGTTTTGGACATTGCGTTTTCACATAGATGTGTTCTTATTTGTCGGTTGGGATCATGTGCTTAGAAAGCACACCTTGCTAAATAATTTTCCATTATTAGCTGTTGTTTCTTGGGGTGGTACAGGTGGTGGTAATAGTGGTAGTACTCACTCTGGGCTCCGGACTTGGTTCGCCTTTTGTAGCAGGAAGAGATGGTAGTCAGCCGTCAGGCCCCCCTTATGTTTTTTTTTTTTAAATTAAACTTTTGATTTTTTCCCAGGCCCATTATCTTTTTGACTAGTCAGACGTATCCCTACAATTTTGCGAAGATCTGGCTCATTTGCCCCAAATGTTCTTTATTATATATATTCAGAATCATCACCGTCTAACTCCGGGGGACAACAACGACACCAACAACGATGTTTGGTCCCAAGATGCAGAGGTGCAACGCTTAAACCGACTAGACATGGACGAGGAGAGAACGGGTGTTGGATGGATTTTTCCGGGTATGATTTAAGGAGTCAGAGTCGAAGGGCCCAAGATAGATGAGGATGAATGCTGAAGATTTTGCTTGTTTTTTACCGTGGATTTCTGAAGTACGCTAAGCATATCGGTGGTGGTTTTTTCAAGTCTCCATCATCCCATGTTGCATGTGAACTCACTCCATGCAATGATTTAAACGACTTGAGAAAATAGACTGTTCTGAATTCTCCAGATGGGGAGTCATGAAGACCCATTAAATGTCACGATTTTGCCAGCAAAGTTGTGCTTGTTAGTAAGTTAGTAAGAAAGGTGCAAATAAGTTAATTACATATATATACATATATATATATTTACTTAAATTGATCTTAGTTTGGCCTAGTTTGCTACTAGTTATCTAGTTGGTTAGTTGTAGTTAAGTAGTTAATTAATTAGTTGTTTACCTTGTTAGTTACTTAGCTGGTTTGTTTCTAGGTTGGTTAGTTGCTTACTTCAAGTTAATATGTTCCTTCATTGCTGAGTATAGTGAGTTGCTTAGCTGCTTCGTTATTCTTAGTGGGCCTTAGTTGCTGAGTTACTAGATTACCTCATTACTTACCCTAAGGATCCAGGTATGTCCTAAGAAAGGGATTAACCCTACAATCCTATTGTGGGGATGGGATTGGGACCATCAAACATACTCTAGGGAAGGGTATGGATCCTTAGGGTTAGTTAGTTGTTTAAAGTTACGGAAACGTCGTTTCTTAGAAACACCTCCGGGAAGTCGCCACCCCAACCACCGGCGCGAGTTTTCCGCTTCCAGGACCGAGGTGCTCGTCATAGACCCGTGAATCCAAGGAGGACTAAGACCGCCCGTTGTTTTTTTTTTCTACGACGTTCTTTACATATATACATATGAACACTTCCAAGATACAAAAGTTTAAGATAGGGTGAATTTATGTGTGTAATACCGTAATACCGTTTTTTTTATTTTTTATTTTTTTGGGGGGGTTAGTCATGTTTAAATATGTATATATATATATATATTTATATATATATAAATGATTGAATTGAATG
>DF239086.1:162562-203460 GCA_000507305.1 Breviolum minutum Mf 1.05b.01 | reverse complement strand
CTACTACTACTACTATCTACTACTACTACTATCTACTACTACTACTATCTACTACTACTACTATCTACTACTACTATCTACTACTACTACTACTACTACTACTACTACTACTACTACTACTACTACTACTACTACTACCTTTCCGACTACTGCCATGTTGGCCATTTGGACCATGCTGGCCTTAGGACGTTGCCCGGAGACGAGGCCGCGATGTGCAATGTTTGTTGTTCCTCGTGGACAGAGAGATAGAACAAGCGGCATGGTTGGGTATAATAATATTTCTACAATTCTATAATGCTTCATGCATCCGGCAGGTATGGAGTTACTGTATTGGTATTTGATTGGTATTTCGAATAATTATGTGGTAATTTTGTTTGCTTATGGTTCCCCTTTTGATGTTTGATTTGACCTTAGTGCATGTATCGAGCTATTACTATGTTTCTGACATGAACTGACAACACAAATAATAGATCCGAGAGAGATTTGCTAAGTATATTTTCAATTAAAGGTGATACATATGATACGAGTTAAGTATACATGATACTCGTAATGAATATGTATACTGTATACCTCTAAGCATATATACACCTAAGAACCCAACTGACCCTTTTTTTGATTGGAAAAGGCCTTGTTTTAGAGGCTTGACCTTCAAAAATAGAGGTCAGCTGGGTCCTAGGTATGTATTGGTTGTTTCTGTTCCCAAATCTTTGCATGTCATCATGTGTGGAGTTGAGTACCAAATCCTTCCATGACTTGGAGGTACAAGCCTTCACAGCAGACGTGGAGGAGGATTGGGGTCACTAACTTGGCAAAAAAAAAGAAAACTGAAAACTAACATGACAGGATGGATATGAAAATCTCTCATTTTCACTAGGAAATACCAATGCTGGGAACAAATAAATACTGTATATCCCCTTGTAAAAGGCATTATTGAAGATGAATTTCCTTTTTTCCAAGGTGGGATATGATAGTTCCCTAGAGGGTACATCTTCATTCATGATGGATTTTCCGGCCAGTCATTCGTTTGTTTTTTTGGGGGGTAAGTCGGTTCGTGAATCTGACATGGGAATTGAAGGGTGCACAAACTTTGGAGGAAATACTGGAGTCATACTGTTGATGGAAGAAATCCTGCACCACCTGGGATGTATCAAACCTTGCAAATAATGGGATGAACTACCTGTCAAGTGGTGCAGGATTTCTTCCATCAACAGTACTGTGGAAGAAATCCGGCTATAATAACCACCAGGGATGTATGTAAACCCGGTAAGTAATGTGGATCAAAAACTACCAACCTCAATTGGTTAGCCGGATTTCAGTGATCAACAGTAATGATGCATCATCTTGTTTGTTCAATGTCAAACCTTGAAAAAACTGGTTGGTTTTGTGTGTGTGTGTGTGTCAACTGTCGTTTTTCAGGCCCTCAATGTTTGGCGTCTCTGTTTTTAGACATCCGAATCGCCAGATGTTGCATGATTTCTTGGGGTAACATCTGAAGTTTTAAAATACGAGAACATTAAATAAATGTTCGAGTTGTTCACATGGATTCCCAATTTTTTGATCCTTCTCCGTTTGTTTCGTTTCCCAATACTATAATTCTTTGGGAGGTTTCTCCCACTCTTGATTTCTTCCAACGTTCTACCCGCATTGATCCGTTGCTGTGAATTGCTTTCGCCGTTTGCTTCCAGTTTTTTTCCGGCCAACTTAATAAAGACTTTGGTCATGCCGCTGGGGTCCTGACACTCCCGACATAGTGAATGTCCTGAACTTTGATGGGGCCAGGAGAGAGGAGTGGCAAGGATTCCCAGAAGCGATGAGGAAACACGGACAGGCTTAAACCCAATGTAATGTATTTTGGCCAACGTGCAAGGCAACGCGACAACTTAGAACGGAATCATAGATGACATCATATGTGCAGCAATAAGTTTTTAGTAACATGTAGGGTACATCGTTTGGGCATAGTACTCTTACAGATAGATCTATGATGCATCGATCTTGAAGTTTATTAGCTAGATCACAATCTGAAACGAATCTCTATACATGTTCTTTGTGTAAGTGGTTTGCTTCAACATATTTTATAATATGTGTTTACGTACTATCATTCGTACATTTGATAGAATATGTAGCTATTTATATACATATATATTTTTGTATACAGACTATTACGGCCTATCAACATAGTCGCAGTTGCTGAGCTCCTGAATCTGCCCTTTGAAACTGGAAACGATTCGCAGAGCGTTAAATTTAACAATTATTGGGAGGGGCTTTAGATGCAAAGTACGACAAGGCATAGACCTTCAGGGGGGGGAAGGTGTATACCAATCGTTCGACACTTTTATTTTATGTGTAGCTTGAAAGATTCAATTACATGATGTGAATAAAATTCAGGTCATTTGAGGTAGTTGGTGAGCGTGAAGATAACTTTCCAACTGTCAAGGTACTTACAATTTCACTCTTGACAGAAACAGCCAATAGATATGTATATTGAATATTGAGTATGTGTTCTTGCATGTTGATGGATAGTTGTCCTCAATGTTTCTCCCATCTCCGGTCACGCGTTTCCCATCATCCCCATGTGATCTCCGGAAACGCCAAAGTTTCCGGGGTGCTTTTTTGTTAACGAAATCCCATGATTGAGGTGCTGGAGAAACCTTTAAAGTCTTGCCTGCGGTCGGGAAGTAAGACACCAGAGGTGAAGTCAAAGGGGGGGATGGTCAAAGGATGGATCATGGAGCGTTCCTAATGTGATTGGGTTGGAGTTTGGGAGAATCATTCCCAAACACTGAGGAACTCAGCTTGGCATCCAGATAAATTGGCAAGCCGTAATTAGTCAGAAGAGAACCCTGCGGAAAAAAACATGAGAGAAACTTAAACCGGCCATAGCTTTCATGTTGTAGGCTAGCTACATTCATTGTACTGCAGGGACCACAAGTGTTGATAAGATCTAGCAGAGCAAACAGTGTTCGAGATATTTCGGGATCAGAGAGGTGTTGTTCTGTTTTGACTCCCCAAATCTTGAACCCAAACATCCATGTCAACAAACATTCTAACACCGGATGCTGGTGCCAATTTCTCAGCTTGATGTTCCCAAAGAGAAAACCCCGAGCAACAAAGATCAAAGTAAATCGAAGATAGAGAGTGAGTGGTGAATCAAGGGTTGATGGTTGCATTTCTCACAAATGTGTATCGGCTGTTCAAAATACAACCATGGACCATATACAACCTCCCACTGATCCCGCAGCATTTACCACCAACACAAATGAATCCCAGGATTTTACAACTTACAACAAAACCCTGGTTGGTTGGGTTATATAGGGGATGAAATACTACCCAGCTATATAGGGATTATAATAAACCATTATAAGGATCCCTATTAAGAAACAAGTATAATGGAAAGTAATAAGTGTTTTTTCGTGGCTCATTTGGTTTTCTTCATATTTGGCTAGGCTATAAGTCTTTCTTATATAGCTACCCTGTGATATTGTGGGAGTGATTGGCTGGTCGCCAGGGATGAGGGGTATTTTCCGAACAAAAAATGAGCAGAAATTCGGAAGCCCAGAATCCTCAAAATCACAGGGTAGAAAAGGTTCACTATATCATCCATCAAAAAACACAAATAAAAAAACGCTGTATCTATTTTTTCTGGCCCAGGTTTTTTCAAAGTGACCTGAAATGATTCCCCAAATGGGTAGCTTTTTGTCAAAACTCAGGCTCCCTAAAGGTTTGAGTTTTACCGTTTTACTCTCCCTGAAACTAACGTTTTCGCCCCTACAAATGGATGGTTGGAATACTATATTTTCCCATTAGGGAGGCCCAGTGGGGTACGTATTTTTGAATCTTTCCCGATGAAGGCGCAGAGCTCCAGAAATCCTTCCAAGGTGCAACATTGTGCAACCATGGGAACCTATGTTTCTTTTTTCTTTTAAGTGGAATTAAAAGGGGGCCCCTATAAATGACTTTAGAAAATGGGTAACTAAGGTTGTTTCACCTTACCTATACTTGGATTTGAATCAGCTTAAAATGCTATAAATGCCGTTATAACCTCTCTAAATGGGTAGGGTTATTTCACCCCTATTGGAGTTATGGGCTCCTACATAACTGGTGCCGGCCCATCTTGTGGTTTAACGAGGGATTTTTGTTGAAGAGGCCATTGATGTTTTGACCAAGGAAATTCAGGCATTTACTCCCATGAAGAGCTGACGGCTGGACCCTAACAATGATGGTTTTTCCAAATGTTTCCAACAATAATCGCGTTTTCCTGGGAGAGTACTTTTCATGCGCTATGTTAGTTTTCAATAGGTGTACTTTTCAGATAGTTCAGTGGTTCAATGAATTGTCACGACATGGCATACGAAATCTGCAGTGAACAGTGCTTAAAATTTCAAAGGGACTTCGGGACTTCTGCAGATTTGGCACATGAAATGCCAAGGTGCATTCATGGTGGTGTACATTGTGCATGCTTTAATTTTGTGTAATTTTGTAATTGCTAATTTCATGTCGGATGCTCAAATGATGATGATCCATGGAAAAGAGTTTCCTGGGATAGGCTGTGAGCCACCAACATTACGCACCGTTGTTGAACCATTTTGGATGTATCTATTGAAGTGTGATGAATAGTTTTTATTGCTTGCGTAGATCCTTAAAAAAAAAGCAGAAAAAATGAGCAAAGCCGTGGTCTTGCGTTTGTTTTTGGTGGTGACAGATATTTCATGATGATTCGGCATATTTAATCCAGTCTAGAGCTGAATTGCAGGGCTTTCCGATCACTTTTGGGAAGTTCTTTTGGGAAGTTCTGCAAGAGCTTTGTGTATAGAGATGGTATTGGGGCCCCTCCCAAAAAAACAGCATATTGAATTCAGGCATTTTCTCACCAAAGTAGGTGATGAGTTCAAAAAATATTTTGATGTTTCACGTTTATTGGCCATGATTATATATATATACATCCCTATGTTTTCGAATCAGATCTGGATTTAAAATCTTTGTCCGCCTCCCGGGAACTGTCAGAAAAACCCTCCAAACATCTGCATCTTCTGGCAACCCCCTGGGACTGGTGAGATATGTGGACTCCTTCCATGGAGGGCAACCTTAAATGATTGGCAGTCAAAGTGCCAGCTCCGCTACCCCAGGAGCAGCCACAACTCAAGTTTCTTGGCTATGGGCGCTGGGGGGTGTTTCTGGACGGGGCCTGAAGTAGGAAGCTTTCGCCGGATTTTGCAGAAGATGTAGACAAATGTGACATGCATTGAGTGGAAAATGGTTGTCATGGCTTTTCTGAAGAGGCATTGGAACTAGATATGCACGTCACATAATATACTCGGCATGGTTATTTTGGTTGCAAGCCAACAAAACCTGATAGGATATGATGTTTGATTCTGATGCATAGAATCATAGGAATTGTTTTGCGCTTCTCCGAATTCCATACTGAAAATCCCGAAACGTCAGATTTTCCTTCGGTCCAAATGCTGACCCCAGTGAGACCAGGTGGTGTTTTCAACCTTGGTTTTCCTTTGTTTGTCATCCTTTTTTTTTGGAGGAGGATTTCCACTTTTTAAGCAAGAAGCTCAACGTAATTACAGCATCAGTGAAAACGCTGGGCCCCTCTTCAGCACCAGGATATATCCACGGGAGAAGTGATGAGGTTTATTTGACAACTGCTCCTGTACACCGCAGGCTGAACCCCTAGATCAGACTGGTAAGACGGATTCTTGCATCCTCGTATATCGCAACTGGAATGGCTTAAGAATTGATTGGCCTTTCAATTTGGTTCCCTTTGAACTTTGACTTTTGTTTGACCATTTGACCAATATCGTTTTGTACTATTGGGTCATGAAATTATTCAGTTTTGGTGAGAAGTCAAACTTACCCTTATAAATATTATAATGGTACATTGTTAGGGTTGCTAATTTTCCAACATTAGTATTTCCCTGTGATATAAATCCAAATGTCCCATTTTTTGGGCGGGCAGACTGGTGCATCAATCCTTGGGTACCCACATTTCCAGCTACCCCCGAGGTCTGCATTAAAACAGCCTACGCCCAGATCATCAGAGGTGGTCTTTAGCTCATTTTTTTTTTGCGGAGTGTTTTTGTTTCCCGGATGTAAATTATATATGTATCTGTATATAGTATATATATATATACACATAAATTCATTTGAAGGGTTAGTATAAAAGTATATTGAAATATATGAAATATGGCTTTTCTGGAGCAACAGGCCTCGACCCGAAATGCCTTTGATATAGAATTTACGATTCCATTTGTACCTGTATTGAGGAAGAAGTTGTTTTTACGATTCTTGGTTGGTTGTTGTTGTTGTTGTTGTTGTTGTTGTTGTTGTTGTTGTTGTTGTTGGTTGTTGGTTCTTGTTGTCGTCGTCATTTTGATCGTCATTCAGGGTGAGCAATTACTTCCAGTTGCTACTATTTGTAATCTTCCTGCTACTACTACGGCTGCTACTGAGCAACCTCGGGGCGTTACCAAATACTTTGTTTTTTCCACAAAAGGATCCGAAAGGTGATGTTCCACCATCACCAATGTGTGTTGTTTTTTTTCTGTGGCGACCTTTCTTTGTGTGTTTTGTTTGTTCAAATGTGGTGGTTTTAAATCTGGTAACTCGGTTTTGGTGTTTTTAAGTAGACTTCCTTTGGTTAAACAAGTTGGTACTATATTTCGTTCCTGACTGTCACTGGTTCTAAACTCTTTTTGCATTGATTAGGGCATTGGACTTAAGTTGATACTAGACACAAAAATAGATCAGTATGAGTGTTCCTTTTCCATTGTTTTCATTCTGATGCATTAATCCTTGTGTTCACAATGCTATTGTACTACAGGGTTTGCTATATGTCCCATCTAAACATAACAAGAAACCCTGAACCGTGAACCATTCCCTGACCGATATTGAGCTTATGCTGTATGCTTAGCTCTGGCTGAATGTGTTTTCACAAGCTGGATTGGGCTCGCGCCCCATTGCATCCAATTTGGGCAAAGGTGCTCAGTTCAGAGACCCCTCAGCCATCACAGGCAAGGAGAGTCCAAAAATCCAGGAAGATCTACTCGAGTCTTTTGTGGGAAGCAAATTGCATCAAATTGGGTATTTATCCCTCCCTAAAAAAAACAAAACATATCCCCTGAAAATTGATAGTTGGGTTTGAAATGTTTTTTTGAATATATTGGGTTTTATCCCTCCCAGAAAATTGATAGTTGGGTTTGAATATATTGGGTTGTTTATCCCTCCCAGAAAATTGATAGTCGGTCCCTTATATATTCATTTTCTGGGAAGGTATCTCCCTTGTTTTGATGAAGCTTTCCGGCAGAAACAACACCTTGGTTGATGCGAAGTATGGAGGATGAACTTTATAACATTATACAATCCCAATTGGATCCATGTATGGATTCTTAAAGCTACATATTTGGTTGAAATTTATGGTAAACGTATGCTAAAACGTACACTAAGATTCCTATGTTTTTC
This sequence comes from Breviolum minutum Mf 1.05b.01, assembly GCA_000507305.1. Lineage (NCBI taxonomy): Eukaryota > Dinophyceae > Suessiales > Symbiodiniaceae > Breviolum > Breviolum minutum. The sequence goes on along the minus strand of DF239086.1, from coordinate 195,996 downwards.
TGTTGCAGCTCTTTTCCTATAGCATCCATGGCGCTATTGTATATATTTACCTACCTAGTTTACCATAAAAATCCACCATTTTTGTAGGTACATATACAAGCGTCCCATGGATCCGTCATGGGTTTCTCCAGGTTTGTAGGGCTTGAAGGTTGGTGGAGATGATGCGAAACGCATGTGGCAAACACATATTCATGACTGGTGAACCAACCCCCGCCGGCCACGTACCCCCCCCCCTAAGGCCTTATGATCAGGGCTTACTAGCCATTGGTTTCCCTTAGTAAGGCCATATTACATACACCCTTATTTCTGAGGGCGATATGTTACGGGGGGTTGGTTGACTAGCCATAATGTATATCTACCCGGACGATTAACAGTGACAGTGACCTCACCCCAAATGTTGGTGTCAGGAGCAGGGGAATCCTCCTATAGAATTCATCAACATGAGTAACCCTATCATTCAGACTCAGAAAATATTTAATAAACTATTTGTAGGTGGCCGTTTGAACCATTTTTGATTAATGCCCCTGCTTGGGGAGATGATTCAATTTGATGAACATTTTTTCAAATTGGGTGGTTCAACCACCAACTAGATGTCCATCATTCAGGCTATGCAGGACCGTTGTCTTGAAACAAGTTTGACTTAAAAAAGAATCCGTTACCGCAGATTTTTGGGCCGCGAGGCAGAGGTGAAACCTCCGGTGGAAGCAAGTGCCCAAGAAGACCACCTTCCAGATGCCAAGGCGGCGATTAGATTTTGGTTTGGATTTTGTTTAGTCCCCTAAGGATCCATGGGAGGATTGTATATTTACCTGCATGAATGGTTAATTTTTATGGTGACTTAGTAGGTTTTAAATATACCCTACGTGGATCCTACAGGGGGTCTCTCAGCTTCAGCAGATGGTTGCAAATGTCCTCGTTAAAAAGTTGTGCAGCTAGTTGATGCAGATATTTATTCCGGTCAAAGTATAGCGACGTCACACGAGCTCGGCCCCCACAAGGTATATAGCTTTTTGGAAGGGAAATCTTCTATTTCAGGGAAATCTCGGTTGGTGAAATATTTTTATATAATTCATGGAACGTTTTGTAGGGGAAAAATTGAAGTTGTCAATGATTCTTTGTTCACATCCGACATTCTGTTCTTACTGCGCTGGCTCGTCAGCGATATTGGCTTTGTTCTCAAAGTGACCATGGGGTCGAATTTGGATGCTTTCTTTCATGATTTTAGTGACCATCCCCCAGTTTTCAAGGAGTCACTGGGTCACTAGGATTTGAAAGGCCATCTTTTGAGGTAAGTTGGAAATCAAAGATGTAGCATATGGTACTTACACCCTATACAATTAAGATGGAACCCAAAATGAAGGTTTGGAAGATGAGTTTCCTTTTCATCCGGGTGATTTTTAGGTCTCATGTTAATTTTCAGGGGTGGACATTTTCCTTTGCGTGATGCATGTGGGTTTTCAGAACCCATGGGAGTTTTCTCGGGGAAGTGTTAACCTTCACAAGTGATAGCAGCCAGTCCGTTTGCACATGTTTTTTTGGAATCTGCCATGTGCCCTTACAGTAATAGCTATTGATCATGCATTACCCTTTAGCAATTCAACATGTTGATAAAACATCATCACAGTTGTCACGAGATTTTCTTGCTTGGTCTCTAACGTAGCTTTTACCAAAAGGGATGCAGAGGGAAGGACAGAGGGGGTGCACTCAGTTTGTGTTGTTCCTTCCACCATAATTCAATTATTGTCCTTAAACTCTGGATCTCCAGGCTGCATGCCCCAACAAAAACAGGGGATATATGGTTGATGGAAGGAATCCGGCACCAGTTGATAGGTAGTTTATCCCATTATTTGTAAGGTTTCATACATCCCAGGTGGCGCAGGATTTCAGCCATCAACAGTATGGATTGGATGGATATGGTGTAGGTATACACCTGGATAACTTTTTTCGGGATGTCTCAGGACAAATCCCAAAAGGATGTCGTAATCATTGCAGTCATCACTGAGTTGCAGATGTTTGGGACGGGGAAAAAAAGCGATACGCAAATTGAATCACCGACTGAAAAAAAAGGGCGAACTTTAACCCTTTGAAGTCAGACTGAACTAAAGCATTTGCCGGGTTAAACCCCGGAAAACTAACATAGACACCAAAAATGATGGTTTGGAAAATGTATCTCCTTTCAATCATGGCCATTTTATGTATCTATGTTAGTTTTCGGGGGTGTAATTAACCAGAGACGAAGGATTCCAGAGGTTTTTTTTGTTGGTCTTTTTGAGTCAGATCTTGTAAGTGACAATGTGACCTTTTTATAGGGAAACTTTGAGGATGGTGGCACCAAGAACACTAACTTCCCTTTTACCCTCCCTGAAACTAACATAGCCCCTGAAAATCAATGGTTGGAAGAAGAAGTTTCCTTTTGATAAGGCCTATTCTCGGGGGCTATGCTAGTTTTAGGGAGCGTATTATTCACGTTTTTTGTTGCAGGGTCAGGGTTTGCTCATAAGAGATTTGCAGGACACTCGTCCAGGGACCACTGTGGAGGTATTTTATCCGGAGGCTGGTTTGGAGACATGGGGAAGTAGCCTTTGGTAATTTGAGAGAACAGCTGTTGATGTTGATGGATAAGCTACGTTTACCTATCAACTGGTAGAGGAATTCCGCCGGTAACAATGGAAATCCCACCATGCGAAGATGCACTTCCTATTGAAAAAGCTGGAACTACTTGGAATTACTGGAGGGTAAAAGTCTCACTTTGGGTCAGACTTTGGAACTTTGATATGTTTAACTAGGTGGTGGTTTCAAGCATTTTTTATTTTCACCCTTACCTGAGGAAATGATCCGATTTGACTAATATTTGTCAAATGGGTGGTTCAACCACCAACTAGTTAAAATTGCATGACATCTTCAAGCAAGCTATCATCGACCTAGCCATTTCAATCCATTTAGAGTGTCGGGCTACTCTGCTGGAATGGGGACGCACCACACATGTGGTAAATACCATCGGTGGTAAATGATGATGAAGCGAACAAACAGCCTTTCCACATGTGAAATTTGCAGATTCTTTCTCAATATTTGCCAACCAGGTGGTAAAATACAGGGCCGGGCAACATCTCAAGAGTTGTGCATGTCAATGTCATGGTTTTTTGTTGGATTATGATGTCCAGTCCCAGCAAAACAAATGACATTGGTAGTGTTTTTTGTGACTTTGGGCTACTTTCTGTCACTTTTTTTTTGACTTGCAAAGGATGCCTATCAACATCATTGGAAAAATAGATGATGTAATGATCTCCACTTTATCTCGTTCTTCCCTAAGGTTCTCTCAATAGTTGAATCTATTTTCATGTAGCAGTTGGGTTTCCATATTCTGTAAATAAATGCTGAATCCACATATCTCATACCCCCCTTACAACTAACATATCCCCGAAGAAATTTGATGCTTAGGTTTCATGAAAGTTCCTGTTAAAATGGTCTCTTTTCATCCCAAGTCGATCCCCAACCTTTTGCTGCCTGCATGGCAGGATGAGTATCAAGTCGATCCCTTCGAAGAAGAATCCATTGAAAGCGATCAGGAGGTGCTTCTTTCTGCACAAAAAAAACAGTGGAAACGTGAAAGGTCCTCTCTTTGAGCACGAGTTTTTTTTTTGAATTGAAGAGAATTGATTGAATCATCATACACCTTTTGTTACCAATTTGGGGAAACTTGAGATATTTGGGATTTGGTTACTTGAAACTCATGGCTAACCAACAACTGTTCAGAAAAGGAACCTTCAACCATCTTTTGGTGTTTTTTGTTGGCGCAGGAAGTGGAGCACTTCATTGACCCATCTGTGGTCACAGTTGAAAAGCCACAGGTACCAAATTTTTCGGCCATGTATTTTTAGGGATGCAGTGGTATCAATGTCGATATAAGTAGGTCTAGCTTGCTGTTTACATAGCTCATGTGTTTGGTGAAGTGGTTTGTTGGGTGGGTTTTCTTACAAATTCTTTGGCTAATTTTGTCTTATGCAAAACCTGGGGAGTCACAGGTCCTTTTTTTGGTGAAATCCTTGGGGAAGAACTGGGCCGTTTTTATTGGTGTGTCACAGATGTCCAAGGACTGTAACTTGGTGAACTACGATGTATATATATATATATGTATATATATTATCTACAGTAGTTGTTAGTTTTTGAATGTTTTTGATAGTTGAAACAACTACTGTAACGTCCGCTGAAAGCGCCTTACCTGTCCAAACTCCTTTCTTTGAATCTAGATGCAAACAAATTCTTTTATTGAAGCTTTTGCCCCCCAAAAAATGCTGTAACCGTGCGTAAAAATACCTATGCCAGTGACAAAGAATGGGTTTAGGTTTGGATTCCCTAGACCTAAACATGTAAGAATCCCCCGGTGCTGACTCGGACCTGGGAGGGGGGTAGGTTTTAAAATATGTTGCACAGTAATAATGGATACACATGTTGAGATACATGATTTCAAAGACATACGTGGCCACTAAAAACTTGGACAAATCTTAGACCATCATTGTGAACTTCTTATTTCTTTATTTTCTTTCTGACATTTTTATCTAGGTGGTGGTTTCAAGGATTGTTTATTTTCACCCCGATCCCTGGGGAAATGATCCAATTTGATCCAATTTGACGAATATTTTTCAAATGGGTTGAAACTTGAAACCACCAACTAGTAATTAGTTATGATTTACGTCACCATTCGCATGTGCCAGGATACCTCCAAGGAGCCAGCTGTGGAACCTTCCCATGGTGAATCAGTTGCTGCAGAGGCTGGTGCCACGAACATGTCGTGTCGGGAGATAAAGAGAGACAGCACCTCGAACAAGTCAGATATTTCCCGGTTTCCACCTTTGGAAGCAGACAAGAAGCAGACATTTTTTGTGAGAATCGCCTAATAAAGACCCTTTGACAGTGGGTGATTTGTAGGTGTTGAAGTCTTGTTCCAACATGTTTCAAACCTGAAGATGAGAAGACTGGAGAAAATTGAGGTGCCTAATGTCATGGTGTTACTGTAAGGGGTGCAGTAAGGGCTGTTCCAAAACTGTACCATATTCTTTGGCTTGCAATATATTATATATTTTTGTTTTTTTTGCCAGAGCTGTGCCAAAAAATATTTTCACCCATTGTTGGGTTCGGAACCACAGATACGTCACGATAGTATCATGATACATCCTTTGCAACATAGGCAATGAAGAAGATATGTCTCCGTGAAAGGGTCTTGAATTTCATGTGTTTCTATATTGTTGTCCACTACTATTTGCACATTTGCCGACCCTACTTGAATTCACAATTGCGACAGTTCTTTGTTGACATCCCATATATGATTTACGTCACCATTCGGATGTGCCAGGATACCTCCACGGAGCCAGCTGTGGAACCTTCCCATGGTGAAGCAGTTCCTGCAGAGGCTGGATCGCACCTGGGGAACCGGAAAATTATCTTCAAACATGCCGTGGGTAGGGGATTTTAGTTAGTTCCCAGTGATAGATATCCAAACAATACATACTTAGAAAAACTCAAAAAAAGGGCATTGCACCAATAATGAGGCTAAGAGCTCTTCCTATGCGCAGCTATCTACTCCCAACTTGGAAGACTCTTGTTTGTTATAGTTATATATTATATCGAATATGTGTTTTATTTTCTCACGGCTGTTCAATGTACATGACTGATAGTTTGTTGGTTTGCCTCTTTGTTTGTTCGTTTGTTTGTGGGCACAAGCGAAATGGAACGGTGAACATCCACACTTAAGCACAGAACTTCCATAACAACACCTAGATACTGTATATGCTTTCGAGTCCTTTCCGACACACATGACTGCATCAAAATTCTTGATGTGACGCCAACAATCTGCATCTATTAAAGCAAAGAGTGGCTTTTGTCTTACAGTGAGGCGTTAAATTCCATTGGGGAGGATGATTCATCTTATTGGGATGTCATTGAAGCTCACCATTTCGATGATATTTTTTTGCTACGAGGACACCTCCAACGTGGCTGTGGAACCTTCACTTGCGGCTACGGCTGTAGAGGTTCCATGGGACAGGTGGGTGAATTAAAATTGGCTCATGACTCGCAATTCATAACCGTAACATTTGAGGGAAAACCAATGATGTCTTTCAATTAGCAATTCACACCTGGTCATGAGCCAATTCAATTAGCAATTCTCAACCTTCAATTGGCTCATGACTCCCAAGCTGGCAAAATGATGGTCTTTGTTATTCAATGGTGTTCCGTGTTTCAGTGCCCGCAAACAGTAGAGTTGAAAGTTGGTAGTCGTGCCAGCCACAAGATGCCAGGATCAAAGCAAATCGGTGGGTGAACACATCTCAATTGTACTGTAAAGGAAAAAGGTTTCGGATCGAAATGTTGAAATTCAAATAAGTTGAGTTTGGTTGAGTATGAAACAGTCAACCACCAGTCATCCCTAATGGAATTTAGAACGCGCTCGTTTTGAGACACTTCCATACTTTGCTTCCAAGAGTCTTGCATTGAACAGTTTTTTACACGACAATACATCAAGAACTCCAATTGGTTCTTGTACAATATGTCAAAATAGATGGCACAGATACCAAAAGGTAGATTAGTAAAGGGTCCTTACAAACCAATATGTAGGGACTGTGCCATCTACTTTTCAAGTACTGTAAGTCCAAAATCTAAGTGTGGCTAAGACAGGGCGATGTCTTTCCTTGATTTTCCTAGATCACATCACGTGTGTTTTCTTCCGAAGAAACCAGGACGACTCCAACGATCCAGCTGTGGAACCTCCACTTGCTGATTCAAAGCCTGAAGAGGCTACAGAAGCCGTAGAGGTGCCATGGATATTTGGGGGACCCATGAGAAAGGCCACAGATATCGACAAACGCTATATATGGATAGTATCACGAGAAAGAGAGAGAGAACTTTTTGTGTTTCTGATGTTTCTGACAACTAGAAGTTGGTAGTGATGGAACATTCAGTGTGCATCACTGCAAGCCACATATGTACACATTGGTTCTCAATTTAGTGGTGCCTTTGAGGATTATTTCGTAAATCGGATGTGTCCTCTCATTTTCATGTTATTTTTTCTCCTGGGGTGTGGTGGAATTTGACTGGTCAATTCATTACATCCAGCAATTACCATGGAACAATCAACCATGATTTGGATTGATTTGCCATGTCCAATTTTTTCAAAGCATGTATGACCATTCCGACCGATGGTTCGGTTAGTTTTCGGAAAATGCTGCACTCCATTCAGATTTGCTTGAGCATTGTTTGGATCACAATGACAATGATGAACATGTTCAACTGACATTCAATTGACTGGAAAGGAAAGTGCTTGGAGATGTTTTGAGAAAACAAAGGGAGACTTCATGATGTCTTAGCCACACTTGGATTCTTGACTCACAAGAACTCGTTCCAGTTCTGGACGCGTCGACATCACCAAAAACGCTAGTATTTGCAATCCAGAATTCTTAAATCGAAGCATTGGCGTATCTCAATTGAGGCCCTCCAAATTCCATCAGTTGACGGATAGTGCAAGTTCACACCATTTTTAGATGAGATTTTTAGGGTCCCCTATTTTATCTTGACTTCCAACATATGAGCCGTCTGTTCAGACACGCCAGGACGCCTCCAACGTGCCAGCTGTGGAACCTCCACTTGCTGATTTAAAGCCTGCAGAGGCTACAGAAGCTGTAGAGTTGCCACGGACATGTGGGAGACTCATGAGAAAGGGTACAGATGATGGTATTAAGATGTATTAAGTATAAAGAGAGGGAGAAAGAGGTATTCATTTTTTGCAGTATTTATGACTAAATGAAAGTTGGTAGTGATGGAACATTGAGTGTGCATCACTGCAAGCCACATGGGTTCACATAGGTTCTCATTTAAACATTTACTGATACCTTTGATAATTATCTTGTAGATCCGATGGTTCATCTTGTTGTTTTCTTTTGTTTCCTCTCTGGTTGTGTTGGATTTTGACTAGATTCAGTACATGTAGCAATTATCATGGAACAATCAACCATGATTTGGATTGATTTGCCATGTCCAATTTTTTCAAAGCATTTATGACCATTCCGACCGATGGTTTCAGATTTGCTTGAGCATTGTTTGGATCACAATGACAATGATGAACATATTCAATTGACTGGAAAGGAAAGTGTTTGGAGATGTTTTGAGAAAACAAAGGGAGACTTCATGATGTCTTTGCCACGCTTGGATTCTTGACTCACAAGAACTCGTGCCAGTTCTTGACCAGTGAGACTCATTTGACTCATTTGTGAACATCCACAACTGTTGAAGCATTGACGTATCTCAAAATGAGCGCCCTGCAAATTCCATCAGTTGACGGATAGTGCAAGTTCACACCATTTTTAGATGAGATTTTTAGGGTCCCCTATTTTATCTTGACTTCCAACATATGGGCGTTCTGTTCGGACGCGCCAGGACGCCTCCAACGTGCCAGCTGTGGAACCTCCACTTGCTGATTTAAAGCCTTCAGAGGCTACAGAAGCTGTAGAGGTCCCATGGACATGTCAATGTGGGAGACTCATGAGAAAGGCTACAGATGATGGTATTAAGATGTATTAAGTATTAAGAGAAGGAGAAAGAGGTATTTTTTTTGCAGTATTTATGACTAAATGAAAGTTGGTAGTGATGGAACATTGAGTGTGCATCACTGCAAGCCACATGGGTTCACATAGGTTCTCATTTAAAAATTTACTGATGCCTTTGATAATTATCTTGTAGATCCGATGTTTTATCTTGTTGTTTTCTTTTGTTTCCTCTCTGGGTATGTTGGATTTTGACTAGATTCAGTACATGTAGCAATTATCATGGAACAATCAACCATGATTTGGATTGATTTGCCATGTCCAATTTTTTCAAAGCATGTATGACCATTCCGACCGATGGTTCGGTTAGTTTTCGGGAAATGCTGCACTCCATTCAGATTTGCTTGAGCATTGTTTGGATCACAATGACAATGATGAACATGTTCAACTGACATTCAATTGACTGGAAAGGAAAGTGCTTGGAGATGTTTTGAGAAAACAAAGGGAGACTTCATGATGTCTTAGCCACACTTGGATTCTTGACTCACAAGACTCGTTCCAGTTCTGGACGCATCGACATCACCAAAAACGCTAGTATTTGCAATCCAGAATTCTTAAATCGAAGCATTGGCGTATCTCAATTGAGGCCCTCCAAATTCCATCAGTTGACGGATAGTGCAAGTTCACACCATTTTTAGATGAGATTTTTAGGGTCCCCTATTTTATCTTGACTTCCAACATATGAGCCGTCTGTTCAGACGCGCCAGGACGCCTCCAACGTGCCAGCTGTGGAACCTCCACTTGCTGATTTAAAGCCTGCAGAGGCTACAGAAGCTGTAGAGGTGCCACGGACATGTGGGAGACTCATGAGAAAGGGTACAGATGATGGTATTAAGATGTATTAAGTATAAAGAGAGGGAGAAAGAGGTATTCATTTTTTGCAGTATTTATGACTAAATGAAAGTTGGTAGTGATGGAACATTGAGTGTGCATCACTGCAAGCCACATGGGTTCACACAGGTTCTCATTTAAACATTTACTGATGCCTTTGATAATCATCTTGTAGATCCGATGGTTCATCTTGTTGTTTTCTTTTGTTTCCTCTCTGGGTGTTGGATTTTGACTATAGATTCAGTACATGTAGCAATTATCATTGAACAATCAACCATGATTTGGATTGAATTGCCATGTCCAATGTTTTCCAAGCACGTATGACCATTCCGACCAATGGATGGTTAGTTTTCGGGAAATGCTGCACTCCATTCAGATTTGCTTGAGCAGAGTGACTTAGGGCAAACCGTTGGATGCCCCGGGAAAAAAATGTTTGGATCACAATGACAATGATGAACATCTTCAATTGACATTCAATTGACTGGAAAGGAAAGTGTTTGGAGATGTTTTGAGAAAGCAAAGTGGAAGATCACGATGTCTTAGCCTCACTTGGATTCTTGACTCACAAGAACTCGTTCCAGTTCTGGACGCATTGACGTTACCAAAAACGCTAGTATTTGCAATCCAGAATTCTTAAATCGAAGCATTGGCGTATCTCAAAATGAGCAGCCTGCAAATTTCATCAGTTGACGGATAGTGCAAGTTCATCTATAGATTCATGAGATTTTTAGGGTCGGTCCCCTATTTTACATTGACCTCCAACATATTAATATGAGCTGTTTGTTCGGACACGCCAGGACGCCTCCAACATGCCTGCTGTGGAACCTTCACTCGCTGATGCAAAGCCTGCAGATGCTACAGAAGCTGTAGAGGTGCCACGGACATGTGGGAGGCCCATGAAAAAGGCTACAAAGATCTACAAATGATAGTATAGTATAGTAATTAGTATATAAGATAAAGAGAGAGAAGTATTTAGTGTTTCTGACAAGTAAAATTTGGTGGTGATGGAACATTCATTGGTGCCTCGATGTGTACATAATTGCAAGCCACGTATGTTCACATTGGTTCTCATTTACTGGTGCCTTTGAGAATTATCTCGTAGTAGATCCAATATCTCATCTTATTTTTTATTTTTTTTGTTTCCTCCCTGGGGTGTGTTGGAATTTGACTAGATTCATTACATCCAGCAATTCCCATGGAACAATCAAACATGATTTGGATTGAATTGGCACGTCCAATTTTTTCAAAGCATGTATGACCATTCCGACCGATGGTCCGGTTAGTTTTCGGGAACTGCTGCACTCCATTCAGATTTGCTTGAGCATTGTTTGAATCACAATCACAATGATGAACATCTTCAATTGACATTCAATTGACTTGAAAGGAAAGTGTTTGGAGATGTTTTGCAAATAACAAAAAAAGAGACTTCATGATTCATCATGATGTCTTATCCACATTTGGATTCTTGACTTGCAAGAACTCGTTCCATTTCTGGAAGTATTGACGTCCCCAAAGAAACTAGTATTTGCAATACAGAAATCTTGAAGCAAAGCATTGGCGTGTCTCAAAATGAGCGCCCTCCAAATTGCATTGGTTGATTGATAGAACAAGTTCAGACGATTTTTTGGTTGATATTTTTATGGGTCCCGCATTTTTATCTTGACTTGCAACATGAGCGTTCTGTTCGGACACGCCAGGACGCCTCCAACGTGCCAGCTGTGGAACCTCCACTTGCTGATTCAAAGCCTGCAGAGGCTACAGAAGCTGTAGAGGTGCCACGGACATGTGGGAGATTCATGAGAAAGGCTACAAATGATGGTATTAAGGGAAGGAGGGAGAGGTATGCATTTTTTGCAGTATTTATGACTAAATTATCAAAGTTGGTGGTGATGGAACATTCAGAATTCAGTTTGCATCACTGCACACAACATGCGTTCACTCACATTGGTTCTCATTCAGTTGTGCCTTTGAGAATTTAACAGTAGATCCGATATTTCATCTCATGTTTAGTCTTTTTGTTTCCTCCCTGGGGTGTTTTGGATTTTGATTACTAGTTTAATTACATCCAGCAATTGCCATGGAACAATCAAACATGATTTGGATTGAATTGGCACGTCCAATTTTTTCAAAGCACGTATGAGCATTCTGACCAATGGTTAGTCTTCGGCACATTCCGCAATCCTACCAGATCATCTCGAGCATTGTTTGGATCACAATGACAATGATGAACATCTTCAATTGACATTCAATTGGCTGGAAAGGAAAATGTTTGGATATATTTGGAGATGTTTTGAAAAATCAAAGGCAGAGATCATGATTTCTTAGCCACAGTTGGATTCTTGACTTAAAAGAACTCGTTCCATTTTTGGACGTATTGACGTCACCAAAAAAGACAGTATTTGCTATCCACAGCTCTTGAAGCAAAGCATTGGCGTGTCTCAAGATGAGTGCCCTCTAGATTGCATTGGTTGATGGATAGAATAATCATAATATTTTGGTTGAAATTTTTACGTTCCCCTACTCCGTCATGACTTCCAACATATGAGCGTTCTGTTCGGACACGCCAGGACGCCTCCAACGTGCCAGCTTTGGAACCTTCACTCGCTGATGCAAAGCCTGCAGAGGCTACAGAAGCTGTAGAGGTGCCATGGACATGTGGGAGACTCATGAGAAAGGCTACAAATGATGGTATTAAGATGTATTAAGTATTAAGGGAAGGAGGGAGAGGTATTCATTTTTTGCAGTATTTATGACTAAATGAAAGTTGGTAGTGATGGAACATGGAGCGTGCATCACTGTAAGCCACATGGGTCCTTTGATAATTATCTCGTAGATCCGATGTTTCATCTCGTTGTTTTCCTTTTGTTCCTCTCTGGGGTGTGGTGGATTTTGACTAGATTCATTACATGTAGCAATTACCATGGAACAATCAACCATGATTTGGATTGAATTGGCACGCCCAATTCTTTCCAAGCATGTATGACCATTCCGACCGATGGTCCGGTTAGTTTTCGGGAACTGTTGCACTCCTACCACGTTTGCTCAAGCATTGTTTGGATCACAATGATGAACATCTTTAATTGACATTTAATTGACTGGAAAGAAAAGTGTTTGGAGATGTGTTGAACAAAAAACAAAGACAGAGATCATGATGTCTTAGCCACACTTGGATTCTTGACTTACAAGAACTCGTTCCATTTCTGGAAGTATTGACGTCACCAAAAACGCTGGTATTTGCAATCCAGAGTTCTTAAATCGAAGCATTGGCGTGTCTCAAGATGATTGCCCTCTGAATTGCATTGGATGATTGATAGTGCAAGTTCATACCGTTGTTAGATAAGATTTTCAGATTTTTTAGGGTCCTCTATTTTATCTTGACTTGCAACATATGAGCGTTCTGTTCGGACACGCCAGGACGCCTCCAACGTGCCAGCTTTGGAACCTTCACTCGCTGATGCAAAGCCTGCAGAGGCTACGGAAGCTGTAGAGGTGCCACGGACATGTGGGAGGCCCATGAGAAAGGCTACAAAGATCTACAAATGATAGTATAGTATAGTAATTAGTATATAAGATAAAGAGAGAGAAGTATTTAGTGTTTCTGACAAGTAAAAGTTGGACTGATGGAACAATGGTGCCTTGATGTGTTCATCACTGCAAGTCATATGTTCACGTTGGTTCTTATTAATTGATGCCTTTGAAAATTGTTTCATAGATCTGGTTTTTCATCTCATACTTGTTTCCTTTTTTCCCTCTCTGGGGTGTGTTGGAATTTGACTAGATTCACTACATCCACCAATTGCCATGGAACAATCAACCATGAATTGGGTTGAATTGGCACGTCCAATTTGTTCAAAGCACGTATGACTACTGTATGACCAGTTGGTCTTCCGCACATGATGCAATTTTACCAGATTTGCTCGAGCATTATGTGGATCACAATGATGAGCATCTACCAGTTGACATTCAAACTGACTGGAAAGGAAAGGATTTGGACGTTTTTTGAGAAAGTGAAGTGGAAGATCATGATGTTTTAGCCACACTTGGATTCTTGACTCAAAAGAACTCGTTCCAGTTCTGGACGCATTGACATCACCAAAAACGCTAGTATTTGCTATCCAGAATTCAAAGCATTGGCGTGTCTCAAAAGTAGCGCCCTCTGAATTGCATGTTTTGATTGATAGAACAAGTTCACACCATTTTTTGGTTGATATTTTTTGGGTCCTCTACTATACTTCATCCTGACTTCCAGCATGTCAGCGTTCTGTTCGGACGCCCCAGGACGCCTCCAACGTGCCAGCTGTGGAACCTGCACTTGCTGATGCAAAGCCTGCAGAGGCTACAGAAGCTGTAGAGGTGCGATGGACATGTGGGAGGCCCATGAGAAAGGCCCAAATATCTACAAATGATAGTAGTATGTAGTATAAAAGATAAAGAGAGAGAAGTATTTAGTGTTTCTGACAAGTAAAAGTTGGAGTGATGGAACAATGGTGCCTTGATGTGTTCATCACTGCAAGTCATATGTTCACGTTGGTTCTTATTAATTGATGCCTTTGAGAATTGTTTCATTGATTTGGTTTTTCATCTCATACTTGTTTCCTTTTTTTCCTTTCTGGGGTGTGTTGGAATTTGACTAGATTCATTACATCCAGCAATTGCCATGGAACAATCAACCATGATTTGGATTGAATTGGCACGTCCAATTTGTTCAAAGCACGTATGACTACTGTATGACCAGTTGGTCTTCCGCACATGATGCAATTTTACCAGATTTGCTCGAGCATTATGTGGATCACAATGATGAGCATCTACCAGTTGACATTCAAACTGACTGGAAAGGAAAGGATTTGGACGTTTTTTGAGAAAGTGAAGTGGAAGATCATGATGTTTTAGCCACACTTGGATTCTTGACTCAAAAGAACTCGTTCCAGTTCTGGACGCATTGACATCACCAAAAACGCTAGTATTTGCTATCCAGAATTCTTGAAGCAAAGCATTGGCGTGTCTCAAAAGTAGCGCCCTCTGAATTGCATGTTTTGATTGATAGAACAAGTTCACACCATTTTTTGGTTGATATTTTTGGGTCCTCTACTATACTTTATCCTGACTTCCAGCATGTCAGCGTTCTGTTTGGATGCCCCAGGACGCCTCCAACGTGCCAGCTGTGGAACCTGCACTTGCTGATGCAAAGCCTGCAGAGGCTACAGAAGCTGTAGAGGTGCCATGGACATGTGGGAGGCCCATGAGAAAGGCCCAAATATCTACAAATGATAGTAGTATGTAGTATAAAAGATAAAGAGAGAGAAGTATTTAGTGTAAGTGACAAGTACAAGTTGGAGTGATGGAACAATGGTGCCTTGACGTGTTCATCACTGCAAGTCATATGTTCACGTTGGTTCTTATTTATTCATGCCTTTGAGAATTGTTTCATAGATCTGATTTTTCATCTCATATTTGTTTCCTTTCTTTTTGGGGTGTGTTGGAATTTGACTAGATTCATTACATCCAGCAATTCCCATGGAACAATCAAACATGAATTGGGTTGAATTGGCACGTCCAATTTTTTCAAAGCACGTATGACTACTGTATGACCAGTTGGTCTTCCGCACATGATGCAATCCTACCAGATTTGCTCAAGCATTGTTTGGATCACAATGATGAACATTTTTAATTGACATTTAATTGACTGGAAAGGCAGGGGATTGAATTTTTGGGAGAAAGCAAAGTGGAAGATCATGACGTCTTAGCCACTTGGATTCTTGACTTACAAGAACTTGTTCCATTTCTGAAAGTATTGACGTCACCAAAAACGCTAGTATTTGCAATCCAGAATTCTTGAAGCAAAGCATTGGCGTGTCTCAAAAGTAGCGCCCTCTGAATTGCATTGGTTGATTGATAGAACAAGGTCACACCATTTTTTGGTTGAGTTTTTCAGGGTCCTCTACTTCATCCTGACTTCCAACATATGAGCATTCTGTTCGGACGCGCCAGGACGCCTCCAACGTGCCAGCTGTGGAACCTCCACTTGCTGATTCAAAGCCTGCAGAGGCTACAGAAGCTGTAGAGGTGCCATGGACATGTGGGAGGCCCATGAGAAAGGCCCAAATATCTACAAATGATAGTAGTATGTAGTTTAAAAGATAAAGAGGGAGAAGTATTTTGTGTTTCTGACAGGTAAAAGTTGGAGTGATGGAACAATGGTGCCTTGATGTGTTCATCACTGCAAGTCATATGTTCACGTTGGTTCTTATTTATTGATGCCTTTGAGAATTGTTTCATAGATCTGATTTTTCATCTCATATTTGTTTCCTTTCTTTCTGGGGTGTGTTGGAATTTGACTAGATTCATTACATCCAGCAATTGCCATGGAACAATCAACCATGATTTGGATTGAATTGGCACGTCCAATTTGTTCAAAGCACGTATGACTACTGTATGACCAGTTAGTCTTCCGCACATGATGCAATCTTACCAGATTTGCTCGAGCATTATGTGGATCACAATGATGAGCATCTACCAGTTGACATTCTAACTGACTGGAAAGGAAAGGATTCGGACGTTTTTTCGAGAAAGTGAAGTGGAAGATCATGATGTTTTAGCCACACTTGGATTCTTGACTCAAAAGAACTCGTTCCAGTTCTGGACGCATTGACATCACCAAAAACGCTAGTATTTGCTATCCAGAATTCTTGAAGCAAAGCATTGGCGTGTCTCAAAAGTAGCGCCCTCTGAATTGCATTGGTTGATTGATAGAACAAGTTCACACCATTTTTTGGTTGAGTTTTTTAGGGTCCTCTACTTCATCCTGACTTCCAACATATGAGCATTCTGTTCGGACGCGCCAGGACGCCTCCAACGTGCCAGCTGTGGAACCGTTAATTGCTGATGCAAAGCCTGCGGAGGCTACAGAAGCTGTAGAGGTGCCATGGACATGTGGGAGGCCCATGAGAACGGCTACAAATGAATACAAATGATAGCATCAAGAGAAGCAGAGAGAAGTGCTCAGTATTTCTGACAATTGAAAGTTGGTAGTGATGGAACATTCAATGGTAATGGTGTCTCGATGTGTGCATCACTGCAGCCCACACAGGTGCACATTGGTTCTCGTCTAGTAATGCCTTTGAGAGGTATCTCGTAGATCCAGTATTTCGTCTCATTTTAATTTTTTATGTTTCCTCCCTGGGGTGTGTTAATATTTGAATAGATTTGGGGGGTATCCCCCTCCCATTCCCACCCACTAACAGTGAAATAATAATATGTTCATTTTTGTGAAGGGCCCCTTATAAACCTTCACTTTACACTGTTAGTGGGCCAGGGATACCCTCAAAATAGATTCACTACATCCAGCAATTACCATCGAAACATCTACCATAACTTGAATTGAATTGGCATGTCAGAGAGCTCATCAAAGCATGTATTCTGATGATTAGTCATAGGCACATGCCACAAGCGCAACAGATTTGCTCGAGCATTATGTGGATCACAATGATGAGCATCTACCAGTTGACATTCTAACTGACTGGAAAGGAAAGGATTTGGACGTTTTTTGAGAAAACAAAGTGAGAGATCATGATGTTTTAGCCACACTTGGATTCTTGACTCAAAAGAACTCGTTCCATTTCTGGAAGCATTGACGTCACCAGTAAAACTCATTTTTGTGAAACGTCCCCAACTGTTGAAGCAAAAAGCATGGCCGTATCTAAGTTGCATTGGTTGATTGATAGAACAATATAGACCAATCACAATTTTTTGGATGAAATTTTTACGTTCCCCTACTTTGTCCTGACTTCCAACATATCAGCGTTCTGTTCGCGCTCCCCAGGACGCCTCCAACGTGCCAGCCGTGGAATCTTCACTTGCTGATGCAAAGCCTGCGGAGGCTACAGAAGCTGTAGAGGTGCCGTGGACATGTGGATGGATCATGAGAACGGCTACTAATGAACACAAATGATAGCATCAAGAGAAGCAGAGAGAAGTGCTCAGTATTTCTGACAATTGAAAGTTGGTAGTGATGGAACATTTAATGGTGCCTTGATGTGTGTGTGTGTGTGCAACACTACAAGCCACATGGGTTCACATTGGTTGTCATATTGCGGTTCCGCGGAGATGGTGGAAGTAGAAGGGCAATTTGTGAAGGCACTCTATCCATATTTTATGTTATCTTGTTTTTGTCCATCGATTTTTAACCAGTGTCAGCCAATTCTAAAATATTACCATCCATGGAACAAGCATGAGACTTCTTACATTTGAGCGCTTTTCCGCAACATACGACCATTCTGACAGATGATTTGTCTTGGGACCCTGCCACAGTCGTAACAGATCTGCTCGACTTTACAACGGTTGGTAAACATACTCGATTCAATCAACGTAAAGCAGATTATTTTTGAGATGATTTGAGATAACAGAAATATAGTCACTAGCTTCCGAACACCTAGAGACATGATTTCCAGTGTTTTTTGACCGTTGTCTCACGACATGAATGCATTCGGAGTTCTTGACAGGGTAAATCGGGGTCACCAGTATGACTCATCTTTGACTCTCCAAAATGCCCTCTTCAAGCAATACATGGGTATGTATGGTTCAAGATGAGAAAATGCGGGGGATTCTAAATTTTATTGATTGACTGTTTGCTACTCAAATTCTCAATTTCACCATCTTGGAAGATATTTTTATTGTTCCCGATTTCCAAAACATGCCTTCTCTTCGCATGCGCTAGGAGGCCTCTAATGAGCCAGCTGTGGAACCTTCCCTGGCTGATTCAAAGCCTGCAGAGGCTACAGAAGCTGTAGAGGTGCCACGGACATGTTGGGGAGCAGTAAGAAGTGCTCATAACTGCTAGCTGCTAGCTGATAACCACAACAACTGAGAGAAAGTCCGTGAAAATATTTAGGAACATGTTTTTTTTGTTTATGATTTTTGTTCTTTTTAGCGCATGTTTGTGTTGTTGACTTGCTTGTGTCCAAGAAGTTTTATGCCCAAAAGAGTAGTAATAACAAGTGTATCCGTAACAAGTGAAAGTTGGCTATGATGTAAAATTCAAAGGTGCTTTGATGTGCCCATTGCTCCAAACCCCGATGGGTTCAGATTGGTTCGATCGACATAGATGGTGGAAGTTGAGTCAAGCAATCTTAGAGAAACCAGGTGAAAACACATATGTCATTGGTTTTACACTGCACATACCCTGCAGGGAACTAAACAACATAACATATTCTACCTCTGGAAAAGGAAAATCATCTTCAAAACGTGCCTTTAAAAAGGGATATATGTTAGTTTCCCGGAGGGTATATATACTGTATATTGTTTTTGCAGGTTTCTGAGGTTTTTTATTTTGGACCAGATTCATCCATCCTGAAAAAACACCATGGAACAAGCATAAGTTGTTATATACAATCAAAACATACGACCATTCTGACAGATGTTTTGTCTAGGGACGCTGCCACAATCGTTGACATCACCAGTAAGACTGATTTTTATTCATGTTTGACTGTCCACAATGTTGAAACAATGTATGGATACGTATGTTTCAAACTGACGGGGGCTCTACATTCTAGTGGTTGAATGATGGTGTTCGATGGTATTTGATGGTTGACTGGTTGCTAATTACTCAACTTCTCTCAATTTCACCATTTTTGGTGTCTTTTTTCACCCCCAATTTCCAAAATATGCCTTCTCTTCGCATGCGCTAGGAGGCCTCTAATGAGCCAGCTGTGGAACCTTCCCTGGCTGATTCAAAGCCTGCAGAGGCTACAGAAGCTGTAGAGGTGCCATGGACATGTTGGGGAGCAGTAAGAAGGGCTCATAACTGCTAGCTGCTAGCTCATAACCTTGGTTTTGTATGCATTTTTGTTTGTCAGCACCATATTTGCTGTGAATTTGCTTGTGTCCAGAGTTCAGTCCTAAAAAACAGTGCTTGACAAGTGAAAGTTGATAGCAAAACTCAAAGGGGTCTTGATTGATGTGCAAATCACGTTGGTCATATTGGTTCTCAGATTTTGGTTCGACATAGACATAGATGATGCCTCTGGAGGGGCAATTGTGAAGGCACTCTTAACTTTATTTCAGTTTTTAATTGCTTTCAAGGTTTGTGTTTTTTTTGTTTGACCTATGATAGAGTGATAATGATCATGATTTGCAGTGTGTTTATGATAATTTCATGATTGTTGTTTTGAAATTATTATATATGAACGCAAACCTTCAAATTTGCTATTCAATATAGTTTCATCTTCTTACCTTTGTAGAACCCCCCCATCTTATCCTCTTCGCCATGGGCCGTGCCTTCTCCCGGCCCGAAGATGTCACAGCTTTCGCTCCAAGAGATAACCGTACTTTACTGCCGATGCCACCGCCACCCTTATTCTTGGCATGCATTGCCTCTGCAGGACTTTTGAAGTTGCTTATATGTCCCTTATCGTTGATCCCAAGCAAAGCACCTCGATCTGTTAAGATTGGAATTCGTGGTATAGGAGCAGTAGGTGCTGCTGCTGGTGTATGGTATTCATATAAAGCTATGTATCACGTGCTTGCAGAGCATTCTCCAGTAGCACATGGATATAAAGTTCAATATCTGGTGGTGGATGGTCCTTACGCGCAGTGTCGTCATCCGATGTATGCTGGGATGCTGATGACCATGTTTGGTCTTGGAATCCTTCAGAACACCTGGTGGGCCGGCGTGATGTCAATTCCTTTCATCGCCTATGTGGGTGGCTATGTGGTCCCCTTGGAGGAACGCTATCTGGAAACGGAATTTCCCGAAGAATGGCGAGATTATGCTTCCAAAACGCCGCGCTGGGGCATCGAATGAATCCAAACAAAGGAACATCCCAGCGGAATATGTAAGGAATGACCAGATCTTGGTGCTCCCAGGCTGACTTTTTTGACAGCGGTCTCTGCTTCTCATATGTCATAAGCTATCTATAGTACTCCAACCAGAACGACTTGACAACGCCCAAGATGCTGACGCAGATGATGGTAAAAAAAAAACGCGCATGTTATTGTTCGCCAGGTAACTGTGAGTTCTCGATGTTTTACTATCTAGATTCATCCCATCAGATCCTTCAAGAAAAATGGAACTTCAATAACACATATGACCATTCGGAAAGATGATTTGTCATGGAGTCATGGGCACATGCCACAATGGTAACAGATCCTTTCGAGCATTTCTTTGTTCAACACGATTGATCAACAATTTCACATTTAATGAAGGGTTTTTAGATGTTTTCTTGGCAAAAAATACATTTCACTGGCTGCCGGACACCTAGCGACATAGTTTCCGCGTTGTTTGATCACTTATGAATTTCCTTTGTCTCACATAAATGCATGTGGAGTTCTTGACTCATTGACGTCAACCAGTAAAACTCGTCTTTGACCATCACACATGGATATAAATGAGGGGGGGTTCAAATTTCAAGATCTATTTGTTGACTGATCGTCATTGATGGTCGACTGTTTGTTACTCAATTTATTTCGGCTTCACTATTTTCGATATATGATATAAGACTTTTATGGCCCTCACTTCTTGCATCTTTTTGCTGACTTCCTGACTATTTTTTCTCTTTGGGTGGGCAAGGACGTCTCGAATGAGCCAGCTGTGGAACCTTCACTTGCTGATTCAAAGCCTGCAGAGGCTACAGAAGCAACTGAGGTGCTATGGACATGTGGGGGAGCATTGAGATAGGCTCATAATTCATAGCCATACCAATCGAGACGAAACATGACAAAATGATGGTCTTTCTTTGTCAATTCCACATTTCATTATTCATTGTTGTTGATTGAATTGTGTTCAGTCTTCAGTCCCGAAATCAGAAATGGCATGATTTTGAGGATAAGTGAAAGGTGGTAGTGAGGATACATTCAAATTTGCCCCGGAGGTTCAGCTATTGAAAGGCAGTCCAGTTTTTAATGGGAGATTGCCTTTATATTGCCTTTTTTGACAGTGTTTCTTGGTTTGTGAATTTGGGCATTTTACAGGTTCATTGGTTCATTCCATCCTAACATGTCCCTGGCCTTTTTAAAGCACGTATTGTTGACCATTTTGATTGTCTTGGGCACATGCCAAAATCGTACTATGATCATCCTCACTTGACGTAAAGGGAAAAGGTTTTGAGATGTTTTGAGACAACAAATAGACATCACACTGTGTTTGCGGCACCATCTTGAGTCACTTGAGTCACATAAACCCGTTCCACTTCTTGATGCATTGACACCACCAATACGACTTGGTTTGACAATCCAACATTCTTGAAGCAAAGTACGGGTATTAGTCTCACAAGGAGGGGGCTTCTAATTTCCATTGATTGGTTGATCGTTATTGATGGATTGTTTGCTGCTGAAATTATCTCAATTTTCCTGTTTTGGATAAGACTTTTATGGCCCTCACTTCTTGCATCTTTTTGCTGACTTCTCGACTATTTTTTCTCTTTGGGTGGGCAAGGACGTCTCGAATGAGCCAGCTGTGGAACCTTCACTTGCTGATTCAAAGCCTGCAGAGGCTACAGAAGCTGTAGAGGTGCCATGGACATGTCGGGGTGCATTGACAGAGGCTCATAACTCATAGCCATAGCAATTGAGAGATAACAGAACAAAATGATGTTCTTCAATTTTCAATTCCACATTTCACTATTGTTGATTGAATTGTGTTCAGTTTTTAGTCCCGAAATTAGCAAATGGCATGATTCTGAGGACAGTGAAAGGTGGTAGTGAGGATACACTCAAATTTGCCTTTGACTTTCAGTTGATTATTGAAGGCAGTCCAGTTTGTCAATGGGAGATTGTCACTATTTCACCTTATTTGACAGTGTTTCTTGGTTTGTGAATTTGGACATTTTACACATTCCATCCTAACATGTCCCTGGCCTTTTTAAAGCACGTATGTATGACCATTTTGATTGATGTCTTGGGCACATGCCAAAATCGTACTATGACCATCCTCACTTGACTTTAAAGGGAAAAGGTTTTGAAATGTTTTGAGACAACAAATCGACATCACACTGTGTTTGCGACACCATCTTGAGACCAATACGACTTGGTTTGACAATCCAACATTCTTGAAACAAAGTACGGGCATTAGTCTCTTAATGAGGGGTCTTCAAAATCCCATTGATTTGTTTGATCGTTATTGATGGACTGTTTGCTACTCAAATGCTACTCAAATTCTCTCAATTTCACTGTTTTTGATGAGACTTTTAGGGCCACTATGTGTTCTCTTTGGGTGGGCAAGGACGTCTCGAATGAGCCAGCTGTGGAACCTTCACTTGCTGATTCAAAGCCTGCAGAGGCTACAGAAGCTGTAGAGGTGCCATGGACATGTCGGGGTGCATTGACAGAGGCTCATAAATCATAGCCATACCAATTGAGAGAAAAAGGAACAAAAGGTCTTTCTTTGTCAAGTCCACATTTCATTATTGTTGATTGAATTGTGTTCAGTCTTCTGTCCCGAAATCAGAAATGGCATGATTCTGAGGACAAGTGCAAGGTGATAGTGAGGATACATTGAGATTTGCCTTGGAGTTTTAGTTATTGAATTGCAGTCCTGTTTTTTGATGGGAGATTGCCATTATGAATTCACCTTATTTGACAGTGTTTCTTGGTTGGAAATTCGGACATTTTACAGGTTCATTGGTTCATTCCATCCTAACATGTCCCTGGCCTTTTTAAAGCACGTATGTATGACCATTTTGATTGATGTCTTGGGCACATGCCAAAATCGTACTATGAGGCTACTATGACCATCCTCACTTGACTTTAATGGAACAGAGTTTGAGATGTTTTGAGATAACAAATAGACATCAGACTGTGTTTGCGACACCGTCTTGAGTCACATAAGCCCGTTCCAGTTGTTGATGCATTGACACCACCAATACGACTTGGTTTGACAATCCAACATTCTTGAAACAAAGTACGGGCATTAGTCTCTTAATGAGGGGTCTTCAAAATCCCATTGATTTGTTTGATCGTTATTGATGGACTGTTTGCTACTCAAATGCTACTCAAATTCTCTCAATTTCACTGTTTTTGATGAGACTTTTAGGGCCACTATGTGTTCTCTTTGGGTGGGCAAGGACGTCTCGAATGAGCCAGCTGTGGAACCTTCACTTGCTGATTCAAAGCCTGCAGAGGCTACAGAAGCTGTAGAGGTGCCATGGACATGTAGGGGAGCATTGACAAAGGCTCATAACTCATAGCCATAGAACAACATGATGTTCTTCAATTGAGGTGCCATGGGCATGTGGAGGGGTGCATTGAGAAATGCTAATAACCAATGACATTAATGAAACAGAGAGCGAGAGAGAGAGAGAGAGAGAAAGAGAACCTAAAAATGGTTTCTTCTTTGATTTCTTTGTCATTGCACATTTGGTTGCTGTTTTCTGGAATTAAGTTTAGTGTTCAGGCTGGAAAACCGTACAGTACCTGGTGAGCAATATCATCTTTTCAGAAGAATTGAGAGTTGAAGTCCCGTTCTAGCTACTTGGATGTCCCAGGAAGTTAGTAAATGGTTAGTAAGTGGGTTATAACCCCAATATACTCCATCTATAAGTAGGTCATAACCCACTTTCAAACCATTTACTAACTTCCTGGGACATCCCAGTACTGCAGTTCCCCAGGATGCCTCCAATGAACCAGCTGTGGAGCCCTCACTTCCGGCTACAGAAGCTGTAGAGGTGCCATGGACATATGGGGGAGCATTGAGACAAGGCTCTTTGATTATTCATAATTCATGGCCATACCAACAAAGAGAAAACCCAAAACATACTGAACATGATGGTTTTTGTCATTGCACATGTTGTTGTTGATTCAATGGAGTTTCGAGTTGGTAACGATGAAACGCCCAAAGGTGCTTTGATATGTGAATCCATTCGAAACAGATGTGCCACACGATTTCTGACGTAGTGGTTGCACATAGGTGGTGCCACTGGAGGGTAAATTTGTGAAGAGGTTTTATCCTATCTAATCCTTCATTTCATTCGGTGTTTTTTCAGCGGATGCTGACACCAGGTGTGAATGATTTTGAAATTTGACCATGCCCTTTGGAAGTTTAACATAGCCCCGAAAAGTTGCCTTCCCAATAGGAAATTAGTCTTCCAACCACCATTTTTCATCATTTTTCACGGGCTATGTTAAACTTTGGTGGTGTCTTCATTCAAAAACTTTACCAGTAAAACAAGATGGAAGAGCCATGACTTGGTACGTCCCAGGGTTCTTCAAAAACACAAAGGCGACTACTCTGACCACTGATTTGTCCACAGGCCACATGCAAACCAATCGTACATGATCTGTTCCAGCATTGTTTAATTGTTTGGTTCAAAACAGTGGGTGAACATCCAAACCCTTGACCCCACAATTTGTAAAGTAAAACAAGTTTTTTTAATCTGAGATGTTCCGAGGTAACAACGACACATGGCACTGGCTTCCCGACACCTTTTTCCCCTTATCGACACATGTTTTCGAGTTTATGATCGCTCACCTCTCACATGAATGCATCTGGAATTCTTGCTTCTTGATGAAATGACGCAACCAATTGAGACTCCTATTCACTCTTCAAATTTTGCACAACAGTAATGGGTGTGTATATGTCTCAAAATAAAATGGTTCGAAATTCCTTGTGTAGACTAATTTTGAGTTGAGTTGCTTTGTCAATTTCTCCCAATTTCACTTTTTTGGATCAGATTTTTAGGGTCACCCTTTCCCATGAAGAAAAGGTGTTCACTAGTGTACTTCTTGCATCTTTTTTTGTTGACTTCCCCACAATGCTCTCTGTTCGTACGCCCCAGGACGCTTCCAATGAGCCGGCAGTGGAACCTTCACTTGCGGATCCAAAACCTGCAGAAGCTACAGAAGTTTTAGAGGTGCCATGGACATGGGGTCACGGGGTAGTGACGGGAAAGTTGGCAACTTGAAGGATCATCCTAACTTGGTACGTGGTTAGGATCACCCCCATGTATATTCCATTTAGGCCATTAAGGGAAACAACCCCGACTTACTGACCATGGAACCACTTACTAAATGGGATGATCCTCCAAGTACTGAATCACAAGAAAGGCTCACACACATCTCACATCTCACAATGCAGGTGGTCACGCTGAATATTTCTTGAATATTTTTTGACGGGTTTTTCGTCATCACCGGTTTTTGTGAACGGAAAAATCCATTTATACAATAATATATGTTTTATAGTTTTATATCAGTAAAATCTTGGTGTCAACATACTGCGGAGTTAAGCATTCAATATTAACAGGTAGTTCATTTGATGCATAGGGATTCTTAGATCTTAGGACCTTTGACCCTTTGAGGTTAGTAAGGTTTTACATGCAACATACTACCCTCCCTGAAACTAACAGTTCGCACCTGAGGCCATCCCAAAAGGAAACTAAAATATTGCAACCATCCATTTTCAGGGGCGAACTGTTAGTTTCAGGGAGGGTAAAGCTTAAACCTTGAGGGACCTGAGTTTTTGCCAAGGATTATTTGTTCGTTAACCAAGTGTAGCACCTCATAGATGGGTAGCTGAGAAAATGGTAGTCTATAGGTGACACCAAGAAGAATCACATTTTTTTTAGGGGGTATTCCTGCTAGAAGCTGTTGAGACTTGAGTAAGATATCCATATGATTTTTGCATTAATTTCTTACGTGAAACAGTGAAATAGGCTTCACAAGATTCATTGAGTCATTGCATTTGCTGACAGCTGCTCAAGCCCTAGTATGAAAATTCGGATTGAATGGCTGCGATGTTGGAATAGTGCGTTCTGAGGTTGGATGATATGTACTTTGCTACATATTCGACATAGGTTATGTTCATTTCATGTTGTTCATTCAACATGTTTATGTTAAAAATGACTTGATTATGAGATATAGATTTAACTACTTCAAAACATGTACAGTATTTGTTAATTTGTTTATGTTACACAGCATGTATACATGACTACACGTTTTGTACAGCATCTCACCAATGCTTTCAAGTTGTTGCACTTGGAACTGCTGGGAGAAAATCGTCCCTCCAAGTTCATCAGCTCCAATGTGAGGTTCCGAACCTTCGCGGGGAGGGAAGATTCCGAACCGAAATGATGATAATGATGCAAATTCAAGGCAGTTTGCAATGTAAATATATATCTAAATTATACAATGTAAATACAGTATATGTATACGTATATTTACATCTATTATATGAATACATATTTATATATGTAGGCATGGCAGCATCACAAAACCTTATTTTGTTGGGAACCAACGATTCGGTGCGATTCCTTGGGATGGCCATGGAGCTCTATCTCTCTGTGGGACCCGGCACCTCAGTAGCTTCCGGTCCACGGAAAACGTGGCGAAGTCCGTCCGTGAGTGCGAGTGCCCACCCCGTGCATGCGAACAGGAAAGCGAACGGGAAGGTTTTTTCAGACATCTCTGCCACGTTCCTTGGTGAAACATGGGAGTGGATGAATATGGGCATTTATATCATTTATCATTGATGAGATGAATATATAGATATGAATGGATGGGATTTATGATGTATGAACATTCATGAGGTGATGCCTTAGATTTTTGTCCACCCAAAATCTTTCAAGAAACGGCAACAAAAACAAAAGAAGTGGTCCAACAAACAAATGTCATTGTAACTGTTTACGTGATGATTCCTCAATGTCAACTGCCTGATGTGAAATTCAAAACACCACCAGACGAGGATCTTCAAAATGCAATCCACTGTTCATGTTGGCTCTTAAGTCTTTATGATGATTCAAGTTCCTTGTTCTACTGTTTTGTTCAGACAAGGTGATCCAGGTTCTGAAATGATGGTTGCATTTCCAAAATCGCGGTTTGCCTACTCTGGTCACCGGTCGCTTTTTTGTGGTGTTCAATGGAGTTCCCCTTGAAACTCATCATAAGGTTGGAAAGAAACATGGAAGGAAGCTTCCAAACCTCCCAAAACCTGGATCCAAAGATGTGGAAATTCATCAAGAGGATCGCACCTGCCATCCTATGGCCCCATACAGCTACCCGTTCCTGAAACCAACATAGCCCCTGAACACTGGTGGCTAGAAGACTACTCTCTTTTTGGGAAGGCCGAGTTTCAGGAGCTACTGTTGGTGGAAGAAATCCTGCACCACCTGTTATTTATGAAACCCTGTGAAAAATGGTATTTTCATGTTATTCTCCATATCAACTGAGCAACTGGTACAGGATTCCTTCCATCAACAGTATGTTAGTTTTAGGGAGGACAAATCATGTTAAGTTTGTGAGGTCTCGGCATGCTTTGGCTCTTGGCCTCTTGGCGGCCTGGCGAGGGACACGCGCTCGTGCCGCTGGGCCGTGCACGCGGCTTCACGCGCGACGGTCCAAGACAATGGAACCGGAAGTGGCAGGGGAAGAGGCAGGAGGATGATATTGGACGATTCAGTAGAAACATCGGATCCAAATTCCTTCCTGGTGGGTTACAGCAGCATATTTTTCTAAAGCATTTACTTAACCTCTATATACTTAACTAGTTGCTATAATATCTTACCAAAACCAGATATATCTCTTTTCAATTGAGAGCCAAGTGTTTCCCGTCACGTCCCAGGCCAAAGAGCTATTTACAGACATGGAAGCAGCAACCGATGAGGTTCTACTCACAGAGTTAGAAGGAGTGGTTTGGGGGATGTGACTGCTTCAAAGGTGCCATTTTGGTGGAGGGAAGATCTGAACATGATGAACGGAGGAGTGGTTAAAAACCTTAGGATGTTTGGATGGTTTGAATTCCAACTTTAAGATACTTTAAGTTTATAGGCATGATTGGAATCCCCGGTGAGACAGCCGAACTGGTTGGGGAAATATTTCTTTTCTTTTTGCGGAGGGAGTTGGTTGGTGGGTGTTAGTTACATTTTATACCTTCAAGAAGTTTAACAGCTCGCCCTGAAAGGTTACCAAATCCGAATAGGAAAGCTGTTTTCCAACCAGCATTTTTCAGGGGCGAACTGTTAAACTTTGCAGGTGTATTATCTACAACATGATTGTTGTGACCTGTGTTTATTGCTGAACACTAACCAGTGATACACGTACCAATGCTATCGGGGAAACATTATGACATGATGTTCATGAGTCTATTCTTGCCAGCTACCTTTTGAAATGTTTGGGATACTGCAACATTTGGGAATCGTACTTCTCTAGAATTTCCCTCAATCTGGACACTTCTATGCTAGTGAATGTTTGGGCATGACCATCGATGTCTTGTGACCTTTTGGGGAGACTTCGTGGTCAAATTCCTGGTGATGTCTGGAGGAATTTCAATGACCTCAGCGAACCCAGACTATTTGAAGTAAAAAGGATTTTGATCAGCACTTACCCATGTTAATCCAACAGGGTGTACTTTTTAGCAGAAACATGACAAACATGGGAGACCTATGTAAGGAACTCCTGGTCAGAGCATATTTGTGACATGTAGCAAACCCATTGAAACATTGGATATCATCGCTTTCATTTTCAAAACAGTCGTCACAAGGGCTGCTTCTAACCCTGCGTCTTTTTTCCGGCAAATCCATCAATTCTGACCTTTTCGGGCCCGTGTTCCTTTCCGAAAACGCGTGAAAAAGGGCAGGACAAGTGCATTGTGCAGGGGTGTGTTTTTCTTGGTTTCCGCATGGGACACAAATTGGACACAATGAGTCATTGAGTCGGCTGGATTATCAAGGGTGAAATCACAACAGTTTTTTGATGTCGTAGAAAGTTGATGCCTTTAAAACGACCTGGTTTCAGGTATTAGGTCGTGTGCTATATAGTTAAATATATCCTACCTGAATCTTCCAACATGAAGTCAAAATTTCCCAACCGGTCTGACATCACCCGTTTTTTTCCAAAAGAATTCCCTGGTGAAATCAAGGAGCTCTAAATCCACCTCCTCCACCGAAGAAACTTCCCAAAGTCTACTACAGATCTGAACTCGACCCAAAGGCCCGGAGAGTTGTTGACATAAGTTGGTTGGTGGTACTGGTAGTGGTTAAGGCAAAAGATTGGGTTGGTGTAGGTGTGTAGATATTTAAAAGTGCGTACTATAGATGACTGTATATGTTGAGAGAGAATAACGTTTACATCATGATATGTTACAACAATATTGTGTTTGTTGTTTCCTTTGTATGTATCTGGATGATTAGATTAGTTATTTCCCTTAAACTGTCAACTGGGTCGTCGAGTTTATAGCCAACTCACTAAATGGTGGTTCACCATTGGACTTCTGTAGGTTACACCCCTGATTTGTTTCACCCCTTTAATTTGTTTAAAGTGGTAGCTACTCAAATGCGATCTGTCGCCAAACCTGCTGAGTTCAACAAGTTTAACATAGAATGATATAATATTAACCATGTTCAACTATATTTCTCAAGTTCCAGCAAAATCATCCATAGATATATTATATATATATAAGTGTTGTTTGGAGCTCCGTGGTGCGCCGGATTAGGCAAACTTCTCGGGTCTGTTCTGACTCGGCTAAATAACAGTTTCAACTCAATGAGACGGTGCTTTGCTGCTAGGTGTTTTTAGAATGGCTACATCACTTTGCCATGTTTTCTTGAACTACTGACTTGAGTGACTTGAGTGACTTTAACGGAACACTTCAGGTCCGGGTGTGCTCATTTTTGTCATTAGTTGCACTGTTGGCTTAAATCCAGCGAACTGCGAGGCAGGCAGTCAGCATTCATTTCTATGGTTAACCTGTCTGGAAAGTAGGAATATAACCCGTAGCATCCATGTATGGCATGTTAATTATCATATATACTTACAGTTACCATAAAAACCAACCAAATGTTTATAAATATACCATACATGGATGGGATGGGTTTTGCAAGCTATTAATCTCAACTAGCGATTGCCTGATTTTAGCTAGCAGCTGCATATCATCTCCTTTGATGAATGCAGCACATTGGTTTGTGCCAGGAGAAGCCAGAGATCACACCAGCTGTCATTGTGGACCGTGCCACTGGGAGAAAACTGAGGCATTGGAAGAATTGTTGGGTGATTTTGGATGGTGTTGACAGGTTGTTAGATTCAAAGTTGCGAACGGTGCTTGTGATGTTGGCAATTTCGCCATAAGTTTGGGTCTATGTCCATACGTGAGTCGACATGAGCATTGGTGGACGTCCCAAGAAGTTTGACCTATGAAAGCAAGTTCACAAACCCTCCCAATAAAAAAGTTGAGTAAAAAGACCCTCAAGATGACCACGCAAATGACCACACACTTTTCTTAAAGGTTATCGGGTTATCTATAGGCAAAGTAGTCTAACCATATCAAACAATGCTGTGATTTTTGCCAGGTTTTTCGAACTGAAAACTCCAGTGGCGTGAAGATTTCAACAAAAACGCTAGACACCCAAACACCCCCTGAAGAGGTATTTTAAGTATGTTTTTTTTTGGGTCCAAATACCGAACCCTATCAGGTGTTTGGATGTCTTAGGGGTATAAATCTAGGCAAATTATAGCGACCTCAGCCGAGGTCACCCCAAATGATGGTTTAGCAAGGGAATCTTCCCCAAATACCATCAATTTAGGTTTAGGAATTACAGCAATTTGCCCAGAATTATCATCATATTTATTATATATCATATGTAACTATCATTGATTGGGGATTTGTATGATAAAAGAAGGTAAATTATCTGGGCAAATTATAGCGCCCAAACAGACGCTTGGTCACCCCAAATGGTGGTATATATCAAAAAGTTCATTTTGCTCCGTTTTTTTGTGTGCAAAAATCCCAGGTCCGATGGACGCCAGCTATCAAAGGTGCTGGTGAACGAGGGCGAAGTGCTGTCAAGGAGGTGTGGGGAGGATTCGATGTGTCACAACCTTTGGGGGCTCGGGACTTGAGATGTAACCTCTTTAAGTGGCTTGACAAATGGGATACATGGGTACCTGGTGTTACTTACAACTCCCGAAAACAACATGCACCCTGAAAAATGATGGTGTCTATACAAGCGGGGCCCCTACTAGTTGTAAAAAGAGTTATAACCATTGTAACTTTATAGATGGCTTTTAAAATGGGTAAGTGGGGTTATAACCCCTTATAAATGGAGTTATTTATAACGCTACTTATAACTATAGTACTTAAGGAGGCTGGGCTGGCTCCCGGTGGATGGATACGTGGTTTAGTAATCATGTTTCGGAAGCGTCGTAAGAATGGTTGTGGGGCCCCTTCCAAATGGGCTTTAAATCGCTTATAGATGTAGGTTACTGACGAATGACTAGCTGGGATGGTCCTCCAAGTTGTAGAACAGTGGCTAACCGCAATAAAGTTTTTGATAGTTTTCGGTGATGTTTTAGTAACTATGTATTTGGTAGAAAAAATACGATTAAATGTTTATGGGCTGGCTGAAAAGTGGAAAATCGCCTTATTTTTGCGAAGGAATTTCCATGTCCATATTTGGAAGCGTATTTTTTAAGGACAAAATCACAGCCCCTTTCACCCAATCAACCTGTTAGAATTGAGATGAAATTGCCATACATTTTGAAGCATTGCCCTGGTTGGTGGATCCATGGCCCCTAGACAAAAATCATTGCAAACTCGGATGCATGTTTGGCGCAACCGGTGGGGACACAACGAACCCAGTTTAGCACAGCTGTTATGTCCATTGCTTTTAGACTTTAGACTTAATGACACAACAAGACGTTGACATGCTGACGTTTAACACGAGCACACACAATACACGACTTGAGGTGATTTGCGAATCGGAATCTATGGGATCCAGCTGTAAAAATGTTATTATCAACTATGAATGACATCCTTCTTTTTGATTTCTCCTAGGTCCTGGAGTGGAAAATCGACCTCTATTTGTCCTAATTGTTGGATGAATGAGATTTTGATGTGGGATTGAACAACCAAGGGAACAACCAACCTGGACTAACTCCGGTTAGCTTGAAGTTGTTTGAGAAAGTAACTCTTAACTGGCCAATTGTCTGCAGCACGGTGGTTGTGAAAGAGATATCCGCAACCACTTAACTCATCCAAAGCAACCTTAGTGAAAGGTATCCACTACAAATCCTTATGATGCCTAAAAATGCCAGGTCCTGAAAAACATCAGCTGGAGTGTACAACGGGGACAGAAGGTGCCTTGGAGTTCTAAAGACGACTCTGAGAGATTGAATCCTAATGCATGTATTGTACCCTCCCTGGAACTAACAGCGAGTTTACTCCTGAAAGTCAATGGTTGGAAGATGAAATTTCGTTTCGGGAAACCTTACCGGGTGCAACTCGTTAGTCTCAAGGAGGCTAGTTGATCTCATTTCGATGTATTACGAGGTGTTTTTAAACCCAATCAACACCCCTAGCCCCCATTCCCCCAAAATAAACACAACATTTGCCATAGTTAAAAGTAGGCTTATAACTCCACTTATAGGGGTTATAACCCCAGTTACTCCTTTATGAGGCCATATAGGGGTTATATTGGTTATAACTCCATTAATGACAAGTAGGGGCCCACCTTGTGTAGACACCATCATTCTCCTCATTTTCCAGGGTGCATGTGACCTCTACGAGCCACTTAAAAGTGAAAGCTGACGATTGGATCCAAATGTGTAGGTTTCTTACATTTACACCCCTGAAAACTAACATGGAACCTAAAAATGAAAGGTTTG
The DNA here is from genome assembly GCA_000507305.1 of Breviolum minutum Mf 1.05b.01. Classification (NCBI taxonomy): domain Eukaryota; class Dinophyceae; order Suessiales; family Symbiodiniaceae; genus Breviolum; species Breviolum minutum. The sequence continues at coordinate 162,997 of DF239086.1, read as the reverse complement.
GTTCAGATGATTTGTCCTTTCCAAAGTGGTGATTTTTTTCGGTTCCATGTCGTCTATCGTCATCGGGCCCTTCAGGTCGGTTTGATAGGACCCAACGGCTGTGGGAAAAGTACGCAGTTGCTGATGCTTATGAAGCAAGTGTCCCCTGGTGGTGGTCGGAGCCTTGGCCTCAGCGAATGGACCAAGCTTCCTTCAGAAGGTTATGAGTCGGTACGAGAGATTTACAGGATTCCGTTTTTGTTGGGTTAGGAAAAACTGCACATGTTTTATTATACCCTTATAAGGTAATTACTTGTAATTACGGCTAAACTTGGCCAACGAAAACTTATGCAGCTTCTTGTCAGTCTCATGGAAAAGGACCCATGCCACTCGTCCCCGGGTTCACCGAGTTCCCGATGGAAACATGTGGGAAATACTTTCCGAAAAAAAACTTTA
>DF239086.1:75290-161896 GCA_000507305.1 Breviolum minutum Mf 1.05b.01 | reverse complement strand
ATCGCGGTTGGGGTCCAGCACGCCACACTGAACTCATAGGATCGCGGTTGTGGTCCGGCATGCCACACTGAACTCACAGGATCGCAGTTGAGGAGGACGACAGGAGGAGGAGGAGAAGAAGGAGAAGGAGGACGAGGAGAAGGAGAAGAGACTGACATAAAATCTAACAACCCTCACCTGACAGGTGGGGAATAACATATAGCAATGGGAAAAATGGTGGAGATTTTCCAGTCAACTAACTCGCCATGTGAGTTGGTATTTTTGTGGGGATGTTAAACAAAATTTCACCCAGGATTGTGAAGTATCCCAAAGACATGAAGATGGCCTACATGCAGCAAGAGGCAGACCTAGACAATACCAAAACAGCCTTCGAGGACGAATCGGACGAACGGAGGGAAACTGTCGGTAAACCACCCGACATGGAGGTGTGTCCCCCAGATGTGATTTGTGGGAAGGTTTAATATAGGTGGGGCCACCAAAAAGTTGATGTTTCCGCCACCGGAAAGTTGAGAAGGAAAATTCTGAATTTGTTTGTGTCTTTTTGTGGCTATAGGTACAATGGGGAAAAATTCAAGGTCCGGCGATGTAGTGATGATGTACACCTCTTTGACATTTTCCTCACACAAAAAAGAAGCAAAAACAATGATAGTACTTTGATGACTAGGTTTGAATTCTATTTGTTTTGGGAATTTCATGTTTCGTCCTGTTTTTGCCAGAGGCGATGTTCTACATCATTACCATGATGGTCATGTGCAATCCTCACCAAATGTAGGTAAACATACCAGAAGGGGTCCCCCTAGTTAGAAGGTAGTTATAACCCCAGCAAACCCTATTTAACCATGGTTGTAAATGGGTATAACTTGGGATTTTCATCCACTTATAGTAGTTAAACGGGCCCTTTCTTGTACCAGTCCCATGGTATGATATGGAAAGGAGCTCCTGAACACCTTTGACGACCGTTCTTTGGATGCCATCGATGTGGACTTGTCATCCTGTGCCTCAGATGAAGGTCGCATGACAGAGCTGCAGAAATTCATTGAGGAACGTACATTAGCAGAGGAACACTTAGTGCCTCGGCAAAAAACCCTGGTGATGTTAGGGGGTTCGATAATTTGGTAGGGGATGAGAGGTTTTTTTTTGCTCCGCAATGAGGAGCTAGTTGGAATCCTCGAAAATCACAGGGTAGTTTGTTTTTGGAAGTTGGCTTTGCTTTATCCAACATCGTATGATGTAAGATGATGTTGGTTGGTTGTTTTTGATAGGGTGTGTTGGATTCTTTCGTGTTTTTTCTTTAAGATCTTTGGGTGAGCGGAGGTGTCATTTGTTTGTTGCATAGTGGATATTGCAATGTCGTATGTCATATTATTTTGTTTGAGAATAACAAAAAATGTAAATATATATATATATACATATAAGTATATGTATATGTAGATGTATATGTATATGCATTGTGTAGGTTCATATATTTGTGGATTCTGAGACTTTCTGTTGAGGCAGCCGTCGAAGACATGGTCGGGCAGCTGCAATTGGCCACTTGCATCTTTAAACCTGAGGATCGTTGATGTGTCTTTTTGTTGAAGATGTTGGGCTTGTGGGATGTCATACTGTTGATGGATATTCGCCCTCATGTTTTTAAAGTCACGAACAACACAACATGTCACCTCCATAATGCTGCGCTAAGGGGAATCTTCCTGGCAAACGAAAATGTTCAATGGAACATGCAGCAATTCAAAAAATGTATTGCCTATAAATGCCCCCCAGATACAGTGGATGTTTATGGAATTTTGCTATTTTTTGCTTAGGTGGCCCCAGCATAGGCCCTGAAAGTTTGAAAGTTCAACCCGGGTCTGTTGGTTCCTTGTTGATTGTCTCAGGAAGGCTATAGAGACACGTTGGTACGGGAACTCTCTGGCGGATGGCAGATGAGGGTTGCTTTGGGCAAAATTCTTTTGTCGCAACCGGAGCCTCTGACAGCAGTTTGATGTACTAGGTGGTGGTTTCAAATATTTCTTATTTTCATCCCTACCTGGGGAGATGATCCAATTTTGACTAATATTTGTCAAATGGGTTGAAACCACCAACTAGGTCGTGTTTTGTTGCATTTGTTTTACACCCCCTGAACCAAAAGTTAACAGTTTTTTCAACTGTCAGGAGGCCGGGCCCGGGCCCCAAAAAGAAAGTCATCTTCCAACAACAGTGTTTCATGTGCTATGTTAGTTTCATGGAAAACATATGTTTTATAGTGATTTGTGTTGACTGTTGTTGGTTGGTCGATTGGTCGGTCGGTTGTTGATGAATATTATTTTTCCTGTGACTGTTCTTTTTTGTTGTTGTTCTTGCTTTTGTTCTTGGCGTTTCTTACCTGGCCCAGCACACACACAACCAAAAAGTAGTATTGTTCCATGAGTTTGTTAAACTTATGCACTTGCCTAGTGCGCATTTCACCGAGGAGACTCTCAAAGTGTGTTTTTGCTTTTTTTGCCCGGGATCTTGGTAAAGTGCCCATGACATATGAACAATAGAGTGTAAAAGAAACCCGGGAAAATTGAAATTACTATACAGTAATTGCTTGGGTTCTGCCCGGGGCCTGTAAGATAATCACCATTTGGTTTAGTAGCGGACTCCCATGAAAACCATCTTTTGGGACTCTTACAGGAAGGGGGCAGGGTCCAAAGTAATTCCCACCTCAGGTTTTGAGGAGACTCATTTGGTCACCACGTGACTCGTGAACCCACAGGTGGTTGCACAGTGTATCATAGTTGAAGGACTTTTGATGGGAATCAAACTTGGAAAAATGCTTGATTGATGCTAGTCACCATGATAATTCTCACCTTTTCTTATATTATTTTGCGGAGTTTCCCAACCTTCCACTTCGGAAAGCAACATTTTGTCTCCGTCTAAGGATCTCATTCTGCTGGATGAGCCGACAAATCACGTGGACCTAGAAACCGTGGAATTTATGGAACATCTTTTGAGACAGCAAGAGGTAGCCATGGTGGTAGTTTCGCATGACCGCTATTTTTTGAATCAAGTTTGCAACTTGTCAATGAATGGGTGCTGCAACTTGTTTCGTTGGTGGTGGCTTAATGATTTCGAATAATTTGGCAGAAGCACGATTGAGTTAACGGGGCGATGCACCCCCCAACAATGCCATGAAAATTCAGGTGAAATAGGATTTCAAACCTACTGAGAGATTGTTGACATTGTTGGATAGTTGCCTTTCTTGATGCCTGATGCGTGTTATCAAGCAATACCCTTGGTCACTGGTCATCATGTTCACACGGCTGTTTTCGTTTTTTTTTCCACTACTTTGGAGCTGCAATAATGGTGTTTCAACCAAAACAGGCAAAGCTTTTTTGGACACTGGATTTTTTTTCAGGTGAAGCAGCTGTTCTGCTTGTGGATGCACGGGAAAAAAACTGTGCTGTTAATGCTTGGATGTGAAAAGATGTAGGGTAAATACAGTGGTTACCCTCCCCAAAAAAAACTAGCAGTTCGCAGCTGAAAGGATGAAATTCCAAATTCCAAAAAGGTAAGTTGTATTCCAATTCCAACCATCAATTTTCAGCTTTAAAATGTTCGTTTCCGTTTCGTGTAGCCGACTCCATGCTGACCCCGCAGATCCGCCCTGCTGAGGTAATCGGATTGTGGAAATTGCGGATGGACGGTGCAAGACATACTTTGGAAACTCGGCCCCTTAGAAACCGTTATGGCGAATGTTACAAGAAAAACTCACAAGGTATCAAGGTGTTGTTTTGTTGAAAGATGAAAGTTGAGATTGAGCACCCTCTTAAGATGTTAGAGTCTTTAAATACACGTATATGATATAGATACAGTATGCCCAGTATTTATATTATATACGTTTTTAGAGATGTTTTCCCACCTGGGATGCGCAGCCAGGAAATTATGTTGGATACTTGGAAGCGCGTGATGCTGCTTTCGCCCGGCAATGGAAGAGATATTATTTACATCGCGACAATGTCAAGAGATTGAAGCGGAGAATCAGCAGACTGGAAGAACGTTTTATTTTGGACACCTTGGCCAAGAAAAAGAAGGACTACGCGCCAATCCCCTCCCTTTAAAAACTAACAGTTCGTCACTGAGTTTTCAGGTCGAAACCCAAAAGGATTGTCTCCCAACACCATCAATTTTCAGGTGGTGTTAGTTTCAAGGAAACAATCTCATGAATCTCATGATGTTCCGCCATTGTTTGTTTTTTTTTTGGAAGGGGATGTGTCCCCCTGGAAACCATCCGGACTTGTGAAGTTGCCCTCAAGAAACCTGTTCGAGCCGTTGCCATTAAGGGTGGGGTTGAAGCTGTAAAACTTTAGTCATGAGTCATAACCTGGAAATTCTGTGGGCCAAGATGGTGGGCCAACGGAGCTCAGCACAATGCTTCATGAAATGGACAACTACCTGGAAAGACCATCCAATTTGACTATTTGCCAAAGCTAAAACCACCAAGGATCATTCTAAATGTGCATTTGGTGAATATCAATGAATATCATATATTTGTTTGTATACATTCTTATCATATCTTTTTTGAGTGAATCATATATTCATGTTTGATATCCAAAAAAACACTTAGATTTTTTTCGTTCTTGAACTTTTCTGGAGGTTCCCTCCATGCATTGAATGATCATCCCATCACATGGGCATCCGCAACCAACACCAGGACTTGGAGCAGTTATTGGCCAAGGCTCCAGCAAAACCAGAGGCGCGCCTTTTGAGATTCGTTGATGCGAATAAGTTATGGCGGGAGATCCCAGATATGGAAGGTTATTTTCCTTGGAATACCATAGTTTCCTGTTGGGTGTTGGGATGGACATGGATGGACTATGTTAAGTTCAGGAGCAATGTTTGTTTCAGGGAGTGTACGGTCAACGTAGTACAAGGCTTTGTAAAAATACAAAGGGATTTGGGGGTTGTGTCATCTACTTTGACTTTTGTGATATATGTAAAACTGCCCAGCTGGAGGGAGGGCCAGGGAGGTAGTTTAGTTTTGAGTTGGGTTGGGAACTCCCCAAGAAAACAAGAACGTAGAATTCCAACAAGCAACACAACTTCAGTGGCAAAATTACAAGCCAACACAACATCTTTAGTTTTTTTGTTCAGCTTTTTCACAACTTTACAATATATGACATGGGAATCTAAGGAAGTACAGTGTATCCCTCCAATGTAACCCCAACGTTAAATAAGGATGTATCAAGAGATGAGTCACTGACCCCATGATCCCTTCAACATTTCCCCACCAAATCTATTGGAAGACCGAAGGTTTTTCCACCGGCTAGGGATCCGGTGGGATCCCTTGGAGGGTGTCAAATGGGAAGTGTTTACTAACGATCGTTATAGTAAGTTTACCTATTTTTTGTGGGACTTAGAAGTACTACTTACCTACTAGACTCGACATCCAAACATCCCCCTGAGGTTCGGTACTTTAGGTGTTTCCCCCCGAAGTTTAACATAAACCCTGAAAAGGGGACCATTTCAAAGAGGAAACGAGTCTTCCTTTCCCACGATTTTTCAGGGGCTATATACGTTAAACTTCAGGAGTGTAAGCTTTGGGGGTCCAAAAATTTCCAACCTCCGCAGGTGTTTGGATGTCTAGGGTTATATCATGGGTAACGAACTTGCCCCGCCCAATCAATCTCCGCGGAAGGTCAAAGTCGTTAAGAATTTCCGGTTTCCCTGCTGCTTAGAAGCTCCACAAGAGGTGGCAGTTGTTGGGGTTGATGCGGAGTGTTGGAGGATGATTACAACCTCAAGCTGAGGTGTATATAAGCAGCAATAGCCACTAGTAGCTATATAGCAAAAACGGATTCTTATATGACACAAGTAACGAGGGTATTGAATTTTTGACAGGCAGCTTTTGTAAGGAATCACAAAAAATCACTGCTGGAGATGGTTGTACTGTAAATGATTCTACCTTGGGTGGAAAGGCAATGACCGAAGTTCAGTGCAGAGACAGTACTTTTTGAGTTGCACCATGAGAGACACCCTGTTAAACTGTTACTTAACTACCAATGTTTGTGATAAACACCCTGCTACTTTCAAGAGGATTTATAGATCATCCATGATCATCCCCTTGCATTTGGCAGTTTGCCACTTTTCTCACAAAGAGATTATTGATTATATAACTTGCCTTGTCAGATGGTATAGTCCTTGTAGTTCTTTTTAAGACCATCCCAACAAAGGGGGAACGTGGCAACGTTTCAGGCAGAGGCCACTGATTTGGATGATTTGTGGGAAGACCAAGAAGCAGAGTCTCCAGTTCTTCTGAATGTTGAAGATCTTGGTGTTCGCTTTGGAGATAATGTGCCTTAGCATCAAAACAAAATCCGCACTCTGGAGTATTCGGGGGGACCTTGGGAAGACACTGTGAGCTATGTCTTCTTTTGTTGGGGTTTCGAAGTACTGTGAGGGTTGAGCTGTTTTTTTTTGGCCAGTTGCTGCAGTGTAACTCGTCCTTTTTTTGTGTGCTTAGTTTGCTTACCTAGATTTCATGGGTTGTCCATCTCCCAGAAACGCAGAAACCTATTGGGAGTCAAGATTGGTTGGATTTTCAATCTTCCTTTGGCTCAGGTGGTGCTAAGAAAGATCAGTTTCTTACTGCGACAAGGTGAGAAGGTGGCAATTGTTGGCCCTAACGGCTGTGGAAAAAGCACATTAGTTCGTGCCTTAGTACGAGATTTAGACAAGAGTGCCACTATTGATGGAAGTGCATCCATCACATCAGCTGGTGCCGCATACTTTCCACAGAGAAACTTAGCCTGAATGAATGGCGTGGAGGGTGCAGAAACAGAATGTACTGATGGTACTTGTTTGGCCTGATCATGCTTTGTTTGGGGGAGGTTCCTGGATTTGTTGAAGGACATGGGCTGTTTAGAACATCCATACATATTTTTCTGCTCAAGGCATGGGTGAAATTAGGCCATGACTTTTGGCCGACTGTTGGTGCGATTTGAGTTGCCGTTTAAGATCAGTTGGAGAGGAACCATGCAGAGTTGAAAGAGCTACCTGGAACCCAAATGGGGCCTTCCTTGTTTTGATTGGAAGGTTGGCCTTGTTTTGGAGGGTTGACCTTCAACAAAAGAATGGTTCATTTGGGTTCCAGGTATGTATTAGATGATTGAACAAAAAATAAACAAACTTCCATGCATCCACTAGTGGATGTATATAAGTGGTTAATAATTTCACCATGTATTGATGGTAAGTCGTCTCCTAAAGGATTCACGGTTGTGGGACCCCTTTCATTCATGGCCCTTCATAAATGGACATAGGCTGACATAGGCCAAGGGGGGGATGATCCGATCACCCCTTACGATACCTGGGAGGATCCTACCCAGCAGCGGCGGAGCGTCGCCCCCAGGACTTGCGGAAGCCTTCAACTCCGAGGAAGGATCAGTGAAAGATGCATTGTATATGTCTTGACGCTTGGCCAGGTAGACAAAACCTAGGGATTTCGGAAATCATAAGAAGCCATTTATAAGGATTCCCTGAACCAATCAGAATTTCATAGAATGTCACTAGCTGGTGGTTTCAAATATGTTTTTCATTTTCTGATGGGTTGAAACCACCAACTAGAAACGATAGGCAAGTCATATTCAGCAATTCAAGGGGGCTGGTACTCGCAACAGATCCCACCCAAAAAGAATATTGGACATACAGTGCAGATCCTTCAGGTATCATGTTGGAAAAACCAATGCCATCGCTGCAGCTCTTGTCCACTCCCAGACTGGATGAAATTACCAGGCTGGATCATAGTTTTCAAATGTCTACATTCGATTTTTTTTTGTTTACACTATGCCATCCCAAAGTTGGGTCATCAATTTTACCCAGTAGCATGTTAAGCTACTACCATGGTACTGACCCTTTTTGTTTACATCTACTTATCCTACCAAAAACTGACATATCCCCTGAAACTGGATGGAGTTAGAAGACGATCGTTTCCTTTTGGGTTTGCTTCCGGGCAGGTCCGAACTGTTAGTTTCGGGGGAGAGCACCTTCCCGAATCCCAAGGCTCTCCCAGTGAGATCGATGGCGCAGGAGGCATTGAGGTCGTCTTGGACCGTTTGCGCCTTGATGGTGTGACGAAGGAACAACCAGTGTCCAGCCTAAGTGGAGGTGAAAAAGCCCCCTGGCGCAGTGGAACATGAATAGTGTTTGTTTGTTTGTTTGTTTGTTTGTTTGGTTGTTTGGTTTGTTTGCCTATTGTATAGGTTGGTTGGTGGGTGGCTGTTGTTGTTGTTGTTGTTGTTGTTGTTGTTGTTGTTGTTGTTGTTGCCATCATTGATTGTCCAAGTTGATAAGGGTGGCATTTCCAGTTCTTTCTATCATGTCAGGCAAGGGTGGCATTTGCACAGTTCTTATTGAAGCCCGTGGCCTTGCTCGTGCTGGATGAGCCGACGAATCATTTGGATATTCCCACACGTGAGCTGCTCGAAGATGCTTTAAAAGCCTTTGAAGGACAGGCGTTCAGTATTGGTTCATGGAGATACGAAGGTATCGATGGTTGGTGGTGGTTGAAACGGGTTGAAAGAAAAGGCTTCAGTATAGAAGATGATATCAGATCTAGATAGTATCATTATTGTTTGTTGGTAATGGACACGTAGGATTTGCAATCATGTTTCTCTTCAATGATACTGTGTCTTGAAGAATGCCTTAGCTTATTTATATATATAAATATATAAACATACATCATCTCATTAAACGTATACCAAGCTACCAAACCATTAATTGGAGATTATCTTCTACTGCCTTTCTCACATTTACCGTTTGCCCTGCAACCCTTCAACAATTGGACGTTGGTTAGACCTGAACAATTGCAGGCCTCCCGCTGTGAAATATCCTTTCATTGTTTGAGAAAAATGTAAGTCGGGCATTTGTGGCACTTGTACTGTATATCATATGGTTTGTTTACCTTAGGAAAAATGTATTTGTCATTATCTATAGGTGGTGGTTTCATTTTTTTTTATGTTCACCCCGAACCTAGGGGAAGATGAACCCAATTTGACGAGCATATTTTTCAAAATGGGTTGGTTCAACAACGACCAACTAGTTAATTTGTCAGGACTTAGGGAAAACATGGCTGGCAATTCCATGGGTATCGCTATGGTAATCTTGTATGACCTTTAGGAGGGTTCTGGTACCCATAAACCCCTCCACCTTAGGACTGGCAGTACGTAGGAGAGATTCCATGCGCCACTAACTTAGAAGAATTTTGATGAGAGATACCCTCGTTGACCAATAGGGGTTTGAAGTTGTATTCTCTTCAATGGTTTTGTTGTATGCTTTTTAATGTATTTCCATTAGGGCAAGCCACACTTATTATGGTTGCTGCCGGACGAAATTTGGTGATTAACCAGTGTGCCATTTTTGTAGGGAGCTATAGCTGGTCAACCTACCCCCCCGGGCCACGTACCTCCACCGCCAAAAATAAGGCCTTATTTAAGGGTTTATTAACCATTGGTTTCCCTTAATAAGGCCGGCTATCAAACCCCTATTTCCTGGGGTGGGGTACATTGACGTTTGGGGGGTAGGTTGACCAGCCATGAAGCTGGGTGTTTCGTACCGTCTAGGAGCTGCTTTGGTGGTGAGTCATGACCGATTCTTCTTGAGAGAGTTTGCCACGCGAGTTTTGGAGATCACCGATGCGGGTGAACTGAAAGATTATGATAGCTGGGATGCATACCAGGCCTGCACATTTTACTAAATCATCAAACATTTCAGGCACCTAAAGATGGAGGTACTCACCTATATAAGCTGTATGTAAGGCGGATGTAAGGGAAAACCGGACCCCAAAATAGCCTTACACATATAAGGTACAGTACCTCCGAATTAGATACCTGAAACGTTTGGTGAAAATAGAACATGTAAGAAGATTGAAGTAACACTTTCAAATGACATCCTTTCATTTGGAGCTCACCAGATGCTCAACAAGAGGTTTGTTCCGGTGTTGTTGTTTACATTTTCGAAAAGATTATGAAATGATCCTTCCCTCCAAGAACCATCAATGCACTCGCGGTTGATTCTGATCATAAACAATCACAGCCAGCAAGTCAGATTCAAGTTTCAATGTAGCAATAGTCAATATACTTTGGAAAAAACCATCAAGTGAAGCATGTGATATCTACCTAGCATGCTGAAAGTTCATTAGAAATGGTGGTGATGTGATGGCTTGCTCCTCCAATTCTCTCAAGAGGCTTGCGACTTCATCCCACCTTCAACCTTCATCTCACCTTCTCCCCCCAAAAAACAGTGGATCCAATTTTTTCTTCCGGGAAGTTTCACCCTCCGGGCTGCTCACCCAGAGAGTTTTCAGGACCTTGATCAACTTGTACATACAGCGAAAAGAACAATTAGTCCAGATACAAAACTTGGCTAACTACTACAAGTTCTTGTCGCAGTGTATCAAACAATAAATCATATCAACTTATGAATCAACCCTTTTTGATATCCGGTATGTTAGTTGAACTTACTTCGTTTTGGGTCGGTCCGGGTAGGTTACATGTGAAGAACGCTTCATGTTTTTTTCTAAAAAAAATCGGAAGGCAGCTGCTCCACCTCAATGGCAACAAGCCCAAGAAGCGGAGGTGGGAAAGATCAGCAGCTTTTCCAATCGGGGAATCTGCGGTTTGCCCGGGAAATCGCCCCTGGAAAATAGGTAGCCAACCAATCCCAAAAGTAAACTATAGGTGGTGACAACTCAAATATGCTGTTTAATTTGTACCCCGATTTGTGGGGAGATGATCCAATTTGACGAGCATATTTTTTTAGATGGGTTGAAACCACCAACTACAGTAAAGTAGTCTTCCAATCAACTTTTTTCAGGGGCGAAAATGTTAAACTTCGGGGATGTATGTACCCCTTGGAACATACCCCAGACCCTAATCAGCACTCACACGTTAGGGATTTCGGAATTCGGAATTCCTGAATCATGTGGGGATGAAATGGGGATGCCTGAGGGTATGGTTGAGGGGTATGTTGGGGTTCACCAAGTACCTGGGAGATCAGTTGATTTGTTGATGTAATATCATGTAGGATTCAAGGGGAAGTTACCAACGACATTGAAGACTAAAAAACATTTTGCCTTGGAGGTTCTAGATAGATGAAGGTGAAGGTAGATAGAGTAATCATGAATTCTTTCAGATTACGTCTCACTTGATACCAAAGCATGGCTTACATGAAATACATCAGGATTTTGCAGGGAAATACTCTTCAGTACTTGGGTAAGGGAATCTTCAACATGGAGCAAATCAGAAATTATATAATTTATATATATATATATAATAGTTGGGGCGCAAGCACTACAGGGTATAGCCAGATATATGATGATTTCCCCATCTTCGAGAGCCATTGAAATTAGTCGTTTCAACAGTTTTGCGGTGGAACTGGAGAACTTGCGCACTGTGACAACCTCTGGGCACATCTTGCGGTAGGGGGAGGTGGTGCTAAAACACCCTGGGAAAATCGGAAGCCAAACATCGCCCCAATTTTAGGTGGAAAATCATCGTCCACCTCCATAGGTTGTGTTCCCAGGATGAATTTTCCAGAGTGAAAGAATCATCATATGATTCTTCCAAAGATTTTTTTGAACTTTCAATTTTGTGATAACTTCAGACTCCAAGAGATCCACCGAAAAGGCTCACTTGACTTAGATTTTCTATATGTTCAGGGGATGATTATATAATTTCGAAACAGGTGGAATATAAAAATCCATGGCACTCCTTAGGTGGAACTTAAACCAAAAAAACGAAAAATGGAATCTCAGTCACCATAAATCCACCCTCCTGGGGAACGAGTGCATCTCCTCACCGGACCGGCACTTTTTTGAGTCGATGATGATTGTTCCAAAGTTCCCTGAAACGGTGGGATACACGGCCCCAAAAACTAAGATGTCCCCCAAGACAGGGACAAGACCTCAGTGGGGAATACATCGAAACCAACCATTGATTTTTGTTGGGGACGAATTCGTTAGTTTTCAGGGGAAAAAATGCACAACCGTTCCCTTGGTGGGCCCATTAAAAGCCCTACCTGTCAAGGTGGAATTTATTAAGCAAGATGCAAAAGTCGCCGAAGTTTGGGCCAGCTGCTGGGTGGAGCAATTTCGCTTTTGGCCTGGGTGGGTGATGGATGCAACAAGCATGTTGATATGTTGTGCTTTCTGTTTTTTTGGTTTGGGAGTTTCCTATGAACATATATATATATATAATTGTTGTATGGTATACAGTATACATAAATGCTTTATATACTACAAGTATGCATGTGTATTCATAGTCTTTATATCGTATAACAATACCGTGAATGTATATCCAATATGATATATTCATATTATTTCAATTTCTTTCATGTACAAAAAAATAACAGACATGACGCCTTTTTCAAGTTGAACCTTTCCAAACAAAAAACCTCTCATTTTCTTCTGGGATCCCCATAACCGACTCCTCAGGGAAAGCATTGTTGATGCGGGGGGGGCCTCAACTGAAGCGGATTTTTAGCGTCCCGGAAAAGATAACATTCCATAAAAAGCATATAAAGAACAAAAGCAGATGACAGGACAGTTGTCGTTCAAACTACTGCATCAATTTTAGAAGGTGCCTGTGGTTAGATCTTTGCTAGCTGCTAGCTTCACGTGTGCACAAGCATCACAAGAAACATGGAACCAACTGACAGGAAGAAATCGATAGTGGAGGCCAATTCTCAAGCACCATGGAAGAAAGTTATCGTCACATCGTGTGCCCAGGGTTCTCATCCTTCTTGGGGACCATCCATCATTGGTTTGAGATTTTTTCCTTGTTAGGAATCGTTTTGGAAAGGACTACATCGGGTATTTGATAGTGGTAGTATACAAACGCCCATCAAAAAAACGCGGCAACTTGTATGAAGCCAAGCTTGATTCATACTTGAGTCGGCGTGGGTTTTTCCTCAGGAAAGAAAATGTCACGGCTGCGAAAACGCGAAGGTAAAGGCATTGGCTTAAGACGTTTGTCCTCCCGCGTGGAGGCCATTCTCAGAGGGATGGTAAAGGTGAACTATGGAGGAAAAATGGCTTAAGAAAATCATGGCAAGTGACTCATGCAGGAAAAAACGTTAATCATCATTTTTTTTGTTGAGAAAAAAATCGGGATGAATCAACCCAATGCCTTTTTGGGCGTGTGGACCCAAGATGTTGCAAATGAAGTTTGACCACACTAAGGGTGCCATTTATACTAAAACATGCAAATTTAAACAACTCGGAACATGAACATGGTTTTTTCAACAAAAAGTAAAAAACACATCCGTTTGAAAAAGGAAAACATCATCTTCCGAAACCCTCAAATTGTTTGAGGTTCCAAACGTTAAAAATTTCGGGCTCTGTTAGTTAGTGTGTGGCATCCATCCTTTGGCCCAGGAATTTATGGAGCCAGAGGACGAGCTGGAACCACGTCCGTCCGGAAGGTTCAAAAAGGAAGTCCCCAAAAAGGAGGATGAAGAAAGTGAGGCAAATGAGTCGACTGAGATTGCGGAAGGGTCAACAAGTTGAAAGAAATTTGAATCTTCTCAAAAGAGTCCCAAACTGCAGGTAACGTAGTGTATTTTGAAAAAGCGTGGGGTTTTTTGGTGCTAATATTCATATAGTCTAGTTTCAGTTTTTTGTTGGTAACTCTTAAGCAAGAGAGGGAAAGGCGACCTACAGTTGTTGCCAAATCCGGCTGGCAGTCCAGCAGTGATACAAAACCGCGAAATCGGACCGGTCCATCGCTGCCATTTGAAGGGTAGCATCATGCCAACGAGGTACTTTTGCCAAAAACATGGGTGGAAATTGAATAGAATTCAAGAAATATACGGAGTGAAAAAGAACACAGCGCACTGATGACACGTCAAATCATTGATTGAAATCATAAATCTAGGTAAGAAAATCCAAAATCATCCATAAGGTTGCTTCATGTCATTTGCCTGCTTGGTCCGTTTTTGCCTTTTACATGACATGCCAATCCCGCAACGAAGCACGTTTCTGCCGTTCACTTTTCAGCCACGTTGTCGAATCCGCCAAGCGGGTGTGGCACAATCGACCAGAGACCAAAAGAGGAAGTCTAAAAAGTGGCAAGCTGGTGAAGGGAGGAAACGACTGGGTTGTGGTTGCAAAGATTTTTGTTTTCATCCCTACTTGGTCAAATGATCCAATTTGACTACTATTTTTTTCGGATGGGTGGGTTGAAACCACCAACTAGAAGATTGGGATGAGAAATTGTGACACCGCCCAGGATGCACCGAGTATCAGTCTGTAATAGTTACCATAAGGATTTCCATATTACTTGTACTTTTTTTTACAGGCAGGGGATGGGGGTGGAAAAACCCTCAACTTAAACCTTCACCTTGCCCAACTTAAACCTGGGACCTTGGTATGGAGGAGCACTCCAAGATATTTTCGTATTAGATGCTCCCGAAATGATATGAATTAATAGGGACCTTGCTGATTCCGACGGTTCCGAGAGATGATATCTGATATATCTGATATGACATGGTCCTAACTTTGGGGTGGACAAATCACCCGGAATCCGTTGAAAGAAGTGGTTTGGTGACATTCCATGTTCATCCATTTTCCAGCAAACCAGCCATCTTCAAAAAAATAATGTTTTTTGTGAACACTTGAAGTCGACTGTTGGTCCTCATTTAGCTAAGGCTCCAAATCAGGACCCCCAAAATAAACATACCAAATCCTACCAATGCTAGGTTACTAGATCTAGTCCCATCTCATCCCAATTTTGCTCCCTCCCTTTGGCCCAAAGAAGGGAGCATTTTTCCCCAAATTTCCCGTGAAGATTCCGCCAGGAAACCATCGAAAGCAACGAGCACGAGGTTCCTTGGGCCTTTCCGGCTAGCAAAGATGTGGAGATTTGGCAGCTGAATCAGAGTTGCAAAAATGGTGATTTGTTTGTTTCAAGTTTGCCTTGGTCCAGAATGCAAAATGATATGCATCACCATGGTGAATAATGTTTTCTTGAGGATCATTTTGGCCATGTGCCAGAAGTAGGCGGTATAGCATGGTGTGTGTGTGTGTGTGTGTCAACATTCTTGACCCGTCAACATGCATTGATTAGAAAAAAAAGTAAGTGTTGACGGGAATTGTGGTGCCTTGGGAATTTCTACTGTAGAGCAGGTCCCGCTGTGAGGTACCTGGTACCCAGTGACCAAGAATTATATGGGAAAGCTGCGGAACTATTGATAGGCAAAGTTGTGCAGTCGACATCACTGGACTGCACGGAAAATAGATGGTTGTTTCCAGTTTATTTCCCTTTGTTGATGGAAGAATTCCCAAACAACCACTTGGGATGTATAAAACCTGTCGTAAATAATAAGATATGTACCATATCAACCTTGTGCAGGATTTCTTCCATCAACCGTATGTCAAACAGTCTTGTGTTGTTCCTATCTATCCTATTTTTTAGATCATCATTGCCGGATCATCATGGCTTTCAAAAAATATTTAGGTTAATTAAACGTAAGCTCATCACTAAATTATAGGATTCTTAAGGGGGGGTGGTGATTCCCCTAGTCTTTCCTAATGTTCCCTAAGGTTCCCCAATCTTCCCAAACGGAATCCTTAAGGTTCCCCAATTACCCCCTCTCCTTGAACACCCCCCCCTTAAGAACCCTACAACTAAACCTTGTTACCCTTGATGAAGGTTAACAGGGTCCCATGATTGGATGCTGGACTCTCAGACCTGAAAACCTCATTCATGCTGGACATGCCTTGTATCTTCCCAGGTTGTCCAAGAAACTGAGCTTGACCACGGCGATGAGGTTCCGGTTTCAACGTAGGGAGTGTTTGGAAACGGGGGGTGGGGTGGATGAAACGGTAGTTATATATGCGTTTGATAGCTAATAATGTAAGGCTCAAGAAAATTCACCATGACATACCATGACATATTTGCGAAGTAATTTGATAGCTAGAAAATTTGGCTCAAAACCCATCACCGTGACATTTCGAAAGGCATATTTTGTTTCGACATGATAAAATCCAGAAATGTGTTATTTTGGGGGCTGGCATTTCAGAACTTCAGGCTTTGCGGCTGTGAAACCCGAGATGTGAGATTTTTTGTTGGCGCTCATTGTGCGAAGGACACTTCCTTGAAGTGATGGAATATGTCAACAAGAGAAGCATAGCAAGATTTGTTTTTAGAGGAACGATGTACATATTCCCAAGCGTTGTGCTTGAGGTACCAGTTCTTGTTGAAAGTTTCTGGGAGAATAAGCCTAAAGCTGGTACCGACCTAAATTTAAAGCTTGGGAGGAATATATACCTTGACATAGGTGTCCCTCCAATTGGGTAACATGGCATGGCTTGCCATGGCATGGCAGGGTTATCCAGCGCCACCAGGTGAAGGATGAAAACAATGAAGAGATTGAGGCTGAAGATGCGGTGATGGCACCTGAATGGCTGTTGTGATGGTTGGGTGGTTTGAACTGATTTTCGGTTATCCAGGATTATCATCGATTATCCATCTTAGGGCCTGTTAGGGGTGCACATATGGCCTTGTTTCTTGAGGAGTTTTCCGCCATTGAAACAAACCACCTGAGATGGTCTATGATGTGTATCAGTGGTTGTGATTTGCGATTTGCGATTTGATGTAATTATAGGAACTATTTTCTGAGATGCATGTTGTACTACACACTAGTTGAGTTTGAACGTGTTTTTTTTTGTTCTCATGGACAGACAAGAATTACACTCCCTAAAACCAACATAGCCCCTCTGAACATAGGGTAGCCCAAAAGGAAATCAGTAATCCCACCATCCATCCCAAAAGGCGTTATGTTAGAAACCCAGGGAGGGTAAGAATCACTAAGGTAGAAGATCCTGTCGCTGTGAAGGATGAAACGGAGGCGTTTTGAAAAAAATCAATGGCAGTGAAATAGCAGAGATTTTGGGTCCCGGGGTGAGCGGTAACAAAGAAACTTGATCTTTGTTTCACTGGATGTTTAGCTGGTCGTTTCAATGGTGTTTTTGTTTTCTTCCCTACTTGAGGAAATGATCCAATTTGACTAATATTGTTTCAGATGGGTTGAAACCCATCAAGTATATGTTTGTTTTGGATATCCCTTAGGTTGGCATCGATTCACCTGATGTTTGGGCTTGCCTTGAAACTTGTTCTTGAAGTTCGAAATCCACTGGAATTATAAGCCATTTCTTATTAAACACTTACACTGACACTCCATAAAACCAACATAGCACCTGAAAGTAGGCCATAGCAAAAGGAAACTAGTATTCCAACCATCCATCTTCAGGCGCTATGTTAGGTTCAGGGAGGGTACTACTTGCAGGGAGACCTTCCAAGCACATTTCCTAAGAAGTTGGTTATCGAACTAGGAACTCTGCACAAAGTTTCTTGTGCCACTTTGGCCAATAGAACTACAGAAATCAACATTGGAAGCTTCTTTGAGTTTGATCAATTTAAACGTATTAAATGTTTGCAACTGAAGAAATGCTCCAATCCCTTCTTGAACACTGTGGTTTTGTTGGTTAATGGAGCCGGGTTTGTCAGGGGAGGGGTGCCCTTCCAAACACATCTTCTTCGGCATGGGGAAGATCATGAAGTTGCCGCAGGAAGTGCCAGAAACATCTCCATTGACAGACACCGCACGTTCGCGGCGTTACAGTGCGGTGTCCAAGGGCGTCGTGAGTCGTAACGTCCGGAAAAGGTTTTTTCAACAATTTGGATATGTGTTTCGGAGAGATGTTATAGGAAGAAACAAGATAAACAAGATGCTCACTGAGCAGGTGTCCGTAACACCATCCAACACCTACTTTGTTGAAAAACTGTTTTTTTGGAGTTGTCACTATATAGAAATGAAATGTTTTCCAACTCAAACAGTTGGAACCTTTTCACTTAATTACCTAATTACCTTTTTATAGTGATTATAGTGACATAATTGGAATTGGTTTGAAACTTGGTAAGCAAGTGACACATTGATACCTGGTTTCCAACCCATACCTGGTATAAATGAAATGATTACTCACCAAGAGTTGAAAATAGTTGGGAAATGGTTGTGAAAATCCTTTGGCCGTTTGATTGGGGTGCCGTTTAACGGTTTCTTTACAAGTTGAATCAATAAATTGAAGTCAGTGGATGGTGTCTGATTATTTGATTACATCATGTACGTGATGCAACTTCATGACATTTGTTCAATGCCTTTTTGGCATGTGCGACGATGGGGCTTCGGAAATTATGACTGAAAAGGTGAGTACTCTACTGTAAGAGTTGCGTTGAAGGCAATGTGAATGGTCATAGTGACAGGTGATAGAGATGCTTCAGATATCGCAAGTGGTGGTCTTCTGCATCCACCGACCAAGAACGGTATTCCAGGTATGGACATGCATGATCAAGAAAACAGATTCCAAGGTCGTGTGGAGGGATGCTCGATCTGATGACGATGACAGGAAAACTTTGGTACAAGTACCTGTTAAATTTGATTGAAGCCTTTGAAACCAAGGTTTTGAACCCCCAATATATGGGTTATAACCCCTAAAAATGAAGGTTGTGGGTTCCCATGGTAACAGGATATCCCTCAAAACAACCCGCAGCTATGGGTCTCCATAGACGTGCACAGAGGTTGGCTCACATGATGGGATGGGTTTCCTGCGCAGAGTAGCATCAGCTCTGATGTGTTGATGCGGTTCTGATGTCATTACTACTTTTCATGAACTTATGGTTCCAGTTCCCAAAACCAGGGCCAAGCTGATACATCCTTTAAACTTTTAAACTAACTGTTTAGTCTTTGTGTTTTTTTTTTCGCTCCCCATTAATCCCCCCAACAAAAATTAACACAAAACAAACAATAATATACAAAACACACATGAATCATCATGAATCAGAAACCCTCAACGAAAAATCATCGGCTTCTGAAGGACGAAGACCACTTGACTCAACTTGGGACCCCTCGTGGCTAGGTCCTCGTTGGCAACGAAGCAAGCCTCCAAGTGATGAGGTCGATCTCAGAAGTTGCAGTGAAAATTGAAACCGTCCCAACAAAATGTATCCAGAAAATACTCTATATTACAGGATCCTAGAGGAGCCCTTCTTACACATATAGACGTGCAAATAGTATAGATATGTGTATATATATATATACAGCTATAACTGTTACTATTATATAATGCTTATTTAAATGTGCATATATTTTCTTCAAACCCATGAGTCGTAGAGCCTCCCACAAACCACAGCTTAGTCGTGATTGGGAAAGACATATGTTTTTGTTGGTTCATTTATAGGTGGAGCTTTGTTGGGGTCGAAGATTCGGGGAGTGGTAGTTTGGTATGTTGTGTGCCCCATGGAAGTTCAACCGACAGTTCGCCCCTGAAAATATACCGGGACCGAATAGGAAGCCAGATCGTCTTCCAGTCGCATCTTTTTTCAGGGGCAAACTGTTAAACTTTGGGGGTGTATTATTTCGGAGCTGTGCTTATTGATGAGCAAATGAGCAGTCCGGAATGCAATTATCCCATATTTGTCCTACTAAATGACACGCAAACGAGCAACAAGGGGGGGTTGAGCACCAACCAGATTTTCTTTCGACATCCGATATCACTTTTTGAACCAAGATATTCCACCAAAACATCATTGCAGAGGCGCCAAACAGTGAAATCTTGTGAGTTGTTTCGAAAAGATACCTTCCCCCAAAAACCAGCACAGCCCCTGAAAATAGCCCTTAAGGAAAAGTAGTCTCCCAACCACCATTTTTCAGGGGCTATATAGTTTTAGCGAGTGTATTGGCACAGGAGGCATTTTCGGAAGAAGCCCTGCGAAAGCGCGCCGAGAAACAGCTCGAAGTCTCAGTCGTGACAGGGTGATGTGAAATCGGTCCTGCAGACTCATATTTGTTGAGGAATGATGGGGCGCATCTGGTTGCAACATGTTGCACTTACATCGAAGATGTCCATGTTTGGGCTGAGTTTTCTGAACAGATTCCACTTTCCTCATGCAAACATATATGATTTTTGGAGAATGTCTTTGACTGAAAAACACATTCAATATTGCAATGGAACCTACCAATCTCCCAGAGAATCCTGCGAGAACACACAAGATTTGCACATGTTTGCATTTATGCTCCTGGTCACCAACGTATTTCTTTGAAGGTCTTTGGGGATTTTTGTTATCTTTACAATGAATGTTGTGTAGGAATTGCCTTAAAGTTTTGCCTTACTTACCTTCGAAAAAGAGATGCGAACTGATGTAATTGCGTCACAAGCAGACGTTTTTTCAACTGACACTTTCCTTAGCCGAGTCTCGTCATGGTTTCACCTTCCAGTTGCAAGTAGTAGCGGGGTAACTACGTCAATGTTTCAAAAGAAACATGAAGCTTGCTTCCTTTGAGGATGGCTCTTCTCCACCAGCACAATTGGTTCTGCATGTGCAGAATAGCATGTTTTTGTTTACTTCATGGTACTTCCAACTTCAAGGCCACATTGTTTCTGACACCTGGAAATCCTCCAGTTTTTCCAAGCCCGATCAAACCCATCGGCTCATGTTACCACCAACCGGTAGTATGTATAATAGAGCTCAGTTCCCCCCCCCCCAAAGAAAAAGCACACACTCTACACGGCACACTAAAAACCTAAACAGAAAATTCCCTAGTTATCAGGCTGAAACCGCTGGTTGGCGGTTTCACAGATGTTTTCCTTTTCACCCCAAATTTTTTGGGGTTTCATGATCCAATTTGACTTGCGCAAAATGGTTCGAATGGGTTGGTTCAACCACCAACAACAACAACCTTTGCTGTGTATCATGGTGTATCCATGGATGTTTCGAACTCCGACGGCTCAGGGTGAAACGAGCGATGCAGCTCACTGCCATGTCGCGTGGCGGAATTTCGTTTTTTTCGATCCCCAAATCCGATGGGACGAATTTCGCTTCGTGAAGTGAAATTTGCGTCATACATGGAGAAGTTTGGGGTATGAATAGTTATGAAATTTGATTCATAAAGTTAAACTTTCCAACACAATCGCATGTTTGGTTCATTTGTTTGAATGGAAAGTCAAAGGATCTTCCATGAAAATAAGTTGATATCCAGGATCTATAGCTGGCTTTCTGTGACTTGGTTTTGACACTACCTCAGCTTGGGTTGACCTTCGAAGTGCTGAAAGACTTTTACAGGGCCTGAGGCCAAGCCCCTACACCCCCGAAAACTAACGGCTGGAAACTGTACTGTAAACAGTTCCCCGGCTGGGAAACGGAGCAACATGGTACAAACCACCAATGTTGGGGTTCCATGTGTAGCCATTTTCACTTGGTGTAGCCATGTTTTTTTCTGGATCGAGTGTATATGTTATTTGTGGATTCCTTCTTTTTTCTTTTTTTTCTCCATCACAAACAACACACCTATAGTTCCACTTCCTGAAACTAACAGTTCGCCCCTAACAGTAGGCCGGGCCCTAAAAGGAAGCCGGATCGTCTTCTAACTCCATCCATTTTCAGGTAAGAACTGTTAGTCAGAGGGACTGTATATCATGAATGCATCATCTTGTTCAGGTACGAATGGCTGTGACTCATCCAAAATTTGCATATGTTTGCATCAATCTGGGCAGTTGGAGCGCAGGGAATGCCTCCCCCAAAATGGCCGAAAGATTCAGGTTGAGGGTTTATAATAGATTGCTTACATCCAATGGTGGTGCTGTATTTAACAAGCAGCGATTTCTAGGCACTTGTCCCTTGCAATTTCCCCCGGTGGAACCCAGGAACATTCCCTCAGTGCCGAGTCCTCAGCTGATGAAACGCACACATGAAGCGGAGAACGCTGGAATTGGAAGTCATGGAAGTCTTTTGTGTTGTGGAACCAGGGAAGCCAAACATTGAAACGGAAAAAGTTTTGGAGATTTATATTTTTACATGATGTAATCATGTATGTACATACACAAACCGTCGCGTTAAACCAGTGTTATACAGATGTAGCTGCATCATGAATGGGCTTACAGTTTAAGTGGCGCACTTACCTTTGCCATCACTAGCTTCATACTTAATGTCAGCTCCAATTATCACTTCAACTTTTGGTAGAGCCGTAATTTTCAATGATCACTTGACATTTCCAATAAAACCATGGAGGTTTGCCGTGGGTCGAATACCCACCTGGCACTTCCCAGGTTTTTTTTTGGAACCGTGACCTCTGAACGAGTCGAACGCTTGGTGAGACTATCCAATGGTATAGCCATAGCGGTATGGTGGTGGTTTCTCAAATATTTTTAAAGGAATTTTCACAACTGAAACAGGGGACGATATTTTTCAGATGGGTTGGGGAACCAACCACCAATGTTGGTATCAAATGTGGGAGGCACCACTGGTGACTGGAGGGGGGAATTTGGCTCCATGATCCTCAGGACGAACTATCCGAATACCTTCGCCGGCAATGCGGATTTGACTCTGGAGACGATGTCAGCCGAGGCCATAAACCATGCACAAACTGATTAAAGATAGGCTATCCCAGATGCTCCATGTATGGTATATATGTACCTACATGTTGCTTAAATGTGTGGTAAAGGTATGTAAATTCACCATACATGGAGCATATGGGTATGGTTCAAAGATTGGATCATTTTGGATCTAGTTGGCCTTGGTAGCAGTTCTTGTCAGAAGGAAACATTTCGTCTATGGTCTAGAAGATGTGTACATGACATTTGGCAAGCTCTTATGTCATCATTACAGCAAGTTGTAACGTCTGCTGTGTCCGATTTGTTGTGTCGGGTGATGCACGGTGCAATATGAGCGTCAAAAAATCTGTATGGTTCTGGCGTGTTCCGGCGTTCCGGCCAAAGTTTCATTTGGTAGTATATAATAGAAAATTGACCATTTATGGATTCATCTGGCACTAAAATCCCTTTTTGGGGTATCCATCTATCTGGTCAAATTATAGCGTTCGCCCGGGGTGGGCCGTTGGAAAGGCACGGGGTCAAATTATAGCGACCTCACACGACCGATTTCCCCCAAATGGTGGTTTACGTAAGGGAAATGGGGCCCCTTATTTCAGGGAAACCTCGGTTGGTGAAATATTATATTTTGGCCAGAATCTTTGAACCCTTTTATACTACCCAGGTTTTTTTCGCACCAGTTGAGTTTCATCACGAACGCCGGACTCCTATGGCCCAGTGCCAGGCGCAGCAAAGTTTCCTGCGTGTGGCGCGTTATGAAGCGGAGACGTGGATTCGTTGGGGAATCCCAAATGCTTGGATGCCCCAGGAAGTTAGAATCAAAGATAATCAAAGGTAAAGATCAGTGGGTTACAACACATAACCCCAATATATCCCATCTATAAGTTATAACTTATAACTTACTAACCATTGACTCACTAACTGGGACATCCAAGTGGGGCTGAGGCTTGCAATGAGGGATATACTTTGTTTGCACTATGATGTTGGTGGAGCGATGGTCACCAGGGATGAGGGGTATTTTCCGATCCTAAATGAGGAGCTATTTGGAACCCCAAGATCCTCAAAATCTCAGGGTACTTATATAGATATATTACAGCGGGATCATTAAATTACCCATTTTGGAGAGATCAAACGATACAAATCTATGGTAAATTTGAGTGATTTCCCTTATGCCAATGCATTGTTTGGGTTGGTAATATAATGACTCCTGTTTTACTGTAGGTCCAGCCTCAACCCTGGATAAATATGGATAAATCATATCTTCATTTGTATGAAGGGAACCTTGTGAAAGTGAAACTTCATGATCCACTGATTTTCCAATGTTTTGACATTTACTGAAATGGAACACACCACTTAGGGAGGATTCCTTTTTCCAGGATAACACGATGAAATTCACCATCATATCACGTGACTTTGTCGGGGGTGCTGTAACTCTTTTAGAACTTTTTAGATCCCTCTCAGAAATGAGTTTCCCTTTTAATATACCAGGTGGTTTCAAATTTTAGATAAGTCTCTTGTTTTGTTTTGCTGCTCCTAGGTAGATGATCCAATTTGACAACTGTAATGGTTTTCAAGTGGGATTGAAAGGCACCACCTAATATATCTCTAGCAAAAAAACACAAGAATGCCTACCTGGCAGTATTCCCAGGCCTAAAAAAAAACTACACTCCCACCGAAAACTCAATACTGGGTGGTGGTTTGACCATGGCCACCCCCCAAGAAAAATCCCTAAACCATGAAAGCTCGGGGTGGTACCATTCCTGGGTGGTGGTTTCAAATATTTGGGTAAATGATCCAATTTGACAAATCTTTTTGAGATGGGTTGAAACTACCAACTAGAATAACTAACATGTCCTCTGAAAAATAGTGGGAAAGGACGACGATCCTTTCCCTTTGAGATTATGCCCCAATTAAATCTCACATAGTAATGTCTCCCTCAACTCAAAAAGTGCCACATTAAAAGGGAAACTCTTTTCAGAAAGGGACAAGACTTAACGGTTTATCCTTACAAAGTCGCGGAATGATACTGTTGATGGAAGAAATCCCGCACCACCTGGGATGTATAAAATCCATATAAAATCCTGTAAATCATGGAAAAAACTACCAACCTCAACTGGTGCAGGATTTCTTCCGATGGTGAATTTCCCCCTTTTTAGGGGAGGAATCCCCCAGGTCAAGAGAGGCAACGCTACGAGATTGAAATGCGCACAGCCAAGCGGCAGGTGAGCAGTCTTTATGAAACTTGTGGTTAACAGTGAACAGCAGAGGGGGTTGTTGTTTTTGTTGTTTTTTTGAAAGTTCCATGTTTGGTATAAATACTTTCAAGAAATTGATATGAATTGATATCAATGTTTTTTTTAAATACACGTGTAAGGTATAGGATATCTCGAGTATGACTTTTCCCAACTCGAAATGAATTGAGGCCAATCTTACCTTCAATTTGTATAGAGCTGGGAGAACCGTGAATTTTTTTGGGGTCGGTATATCGATCAATTTAGCTTCAATACTAAGTACGACTGTGTGTAGATTCCATTGTTTAGATCCCATAGCATCCATGTATGGCACATTTACCTACATCTACCATCAAAAAAAGCAACCAAATGTAGGTAAATATACCGTTAGATTGCTTGGATCCTTGGTAGCGGTGATTTTTCCCACGAAAAAAGGAATCCTTTGGAAGGTACCTACCTCGATCTGCACTTCCCAAGCTCATCTACTGCAAGATTTCAACCATCAACCAGGAGCCTTCAACACGAACCAATACGACTCAGAAACAATTCAGACTTTTGTAGATCATGTACCTATTCAGGAAGATCCTCTAAAATTTCTTTGAGGAACGGACATGGTTTGGCAAAATAAAACTTGTAGAAATGAAGTTATATGCAGTTATGAAGGTGAATGTTCAATTCCCAAAAGCCAGATAATGACATGATGTTAGGTGATAAGCCACCCCCGCAAGGTAGTTTGGGGTTCTGATATGTCCTGGCTATTTCAATCTTTTTTGAGGATTGGTGCAGAATTATAATGCAATTATGTGATCACAAAATATCATACCATGCCCTTCCACGAACTCCCCAGAAATCTCCAAGCTGCCTCAAGCAATTTTGCTTGATCTTATATATAGATGATTCTTTATCTTTGTTCAACTTCCTTAAATTAAGACACAGATCCCGAACACGCTGCTTCGTTGAAGAAAATTGGGGGTCCCTTCTCTTTGAAGGCCAAACTGCTCGACCAGCTGGCAGATTGGCGAGAAAAGAAAGACAAGGCGTGCACCAAGCGCTTGGTTGATCTACGTGGTGCACCATGTATGTAGCACTATTTACATAAGTAGTTGTTGATATGGTGAGGGGGGAACTGGATGGACAATTGACCGACAATGCTACTTTGAATGTGACTTTTTTGACACAAGGTGAAGACATTTGTTTCAGATTGGAAGTTTTTGAATGGAGCTGTCCAATCCTTGTTCCCTTGCTAGCAAGTAGGTTTCTAAACATGTTTTTCTGTTGTGAGCTGTTGGTTGTTTGAACTGATGTTGACATTTCCAGCTGACGGTCGATTCAACCATCATTCTTGTTATATTTGGTGCCCAAGTGTTTCCCATTTCGGCAGAATTTCCGAAATTCAAAAAGATTTGCTGCAAAGTCAAAAAAGGCTTGCAGATTGAATATCGCATGTGCTCATGGCTGATGGCTGTGATGATTGATTTTGACGATATGACAGGTATATGCATTTTTGTGAATGTGTGTGATCATGTGTTAATACAGATTTTCTATCTCCACAGAATCCTATCCAGCTGATTGGATGATTTGGTGGCATCTATTCTGGCCACCACTGATCTTTCCAGCAATTCTATGCGGCAAGCATCTACCATAAGTATAGGCTAGGTGGTGGTTTCAAGTATTTTTAAATGTTTACCCCTACTTGGAGAAATTATCCAATTTGACTAATATTTTTCAAATTGGTTGAAACCACCAACCAGGTAGGTGTTGTTTCTTTCGGCCATTAGAAACCATCCATTCGTTTCCTTTTTGCAAATCGCCTCAAGTCCAATTGTTGCAAGATGTTTTTTTTTTCCCAAAGAGTTTTGGAAATTTGAACCCCATGTCTTTCGACTTTTTTAATATACCCTCTCTCATTACTGACATAGGACAGCCAGTGGCACCTGAAAACATGTAAGGGGACCCCCCAATGCCACCACCCCAAGAAATAAGGCCTTACTAAGGGACTATCAACCATGGGTTTCCCTTAATAAGGCCTGATTAGGGCCGTATTTCTTGGGGGGGTGGCATTGGGGGGCGTCCCCTTAGATTCCCATGAGCGGGAAGTTCCATCTTAGGAGGAGCAACTGGAGAGACAACGGCTGGAAGAGTTCGAACCTCAATGAAGAAACTCCGCGGTGAAAATCTCCAGGGATGAAAGGCGAATGACCTTCCTGAAACTGTACATACTGTTGATGGTTCAGAAGTCCGGCGATCACCAGTTGAGCTTGGTAGTGTTTTCCATTATTTTACAAGGTTTTATACATCCCAGGTGGTGCAGGATTTCTTCCATCAACAGTAGCACCTGAAAATGGATGGTTGCAATACCAGTTTCCTTCTGAGAGTTTGCCTATTTTCAGAGAGTGTCATGCGTTGTTTACATAGCCTCCAATCAGCACTTTGGCATTTTGGGACGTTGACATGCAAATCTTGGCGGTGGTTTCAAATATTCTTTATGTTCACCCCTATTTGGGGAAGATTCCCATTTTGACTAATATTTTTCAAAGGGGTTGAAACCACCAACAAGAAATTGTATGGCGCATTTTTGGGACACAAACACATGACAAGCTGGCTTGGATGCTTGAGATATAAGCGGGGGCACACCATGGTGCAAG
This sequence comes from Breviolum minutum Mf 1.05b.01, assembly GCA_000507305.1. NCBI lineage: Eukaryota > Dinophyceae > Suessiales > Symbiodiniaceae > Breviolum > Breviolum minutum. The sequence goes on along the minus strand of DF239086.1, from coordinate 134,624 downwards.
ATATCATCGGGCATGCGTGAAATCTCTCGACCTCCGCTGACCTCACTGGCATAGGTTCAGCAACCGGAATGACCAACCACATGTTGGTTGCTGAATTACACCCTCCAGTAAACTAACATAGCAATGGAATATCGCCATTTTCAATAGGAAATGGTCCATTTTCCGTTGGTATGTTAGTTTACCAGAGGGTATGTGTTGTTGTTTCCCCTGATTGAACTCATGAGTACATTACACATGACATATCATAGGGATATTAATATGTGATAGTTCCTAGCCACTTACCATTTGCACCCATTATAGGGACCATCGTGCCAGTGAAACTGTGAATTGTCATCATGGTGATGTCAAGAGATTTGTCCATAATCCCCTCATCGGAAAAAACAAACACCGTCCAAGATTAAGATATGAACTGGATCCTGGATCCTGTAGGTAAAGACAATTTTTCAGAATAATTCTGTTCACCAGACTTTGGCCTTTATTTGTGTCCTTAGACTTTAGTTGATGGTGCGGTGTTGGGCAACCTACTTTCTTTTCACTTGAGCAGCTGCCCGGAACCAGGTTAGATAGGAAACGTGAGGAGCAAGAGATTAAGGAGCGCGAGCGATGGAAGAAGCACCTTTGCTGCACCTGTTGACATACAATAATCTAAATGGTCCTGGTGTATGGTTTGCCTTGAGAATGATTATGGCAAGTGCACCCACAAGGTTACAAATGTGTAGATGTCAATGCTGTTCTATTTAGAACGTACGTAAGCGATGTGTGCATATAAATAACTTTTTAAGTACTGTGAGTGTTACGATGATCAATATATTTTTATATCAATATTTTTTTTGTGGCAAGACACTTGATTATCTTCAAAAAATAGCAAGCTTATAAGCTTGCAATTGTTTGGTTTGAGATTCGTGCATTTGTTAAAAATTTGAAGCATGCAGAAATTTGTTGTTTCAACCAAACCATCAATGTGATCTCGCTTCAAGGATGTCACCTTGAGCATTAGGTGTATTCCATTAACCCCAAACGTTGACTCCCTACAAATTGACTCATCCCAACCGGGAACCTCCCAGGCGTGGCGAAGAGCTCCGACAATCCTTAGCTGTCAGGGCCGAAGAGTTGGGATGTTGGGTTTCGTCAGGAAGACCTGCAGGAAATAGCGGGGGTTTAAATTCAGCCGGTTGAATTTAAGGGAGACCAATGGGTTTTCGTAAGCCCTGCTATTAAAGCCTTATTTTTTTAGTGGGTGGTAGGTTAAGGGGGGGGTTGGTTGACTATAGCCAGAACATTGCCACACAGTCTTGGAAGTGTCAAAGTTTCTTTTCAGGTGACAGCAGTTGAAGATTGCAGTTGATAAATTGTTCCATGACAAAAGATAGACTTTATGAAAGTCATATACTTATATATTTATATATTCATAAGGGATTTCCAGTGATTGCCAGCAAGTGTGGTGAATCAAATGATGTAATTTGCAGATTTTGTAGGTAAACGAGCAAATATGAAATCACTGTCCAACCAACTGCAACTCCGCTGGATTCGAAAGCAATGTTGCCACGGTGCAGTTTAACGCCTCATTCAACAAACTTTAGACTCCAAGGAATTCAAGAAGCCCAGTCTAGGTATATGTGGAAACATGCTCTCCTCAACGTGACCCAGGGTGACATTGATAGTGATAGATGGGCCACTTGGGCTCATGGTACTTAGTCATTTGAGTAGATGATTCAATCAAATCCATCATGTTTTGGTTTGGATTTTAATCTGTTAAACCCTTGTATAATTGGATTGGCAGCAGAAAGTATTTATATATAGTATTCGTTTAAAAACACATACATGTGTTTGATTTCAGGCCAAGTGCACTGCACATGATACACATGATATATGGCACTATCAAAGGGCCCACCGCAGCTGTTTTTGGACTGTGTTTGGTGACGATAAATGTGACGATGGTGTGTGACTGCACCTTTGCATGCAAGGAACTGAAGACTGATATTTTGGATACACCTGGGAAGTATATATCAGTGCTCTCAAGAGGTAGTGTTAGATCTATTTAGGTGGGTAAAGCTATACTTACCTTTTACATCGAAATTATCCTCAGAATAGTGGAAAGCATGGAGGATATGATGATATGTTTGGTATGTTTGATGATGTGTAGTCTTGGTAAGATACAACTTACTTATAACATTTGCAACATTGCCATGTTGTTTTCATTCCCTCTGCTTCATCCATTGGACTGGCAACTCTCGCCATGGCCACTTTTGACGAAGAGCCTGGTGAAGTGGTTGAAGGTGAGACCGTCAAACAGCCCGACTCCAAATACCTGAAAACAAAAAAATGGGGGAACATATATAAGGGACACCCATGCTAACCAACACTGCTCCCACAAACAACTGACACTCTGAGTTGATGATAGTTTGTGTGATTCAATTCCTGCCGTAGCCATTTATCATGACAGATTCCAGTAGTGAAACAGACTCGCAGTCAGATAGTGAATCCACATCTGACAGCAGCGGGTATATAGATGATGATGGATCTGAATATTCATCATCGGAGTGTGTGGATGGTATGGACAACTACCGCCAAGCCAGGATAGAAGTGAACCTTGGATAAATGAGTCTTGTGCCCCGAGTTGTTCCCCCTCAAAATCCCCTCAAAAATCCCAAACGTCTTCAATGCCAAAAGCTTAGGAAGGAACATGTGGCTCCTCGAGCACAACTATCTTCTTTGCAGAAACGACATCTCAAAGGATGGGGTCATGATCTTGCCCGAAAATCTGGTGCCCTGGTGGTGAAAGTAATTGTCCTGCATTTGCACTGCATAATAGTCCTTAATCTAGTGGCCTAAACCCAAGGAGCTTTGCCCTTGCTTCGCTCGATGACTGGCAAGTGGACTTTGATGTCAGATTGTTTCTAAGCTGCAACTGAGAAATGAAGACCCAACCATTTTTTCTAAGTTGTCATATTTTGACAGCTTGAGGCGCAGGAGCGCTTGGATGCTTTTGGGGATTGAAAGAGGTCATCGGTGAGGCTTGGAGGGAATGCCAATTTAACATTATGTTTTTTAATTATGTTCAACTGTCGTTCGAGCTGATCCCAACACCCCTCAATCTTTTTCTATTCTCAAACCAGGTGGAATTGGCCTCAGTGACTGACAATGCACTGGGGCCACTGAAGTTCATCATGGCGAATACTGGTGCATTGAAACCCAGGAGGCCGCATTGAAACTTTTTTTCACCAGCATGTGACTGACAGCAACATGTGACAACATGTGGCAAGGATCTACACCGACATGCGAGACCGAGAGTTGAAAGGGGTCTTGGCAATTCTTTACGCTGCTGGTTTTCCATGCCAGCCGTACCTTGACTTAGTTCTTACATGATCATAGTTCTCCTAGGTTCTATAGTCTTGCTTGTCCCGGAATCGCCCGCCCAGATATTCACGATTGCGTCGTGATTCCACCTACATGGACGAGAAAGAGGCGGAGCTCTTGGACCATTGCTTGACTGGAATTATGGAGGTCACACCGCTAATTGCGGTATTGGAGAATGTCTACGGGCTAATGACCGTATGGCCTGAGGCAAGGATACAGTCATTCACTCATAAATCTGAGTCTATCAATGCCTAAATCATCCTAATCTGAAAATTCCTTCATCTGTTTGCAGGTGGAAGAGAAGCTGGAAGAATATGCCATCCCCGACCTCTACCACATCTGCGTTGCAAAGTTGGACCCTGCCAAGATGAATGAGCCGGTAACAAGGAGGCGTTTATACATCCTTTTGGTCAGGAAGACACTGAGCTGCATGTCATATCGGTCTCAAGATTTCTCAAGTATGATGGGTGTAAAAACTAGTCATTGTGCTCATGAGCTTCAATGGTACACAATTCTGTGATATCTGAGGGACATTGCGAAAACAGATGTATCCATCGACGCCGAATTTGATCGGCACACACGTGATGCTGTCCAGAGGATGCGAGTGGACTCTCCCTACCCAACAGTACCAGTGTGCATGTCTTAGCATCCACTTAAAATTTGATGTTAGATGGATGGCAGGTAGACACATAAGAGTCATACAAAATAATAAACATGCAAGTCTATGAAGTAAGTAGCTTAGCTATTGATTGCTTAGCTCATCCCTGCGCCCAGGTGGGAACTCATGCTGAGTGGGGAATGTCCCTATGTTAAACATGTTGCACAAGAGATTGAAGAGAACCTCCGATCAACGAAAAGACTTGTGGATCTGACTCGCTGGCCGTGCCTCTTCTGCAAAAAGACTGGAGCCCACTGTCCTGCGTGCACGGCATGAGTCAATGAGTCAATGAGCCAAGGCCAGCTCGCAAAAATCCTCGCTGGGTTCGCAAACATTATTTGAAGATGAAAGAATTGAAGGCGAGAGAAACATGGATATTTGTGATGAGACTTGAAAAGGACTTCTGAACCCAAATATGATTTTGTGCAGGTAGACCCTGCACTATTGCGAAAGTGCCGCTACATCCGTCGCTTCGCTTCATCACAACGTGTCCAGCATGCACCTATCTCAGAGATGGGTTGAAAGAACGTCGCTAGCATGATCAAACTCTACCATGTTTCAACCACATGATCTGATCCTAAGGCAGCAGATGTTATGGTGACTCATGGCTTCACTGGCACCTGCAACATGAGCCAACAGATTGACAGAATGGGTGTGAGCGACACTCGTGCTCCATGCGTCACTCCGAAGGCTTTTCTTTGGAACTTCACGGAGAAGAGGCCATTTACTGGAATTGACAAGCTCATCTTCCAGTGCTTCCCAGTACAAGATCTACAGCTGACAAGTTTGACAGAGCCGGTCGCTAGCCAGCATCTAGTTGTGCAAAGCCAAAAACCTAATGGCACTAAATGGGACATGTTTGTTTTCTCTCAGCAGTACTTATGAATAATTCTTTTCTTCTCAGTCTGGAGAGATATGAACAACTTAGGAACTTCACCAACTGGCTGGAAATGTGACTTGGCGATTGCACTACTCCCATTTCAAGTTTTCAAAACAACTCCGCTGACAAACCCATCTATGTCTCCTGAGGCGATGAACTGCAAGTCAGTCGCTGCAGCATTCCTCATTGCGATGGCGGCGTGTAACATCAAGAAGTTTGTGCAGGCAGCCAGGAAACAACAGGCAGCGGCGTGACTTTGACGTGACAACCGCCGAGTGAATAAAAATAGACTTAGAATGCTTTGCGCAGTTGCCAATGATGATGATGATGATGATGATGATGGTGATGATGATGATGGTGATGATGATGATGCTGCTGATGATGATGATGAGATGATGATGTGTCTTTGCATTTTTATGTCATGCAGCCCTGCCAGCTTTCACGTGCTGCACTACATGTGATATTGATTGGAGAATGCATCAAAAATCAAAACATGATGGAAATAACTGTCAATTGGTTTGATATTTTTTTGGCCCAAAAGGGGGTTTTGGGGGTCATGGCATCTAAATGGATGTTATGAAACGGTTTGATGCGGACACCAGCTCTTCATCCTCGCCTTCGTCTATGCGGAGGCGGTCTGCATCTGTGACCTCAAACAGTGGGTCAGAGTCAAATGTCGGTGGGCATCCCAAAGGGAAGAGTGAATTGTTGCTCACCAACTTGGCAATGTTTCCAGGGGAGGAAACAAGCTTTGATGATTCTTATTCTGCAAATGGGAAAAGCAAAGAGAGAATCAGAAATGTTTTGAATGGAAACGTTTGCAACTGCAGCAAGAAGTGCAAAAAAGCATTTAGTTTCGCGACTATCTACAATATTTGTTGCACTTTTTGGTCCTTGAGCAAAGCAGCGCAAGACTGCATTCTTTGGGGTATCCAAAATCAATGCTCAAATCCTGGGGCGGAAGGGGGTGCAAGTGGCAGCAGCCCATCCTCTATTTGCAGCATCGACAGTGAGGGTAGCAGTTCTGAAGAATCTATTTCGTCTTCTAGCTGCTCTAGCACTCCAACGAAGCATGTCAACACGTGGTACATTCAAGGCAGGTTTAGAAAGACTCAAGCATGAATCCCTTTTTTGACAGGTGTCATTTTCAAAAAGTAAAAGTTAGTTACCCACAGTCAATCTCATTATTGTCCCACGTCCGTGTCCAGGTACCCAAGTATGTCGCGAAGCTTTCTGCAAGTTGCTGGGGATCGGCAATTGGAGGTTGGTTCGCACGCGCAACACATTCCAAGGGGAGGATTTACGAAAGTATGGTACCTCGTCAACACTTTGAGAAAGATAGGTCCATTTTGATTTATTCGTTAGCAATGTGAACTAAAATGAAGTAAGGCAATGCGGCTTCTCGAACTGATCACGCAGCTGCATCTGTATATTCTTTTCTCGAGAAGATGTATTGGAGTTTGGGGGAGACACTTCCCCATGAGCCCCTCGGCGCATGGACATGTTTATTGTGTGACATTATGTGTTTATCAAATCTATCATTAGAGACCATCCAAGGCTTAAAATACATGATCCTGGAAAGCCAATGGCAACTGAACCTGACAGAGGGCGACTTCTTCAATTGCTGCTTGACTCTGCATTGGAGAGTGACCTAGCAAAGTCAGTTTTAAACCTTGGACCTGATCGGCTCATCCGCCGGTACCTGCCTCCTGGAACCTATGCTGATCTATACCACCTTTACATCAGCTTCCAAACTTCCAAGAACTTGAAAATATCTTCTCCATCAACATTTTACCGGGTGTTGGAGTCTAGCGGTTGGAAGCGGGTCCTCAAGTTCCGTCCAGTGAGCCAGCACTCAGCTTGCACAATCTGTCAGAAACTGAAGGCAAGGCTACGCCATTCGCAGGATGTGTCTGAGCATGCAAAAAATGCAGACCTGCTTATGAGACACCTGACTGGTCAGTTTTTGGACAGGTCCACGTACTGGTCCTACCGAACCAGGGCCAAACGTGACATGGACATCTTAACAGTCATCACCGATAGCATGGACCGTGGAAAGTTTGTAGTGCCGCGATATTTGGATGGTCGCACTCCAAAAGATGTTGCAAATCTTAATCGGCCATCTTGCGAAGTTACAGCCAGCATCATACATGGAAGGATGATCTATGTAGCAGTGGCTGACGAGGGCGAGGCTACAGGATCGTCATGGGTTTTGGAAGTGCTAAGTCGTTCGCTGGATCTAGCATACTGCCAAACTCAAAAGAAAGGCTGGTGTTGGCCATCAATCCTCAAGATCTTTGCCGATAACACTCCAAAGGACATGAGTAGTGTGACATATCATTTCAAAATTCAATGTCCGGTCCAACTTCTTTAAAATCACAACCTGGCAGTGCCTGGCAGGAGTGTAAAAATGGTATTATGGGATCGTGGTGCAGCTCAATGGTAGGGTTGGGATTCTTCCAACAAATATCCAGCGAGCACCTTTGCGTTGGCCACACGCATGAGGACGTAGGACTCTTGGACTTTGCTTCAGATTCAGTCCAGTGTTTAAAATTGCCTGCAATCCTTTGGGGCTTTGTCGCACTGCTTCCCTTTGCCTACTGAGATGCCTTTTTTGGTTTGTTATCACGATTCATCCGGAGCGCAACAGACGCGGTGTCCCTTGTCCAGAAACTTGAGTTGATTTTGTCAACACTTGTTTTGTAAGTGATATGCCGCAAGATTGGGCCCCTGACCATTGCCCGCTGCCAAGGCAAACTCCGCTTGACATTGTCCAGCCGTGGCCTCATAAGAATGACAGCTCAACAAGATTTGAACTTGAGGAAACAAAGTACAAACGTTACCTGACTTGATGTTATGTGAAATCCTTCAAAGCATCGCTAACAACCCAAGGCTTCTGCGTACTCGGGTGGCACCATTATTTCTTCAGAAGGGATTGAACTTTGTAGTGGAGTACATCAGGTCAGTGAGAAACTGGAAACAACACTTGCCTACTGTGGCCGCTCTGTCTGGGGCATACCGCAAGAGAAGCAAGCGGGATGAAACAGTTATTCCTCATTCCTTTACCTTCGTTCAAAGATGCAGTGCCCCAATTCAATTTGGTGGGAAAATTTTTGTTTGTTTACAACTTCCACCTTCCAACAACTCTGAATCCTGTTTAATCTACTTCCCAACTTTGCCAATCAATCCGTGCTCCATGCCTCACACTTGCACTCAGGAATGCCAAGCACACTTCTACAGCAAGCTGTGGAACGTATGCCTCGGAGGTTCACACCGGCTGGGAATGACACCTTTTGCCTGGTGAAAGGGTTTGTTTCTGATGCAGCCCTATCTCAACCGCCACTTTTAGTTCTTCCTGGTGACTCTGTTCGATCAAATGTGGAGCCAGCAATCAGAAGTTTAGCCCTCGCTGAATGCCCAAGATTTTTGTCTTAATTTCAGGTGGTTTTGAATTGAACGACATCTTGCTTTCAATCACAGTTAAACAGTCCTTCATTTGGAAAAATGTATCTTTCTGTTACCCCAGGAACAGCCCACTACTTGGATGACCAACGGAAGAGTGATCTGAAAGAACTGGCCGATTTTCTGAATCAAGAGTTTCCTCAATATTCTCGTGGGGCGAGATACTTACAAATGTTGGCCGGTGAGGTGGCAAGGCCTTCAGAAGATCCCCCACAAATTCAATGGATTCTTGCTGGAGCAACTCCACCAGTGCAAAGGGGTGCGCCGGTGCTTTCTCACCCAGAACCCCATAGTGTTAGGCGACTGCAGGTTTCTTTCCAAAGGTACCATTGATAGTCCCGAGGCGTGTTGGAAAAGAGGAGACATACATTTTGGGGGATAACATGCAAATCACACCATATCACACACTTTTCAATCCTTTCAAGGTTTGCTTGATATGCACTGATGAGTTTGAACTGTAAATTTGCAATGCTCGAAAACAGTAAACAGTGGATCAAGTGGATTGAAGCAAAGATGGCGTCGCCAGTGAGGCCAAGTGAAGTGAAGGACTGCACCATGCTGCATCAAAACATAAACATTTGATTATTATGTTTCATTCCTGTTCGCCAGCTTTCAACTGTCTACTGGCCACTGGTTAGGAGGAACCTGGGGCCGGTTCTGATCATTCACCAGAAAATCCCAAACCTCCTTGCTGAAAGCAACGGCTTTTGGCAACGTTCGAAGAGGCAAGTTCTTGAATACATTTTTTGATTTGAGATTGCAAACCTTCATATCTTTTTCCAAAGAACAAATTCCTTGCGCAGGTGACCATTGACAAGAACATTGGCCATTTCTTGTTTGGCCGTCATGGATGCGATAGTGGAAAGATGCTTCAGTTTGCCAAGGCCAAATCAGCCAAACAAAATGATTATCGTCAAGTAATACACCCTCACATTCAAAGCCCCTTCACATCTTGCCCAACATTGACACCCTGAGGCAATGGCAGAGATCTTCAGTATGCCGGAAGTCGCAAAGCATCTTCCAGCTGGCCTGGGCCCAGTGTTGAAAACTGTTCCTGTCTCAAAAAGGAGCAGTGTTTTTGTTCACCCATGGCATCTCGATTTGTCTGAACAAGCGAAGTATGGTGAGACAGGAAAATATCCCAGCATGTGCCAAGTGAGAGCCCATCTGCCAAGCATTGTTTGGCGTGGGTACCAGCAAGAACGTGAAGCTTTGGAAATCAAGTTCAACCAGTCTCTTTCTCCAGGAGTTGATATAGGTTACTTCCAGGTCAAATACATCGATGGGCATTGCAAAGGAATCATGTGTCAAGCAATTCTTGCTTTGGTGATCTACATGGCAGAACTTGCCACTTGACGTTGAAAGTTTCAAAAAAATGTCAGTGCAAACTCAGCCCCAAGCAATGAATATGCGCTTGTCGAGTTGACCAGCTCAGCTGAGGGTATCTGCAGTCCTGAAGATATCGCAGCGGATGATGAGTTTTGCCAAATGCTTGCATCGGTCAAGTATTTGCGGGTAAACTACACCCCTTACTCTGCCCATGAAGCACTCTATGAGACCTTGTGTGTTGTTCTTAGTACCCAATGACTGAATCTGACATTGTGGTTCATTTTTTTTGCATTCACAGAGTTTTTCTATGAATCCTTTTAAGGTACAGCTCACCGAACATCTGAGAAGCAGAAGCCGGGGCCGCTTGATCTCGCTCTCCTCTTTAAAGAGATCGTCAGAGTGAAAAAAGTGGCCAATGCAGCCATTTCAGTTAGAGAATGTCTATTTGCAAGTGTGGCTGAATACAACCGGAAATATGGCACCACGAAGGCCAGGTTATATATGGGGTTCCCAGAAATCTAAGCATTGCTGTTTGATGATGTCAACTGTTCATTCATTGAGTTCCAGGCCTGGCGCATCACCGAAGCATCCCGTCGATTGCTTTACAACATTCTTCGATGTCCTGATGAATTTCTCAATCTGCTTCGGGCAGCAACTGAGAGTGATTCGTGGAAGCATTCAGGCTGGCATATACATGTTTGATTTTTACAACTGTAACTTCTTTGATCTAGTCAGTCAAACAAAATGTTGATGAATAGTTGCCAACTGCATTGCTGGTCAAAATTTTCCCTGCAGCATTCACGGACGACAACTTGGATGGTGGGGAATACTTCGTTCCTGGCACCACACTTGGAGGGCCAAATGGTACGACCGATCCTTTTTGGAAGCAAGTCAAGGAGTGGAGGGGTTCAATAATTTCAGCTTGCAATATGACACTTTTTTTTTTTTTGAGAATATCATGTATATCGGGTCCTTCAAATATTTCACAATATTTTGCCATTACTGTGAAATATGATATCTTTTTAAATTCCATCATCATAATAATAGTCTTCAGCAAAACACTGAGTAACATCTTTTTTTATTTCACAACGTTGCAGCAGTCCAATCCCAATACATCCCAACGCCTTCCTTTCAAAATAGCCAATCCCCTGAGACTGTCACTGATGAAAAAGTGATCCTGTGGGCACAGCGAGCGTTTTGCGATTGGCGACGCAAAGCCCCAAGTGGAAGCACTCCCAAGCAGAAGGCAATTTGGGAGTGAAATGGTTTAAAATCAAACTTCACCGTGTTTTTATTTTAAAATCAATTTCATGAGGTCACTTGCTTGTCATCAGAATTGTTTTGCTGCAATCTTAAAAGGGGTTGTTTTTTAGACTCTGAACCCATCCTGAAAAACCCTGAGAAAAATGCGCAAAGAGATTCCAATGGTATGCAAGACCTTCTGGAAATCTGTTGCTTGTGGCACCACATCCATGCTGACATAAGTTCCTACTTTGGGAAAGGCCCCGAGATCGAGAAGATCAGGGAGATGTTTGCAACCGGGTTCCTGGTCTAAGTGGGGGTTAACCAAAAACCGTGTACTCAGTGGTTGCCAAATGGGTTTCAATTTGATTGGGAAATTCCGCGCTACTCACCATTTGCCAAAAGAAGCCCACCAGAAATGAATGGTTTTAAGAAAGGGGAATGGCCATGAAAACCATGTAACTTTGGGCCTCTTTATTTTTGTCTGATTTGTACTGTGGTTTTCAAATTCCGCGCTACTTTTTTGATGTGTTTGGGGGGGGGGGAGATGATTTGATCTTCATTTTATGTTTTGCTGTATCTCCCCCCCATTCTTAGAGGCATAGTTTATACATAGAATTTTGAAATCCACAGTACAAATCAGACTTGTCTCAAAATTCCAAAATTTACATGGTTTTAGGCTTGGCTACTGTTGAGTGTTGTGGTTTTTGAAATCCGCGCCACTCTCCAACAGCCGAACAAACCGCGCTACTCGCCAACAGCCGAACAAACCGCGGTACTTGCCAACTGCCGAACAAACCGCGCTACTCGTCAACTGCCGAACAAACCGCGCNCGCGCTAATTTGGGATAGCCAACTCCCACCCCACAGCCAACCATAGCATCCATAACAGCAGGTTGAAAATTCAAAATTCAGTCCTGATTTGAATTTGGCACAACTGGGTTTTGAATTTTTTGCTCATCCATGGGCCCAGGAGTTTGGACACAGAGATCCGATCGCATTGCCGTGCTTGCACTGAAAACTTTGATTTCCGTCGCCTATCCTTTGTTTTGGAGGGGAAAGGTGTTTGGCAAGACCAGCAGCTGGAAGCAGCTCAGTCGCGAGCAAATTCCGCATTGAAGCGGTCACAGGTCACTGCCTTTGAGCTCTTGAAAACAAACTTGGAGCAAGACCAAATGCTTAGAAGAAGGTACATCATGGCAACCAGTGGGGACGAAAGCAGGGCTCGCGCTGCCATTATTGACTCGCTGGAGGACTGCAGTGTGAAAGAGCAGTACTTTTTGTTTTGGGAACTTTGGAAACTTCAGGATACAGTGTTCAATGTTTATTGTGTAGTCCTACGGCTGTTCAAAACTAATTGTATCTAATTGTGGACATGGGTGTTGATTTTTTCTCATTGACCTTGCTGACAGAAAATGCATGGTATCGCTTGGAAGCTGGTTACAACATTTACCCAAGAGTCGGCCCCTACTTGGTGCAACATGCCGGCTACGAAGCAAAGGGAGAATGGTTCTGCAGGCGGGGTTTGATGCCCGAAAACTTGATGTACCGTCATGTTTTAAAGTTAGGCCTTCAACTGCCTTTTGAAAATACGTACAACTGTGATAAGATGGGTTTAAAAATAATGAGCAGGTGCTGAGGCTGACTCTGACAACAGCAGTATTCTCTCTGCAAAGTTGATGCCTTGGCTTGAGAGTACTCTTCAAGGTCTCAATGGTGGGTTGAGGAGGCCCGATTGTGAGCTCATTGTTGGATTCTGCAACTACCCAGCCATGGGTGTTATTTCGTCATCTCGCCAACATTTTTGCCTCAGTCAGATCACATCGCTTGCGCACACCTTTCCAAAAAGCTTTGTTGCTGTTATCGTCCTCCCCAACCGTGCTGCAGATTTGCGAGCGGGAATTACCAAGTCGCTAGGTTTGATTCGCTTCTTCCTTTTCAAGTTTTAAGCTTCCTATTTGATCAAGACAATACCAAATTGAAAAAAATCAATTTAATATTGACTTTCAAGTTTCCAAAAAAAATGACCATCTATACCCAATGCTTGGCATGTTTGGCCATCATTTATTCCAAGCTTTTCAGGTCTGAGACGAAGGATGAAGACGAATGCGGTGACATGGATGATGTAAAAGCTGAAGCGACAGGCTTCGATCAAACATTGATGAAACCTCAGAAAATGGTCGTCTAAAGGTTTCGAACACTTTTTATTAAAAAGAGTTCCCACTGTTCCTTCCCAGATCTTGTCTCCTCTTGTTCATCCTAATCTCACACTCACCCCACAAACAGGTGACATGGATGATGACGAGGAGATTGATGACAAAGACGAAAAGGGTGGGGCGGATGAGCTTTTGCGAGATTTTCAATATGCATTGAAGTGCCAATTTATGGAAAAGGGGCGAAACCTCCGCGTATCCTGCCTGAAAACATTTTACTTTCCTGCCAAGGTCCAAGGTTGCCCTTTACTTCTTGAAACAAGGAGTATATAATAGTTGACATTGTTGTAAGACCTTAGGATGTTGCATTTTCTCAAAATTATTGCTTTACTGCTGTGGTTCTTATCTTCAGGTAGCAGGCTTTGGGCACACCCCTAAAAAATCCGATCCTGTTAAACAAATTCGGAGTTAGATTTTTGGGGTGAGAAAGAATGAAGCGTCACAATCATCATGCAACACCTTTTGTTTTAAATTAGAAGCCAGCCTGCCCATTTTACAATCCTGCCTCCATGCCACTTAAGGTCCGCAGTGGCATCGTGAGCTTCCAACCTGAGACAGTGTATGGAAGCAGGTCAGCGTATCAAGAGGTTCTCATTTGCACCGCAAATGACAAAGCAAACCCAGTTTTGAAGTCGAAGTTCTTCAAGAGTGGGCATGTCAGTGGAGTGCATATGCTGCAAAGACCGGACATGCTCAAAATTCCCCGAGATTCTTATGGAACTGAAGGGCGGTTTACACGAGTTCAAGAACTCAAGCAGGCCAGGCTGAAGAATATTCTGTAGCTAAACAATGCCGAAGAAAATTCATAAGTTTCAGGGAAAGAATAGAATTGGATTTTTCAAACATGGACAGTTTTGATCAGCAAACTTTCCCTGTCAGCATGCTGGTGGGACCAGCTTCATCTCCAACATTATCGAAGCCTTGCAGCCACCGGCGTCCACTAAGCCCGCCACAGTGGTTTTGGACCTGCTGGGGTATGATGGATGGCCTGGCGTCCATGTTGTGAACCAGATTGCTGCAGGACTCTCTTGGGTTTTTTTGTTCACACAGCCCTGCAATCTACAATCTTCCAAGACCTTTGATCCTCTTTGATTTCTTCAGGGTTATGATGGTGGTAATGCAAAGCTATATTATTGGAAAAGGGTTTAAGATGTAGTATCGTTGCACTTTTTTCTGTGTACATATTGATCAGGAAAGAAAATGGCAGTGGCGACAGTTGCGCACTCCCCTACGGAATCCAGCTTTTGCGCCTCTATCGTTGCAAACAGATCCTTTGACCTGGCACGAAATGGGCATCTTGCGATGGAAGGATTCCCAAACTTCAAGCAAGCAGTGCAGGATCTGAAGAACGTGGAGCCTCCACCCCAACCGGAATACTCTGTTTGTTTTGCTATGAATGATTCTTTGGTGATCAAGGAAGCAATCATCGATCAATGGATGGAGAAGCCTGAATTCCTACAAGAGATGGAAAAGTTGGTGAAATCTCACAACGATGAGTTCAACAAGAAAGGATTGAAACGTGGATCCCAAACGAATGGTCAGTCGGAAGACTCTCGCCCTGCCAAACGTCTTTGTGTTTCAAGCGTCCCAACACCCTTGGACCAGTTCGAGACTAAACATTCCGACAGGCACTTGGCAGACTTGTCGTCGAATCAAATCCAAAATCATCAAAAGCCCCATCATAGTGACTCAATGGTGGTTAATAATTTCTTCTTCTTTCTTGTAGTCCTATGGTCATGCCTGGTCAACATCAGGCAAGATCTTACAACAGGGCATTGGACTTTGAGCTTTGCTGATGATGGGATCTACATTCATTCCAACGAAGACTATGTGGTCCCACTTCATGAGGAACTTTGCTCTTTCGGGTCAGGGGACTATGTCAAGGAAGCTGAGGCCAAAGACGTTATGTCCGATATTGGTGGGAGATGGCTTGTTTATGATCTCTCTGGCCCCGCCTCTGATCACTTTGCCATCCTGGAGCATTCGCGGAAGCTGCCGGAACACCTTCGCGAGCAAGATTGGTTCAACAAGGTTTCTTGGCTTTTTGATATACAATTAGTTTTATATCAGTATCATAAATCCCCACTTTGAGATATTATCTTTGGACTTTAGACTTAGGTTTCAATATT
Organism: Breviolum minutum Mf 1.05b.01; assembly: GCA_000507305.1. Taxonomy (NCBI): domain Eukaryota; class Dinophyceae; order Suessiales; family Symbiodiniaceae; genus Breviolum; species Breviolum minutum. Next base: position 119,355 of record DF239086.1, on the reverse strand, counting down.
TAAGTCAATCAACTATAGTGTCTAGATAGTACTTTGACTCGGTGGTGATTTGCCAACTCAACCCTGTTACATCTTAGCTCGCCCCTCCCAATGTTTTGCCCACCAATCTCTAAGGTGATGAGCATCTCTGATTTGCTCTTGAAGCTTGAAAATGCAGGGGAAGTTGGTGTGGGAATAGCGGAGCATAAATTGGACAAGAGTGATGCAGGTGTTACGCACTTGACTGTTCAAAGTCCTGTGGCCTATGTTCTGGACGCATTGAAATCTGATCGCAAGAAGAAAGCCAAGAAGGTGAGATCTTTTTTCTGCCCACATGTCTAGCTTGGAGCTTGTAGCTGCTAATCGTTCTATAAGAATCTCACATTGGTGTTTTTCTCAAATCATGGCATTGGGATTTGAAAATGAAATTAAACACACTCAAAACAACTCGGTGTGATTCTACTTGCTGTGGAGGTGTCAGCGGTGACATTTGGTGCCCAGTTCCCATTCAGCAAGCTTCGCTCGAACAAGAACTTATCCATCTTATGGCGAATGAGGCTTGGTATTTTCTAGTTCCTATGTTTCCCAAAATGTAAGGCCTAGCTTTTGATCCAGACCGGTGTAAGCCCCTGGAGGTTCCCTACAGAGAAAAGCCAGAAGAAGGAGCTGGTGCCAGTGCGTCCTGTGGCCGTGCTGTCTGGATCAATCAGCTTGACAAGTAAGCAGGTACTCCAGTTGGTCTGATGTGACTGCTGATGGTTTGTAGGGGTTTGGCCGTGCAAAACTTGCACGCTGTCTTCGAGAAACCTTGGCAAACAAACGCATGGAATCTATTTGATGATGATAGTAATGTCAAATCACAAAATGATGATAGCTAAATAACATAAAAGATAAAATTAATATATTTTTCTTATGGTGTTTTTGTCCCCGGGGTTAGTTGGGTTCCATATGCGTTGTTTTGTCAGGGAAACTCGCAATCTGTTTGGTGGGCTGGATCATGCTGCCCACATCGAGCACAGACCTTGGCCTTCCCGTGAAACACACGCCATGCATTTTGCTGCTTGCAGCCGCTTTTGAAAGTTATCTCAAAAACCAAATTAAGTTGACTGACTCTTTTGCTGATCGCCCATCCATGAACTTTCAATATATTTTCGGCACAAAGGGGATTTTGATGATTTAAAAAAAACTCCCTGTAGAACGCCATGTCGGGGGCTGCATTTGGGACTGTGAACTTCACACGTCGGTTCAGTGCAGCGGACTACACCGATCTCCTCGAAAGCCATGATTCTGCCCCTGCATCGGCCACAGCTTCGGCAACCTCAGGTAATGAAGGTGCGCACTTGTGGTTTGAAACATATCGGTTGCAGTGTAACCACATTCATACTTCATCATACTTTACCTTCTGACTTGTTGTTTTCTATTGTCAAATATTGATGAACTATCAAATTTCATAGTTACAGTGTTACAGTTGCTTTTATTGGTTCACCATTTGACTTGAACCACCTGTATCATTGACAGGATCTCGCCCTGGCACAACTTTGGCATCGCTTCAACGTTTTGAGGCTTCACGGTCTAGTGATTCTGCAGAGAATGCGAGTGAGGAAAAGGACAAGGGTCAAACCAAAGATGAAGTTCCAGCCAAGAAGAAACCAGCGAGTCGCACAGTTAAGCCAGGTAAGCCTCCAAAAAGGAAAACTGAAGATGATGAGCAGGAGAAGGAGGAATATGACAGAACCAATCCTCACTTGAAGAAGAAAAAACACAAGGATGATGATTCCGATCCCAATGGGGATGATGCTCCGGATGATGGTGAGATAGATGTTAGAGGCCGTCAGTCTAGCAAAAAGCCAGCTGCCAAGCAACCCCGCAAGGGCAGTGGCAGTGACAAGAAAAAGAAAAAACACAAGAAAGAGAAAAAACGTGGAGATGAAGGGTCAGACTCTTCTGACTTTGAAGCAGCCCACGCGGAACTTGACATGTTTATGGCGAAGGCCCAGGCAGCTGAAGACCTTGCCCACTCCAATACCGGCCCTTCTGATCAGGCTAGGAATGAATGAGTTGTTTTGTTTCGGGTTGAGGTCAGCACCGATTCATTGCACATCAGGACCTGGAGGCTATGCTTGAAGCATTTGCCTCAGAGCAAATGGATGACAAGGACTCAAATTTTGTGTTGCTTTGCTGTCATAAAACACCTTGTCTGGAAGCCTTTTGTTGTAAAGCCTTTTGATAGAAATTTGTCACTTGTCCTTATCATCATCTTCATCTTCTGATCCAACTGGTATGTTTCACTTGGATCAAATTGAATTACTTGTATCTTGAATTCATTTTTGTTGAACAAATGAGTCTGAAAAATCGCAGTATATACTAGCATTGGATTTTGCAGGACATCGATGCCTGCAGTTGCCTGAGCTGTGACACATTGGTCCTTGGCGCCGAGCAGGCCAGCCTCAGGTTGCAAAGAAAAAACATGTCAACTGTTTTTACGTTTGGATGTGTGCGTGTGCATTTTAGATCCATCAAAAATGATGATGGAAACAAACACTTGCTCTTGCAATTTCTTTGCAGGATCTTTCTTCCACTGGCATTGCAGCTGGTGACTTGAAGGATGGAGATGATAATGGCAATGGCAACCGCATGGTCACTGAAAACAAGGACAACTTTTCACATCATGCGTACGTATGTATCTTAGATTTGAACTAGGTGAAAGTCTCTGATTTCTCAGGACCTACCTGCGCAAGAGGTGGAGCCTAAAAAAGATCAACACGCTGCCGCTGACGGTGACGCTGCATGTGAGCAGAAGGACACAATAGATTATATAATATCTCATTTTCACATCACGCAAGGAAGCATCATAGCTTTTAATGGGTCATTACTTCTCAATCCCCAGGACTTACATGCACAAGAAGTTGAACCTGCAAAAGATCAACACGCTGCCGCTGAAAGTGACGCTGCATGTGAGCAGAAGGACACAATATAGTATCTCATTTTTACATCACTGAATGAAGCATCATAGATTTCCAATGGGTCATTACTTCTCAATCCTCAGGACTTACATGCACAAGAAGTTGAACCTGCAAAAGATCAACGCACTCCCGCTGACGCCGACCGTGCATGGGACAAGAAGGAGCCACTATCCTTCACATCACACAGAGCAGACCACCTAATAGATGACTTGACTTTTTTGGATACTGTGCGTTCTCAGGACTTTCAGCACGCTGGCGATGAAATGGCACAACAGGACACAATCAATTTGATATCATCATATAGCAGCAGGGTATGCTCTAAGGTTTGATTTTGATACAAAATAAATATTTGTCAATCCTGAGGACCTTCCTGCACAACATGTGGAACATGATCAAGTTCAACATGTTGCCCCTGCAATGGAGCAAGAGGACGCAGTTTCTTTCACATCATCTAATGTGAGACTTACACCATCTTTATGCTAGCCAAGCAAAATCTTGTTGCCCTTCAGGATTCACAGCTGGTATGTGCTGAGGAAGCCACTGCTGTGCATGCAGAGGCTGCCGGGGTTCGCATCCTGGCATCATGATCTCTAAGTTTGATTTCTGACTTTTGAAGGACATCAAGACACCTGATGGAGCAGAAATCATCAGTGACACTGATGCCGAGGAGGACACTTGCATCCCTTTTTCATCTTGACTGGTTGGTGGTTGCTAAACACCATCATTTCGTTCTTACAATCCACAACCAAAATTTCCCTTGCAGGAAGTCCTCGATGAGCCTGTATTCACAGCAGGCGATCCAAAGGATCCAGTCAACAAGCCTGACGTGTACAAGTTTGAAAATGGAGATATGGTCCAAATGTGTGCCGGGGAGGTCATCTCCAGGGAGGAGCTTCAATCAAAGTTGTTCGGTTGTCCAATCACTTCGACAGTCTTCCCAAACACATCAGTTCAATCACCTTTTTTTTGAAGGAGCTGGAAGAAATCCGAATCAAACAAAGATTTCGCGATGCGGAGGTGCCTCTCAAAACTGCAAACGCCAACGCCATGCCATGGCTGCAGAAATTGTTTTCATGTTGCAGGATCTCATTCGTGACACGACTGATTTCAAAGCGGTGGACCCAAGGACCTATGTTGAGGACTGCTTCTTGCAGACATTTTCTGATACACTGCTGCAGTGCTGCAGTTCTGGCGCCACATTGTTTGAATCAATGAGTGACAAGTGACAAGTATTGAATCTGAAGTCTTGGCATTGCAGGACCTTTTCCTGATCCAGCATGACACTGTGAAGACCCCTGTGAAGGAGGCACAAGTGGACATATCGTTGATTTGAATTGAACCTTTCTTTGGATTCTTTGATTTGACTTGAACCCTTCTTAGGAAAATCTGTCTTACTGGTGGGTTCTCACTGCGTGATCTGTCGGGTGTATTATCATGTCATTATCTAGGTTGATGTCAAGCTAGTATAGTAGGCAAGTCTATTTGTCTTTGCACATGGCGAGGCGGCGATCGAAGTGGCCAGCAATGACAGTTGTGATGAAAAAGTGGAGGCATGGCCACTAAGCTTGGAAAAATCATGTCAAGTATTGTCAAGTATGATTGTCATGTACTTCACATTCAAGTGTCAGGCTGTGAAGAACACTGTGAAGAACTCTACGCGAACCCAAGAAAAGTTAAAGCCAAACACTCAGCGCTTAATCCTTCAGGTTTTTCGATTGTCATATTTTGCGTGGAGGTTTCTTGATTTAAGACTTGGTGATGTACGCGTCTGGCCCCCAGGTCAATCAAGGAGCTGTCTCAACGTGGAACAAAAGACCTGTGTCCCAAGCCCAAGAGCAAGGCGAAAGCTAAACCCAAGGCGAAATGTGAGCCCAAGAGAAAAGCCCAAGCCAAGAGATCCAAGAGCATTGCTAAGAAGGTGCAGAAAAAAACAAAGAAGAGTAAGACAGGACAATGCAAACAGCAGAAAAAACAAAAGATGAAGAGTAAGACAGGACGCGAGCTCAAGACCGACTATGGGAATGTTTACTCAAGGGTCTACCACGGTGAGATCAAGAAGGGAACCTCTGTGGACAAGGCTTGCATATCAAGCTTTCTTTTGCATACCAAAGTTTCATGCATCAAAATAAAAAATTTCTGGGTGCAGGCTCGCGAACTTGCTCGTGAAGCTGCACGTGCAGCCAATCCAAAGTGAGGTGGTGACAATTTTGCTCAACAGAAGCGATCCAACAAGCTCTTGGGGTGAGGGCAGAAAAAAGTGTGATGTGTGGTGGGGCAGGGCTGCTATCATCAGTGCTCACAATAGAAACCCAAAAGATCCCAAATTCAAATGAAAAAACAACACGAACTACCCATGATGACATTGGGACATACCCTGAATGATCTGGAAGGCCTCTTGGGTTTCCAAGTGCTGGTTTATGTTGGGTCAAGTGCTGGTTTGGATGAGGGAGCCTTATATCCTACACCCCTGAAGTGTAACATAGCCCCTTAAAAAATGGTGGTCATGGAAGACTAAATTGGCTTCCAATTTGGGTCAAAGGGGTCACTTTTTAGGGGCGAACTTGCTGTTAAACTTCGGGAGGGTAGACATCTTTAAACACCTGCTGAAGGGGTCGATCCTAAGCACTTTACACAATACGGTGGTCGCCATGGGAGGTCAGCGTTTTCTCCGCAAATCGGAGACTTCCACCGGGGCTCCGGTGGAGTTGGAAGAGGATGATGACGAGGATGGAAACACCGGGGGGTCGGATGTGTTTGTTAAATTGACACCAAACTCATAAGACTTACCAAAGTTACCCTTGAAATGATCAACATTTGCCAGCACACAATACATGTGTTTGTGTTGTCACACGTGTACATGAATTGATTTATGTCATTACTTTGGTTCTTGTGTGTGTTGTTGGGGTCATCCAGTAAGAGATCGAGAAAAAAAACAGGAGTCCGACTCGAGCTCAGAAGATGGAGATGCTGCGGAACTGGAAGGCATGTCTGAAGAAGAGAAGTTCCTTGGTTTTTTGGATCAGGTGCTGTTTTCTAGTGGCGCCCTGGTACCAGGTGCTGTTTTCTAGTGGCGCCCTGGTACCAGGTAGAATGGGATTGAGGGAGGACTGCTGCACTTGAAATTGCAGCTCCGAAATAGTGAAAAACTCCTGGAGTTTTACTGGTTTTCGTGGGTTTTATTTCTATTTTGTATTTTCGCCGCGAAAATTGGGGAAATGATCCAATTTGACTTATGTTTTTCAAACGGGTTGAAACCACCAACTAGTTTAAGAATCGTCTCATTTTTGCATATGTTTGCGTATTTGGGTTTTTTGTTTAACCGTCCGACCCGGTCGATTCGGTGGGGCTTACTAATTGAACGGGTACGGTGGTGGTAGCTTCTTGGGGCGTTTTTGTTTCTGTATTTTTTGGGGGTTTGGAGTTTGAGTCAACGATGAATTTGGTGGTGGCTGTACTGGTTTGGGCTCATGAAATCCCATTCAGACATGTAAATTTGACTGAAAGTCGGCTTATATTTCAAGCCGAGCATCTCAAAAAAGGGATTCGCGGCCAGTACACAGGTAATCCCCATTCGATCATACGTGCATTCAGCGCACTGCTTAGGCTGTCAGGGTGTTCATGTTGCTAATTATGTAATTATGCCATACCGGATATGGTTTTACTGTCTTTTGTATTTCCTTATGGATATACATGTTGTTTCAACTGCTTACTTGTGAATACGCGGCAATAATGGGTTCCCTACCATTTTGGCTGATGTAATGTACATACGGGAAACATTTGCAAATTTTGAAGAAGCCATAGTTTTTTCAGTTTCTTCAACCATGTCGGTATGATCTCATAAAACTCCAACACATCCCTGGAACATAGCCCTGATCCAAAACACAACCTGTTTATGATTCGGAAATCCTAGGATCATGTTTCTATTTTTGCTGTGCCTTGGGTATGTGTTGAAGGGTTTGTTGCTGGGTGGTGGTTTCAATTATGTATTTATAATCATCCCTATTTGGGTAAATGATCCAATGTGACAATATTTTTTTTTCAGATGCGTTGGTTCAACCCCACATTCACCATCGATTTTTTGTCACCATCCATGAGTCTCGATAAATTATGAAAAAAACCGTCTCATTCGCCCAAAACCTCCGGTTGGGAAGCCCCGTTGCCCCAAGGCAGGAAGCTATGAATCAATTTGCTCGGCGCAGAGCTACTGCCATGGATGCGACAACACCTGAGGTCCGTCACCGGAAGTTTTCGCCTGAAAAAAGACGAGTTTTTTACAGTTTTTTTATGCACATGACATGGGAACCCCATGACGGATCCCATGGGACTTGTATATATGCCTACATTTACTATAGTTAAAGTCAAAGAAATGCAAGTAAATATATGCCATACGTGGATTCTATGGGAACTATTTTCACGGGAGATGTCAGTTTCCAAGCATCAATTTTAGGGGGATGTATCATCATGGGAATTCCTAAGCCGCCATGCCACCCAAAAACCCCTCAGGAAGTATAGAGTTAGAAAATCACACGTGTTTAATGAGAAATACATGTTCTAAATGGTTGCTTTCCCGATGTTTTTCTGCGAAGTTACCCTCATGATGTATGTTGATATTGTTTTCTATATGTTTTGTATCTTACAGTTGGAAACATATCCAAAATGTAATACTGTATACTTACCCTTCGTATTTTTGTATGCAAGCCTTTCCTCCCATCCAAGTTGGAAGTCGTCTTCCAAGCGCCTTTCAGACCGGGCGAAAAAAACAACTCCAGGATTCCGAAGCCAAAGTCGTCTCGGATGCATTGGCCAAAGGCGCCCCTCAGGTGGGGTTTGGTGTTGGTCGAATGAAAAATGACTTGACATTCCTTGAGGTTGAAGGGTTTTGTTGGGTTGTGAAGGTGCTAATACCCCATGGTCAAAGTACATGATGTACATGGCACAATCCCCAAAAGGTAGGTTGATACAGGGCTTATCTAAACCAATACAAGGTAACTGTGCCATGTACTGGGTGGTTTCAATGATTTTTTATGTTCACCCTTACCTGGGGAGATGAGATGATCCGATTTGACTAATATTTTTGCAGATGGGTTGAAACCACCAACTAGTTGAGGTTGAAGGGTTTGTTGGGTTGTAAAGGTGCTAAATGTATGTAAATTGCCTGGAAGTCCTGTTGGACCAAACAAAGTGGCTATAGTCTTGATTGGATGATCCATATGAAGGATTCCCGATCCAAGGGGTAAAGTTCATAGTCTTTGGACTTCCTGGGTTGTAAAGGGTGTTTCTTTGGGGGTAAAAATTGAGGGATATGCATCTATTTGATGGGTGAAGGTTCCTTTTTAGGGCTGTGCCATCATGAGCTATGTATTTTTACCCCTAAAGTATCTGCACGTGATAATGATGATTGATGGTGATCAATGATGTTGCATCCCAAAATGCCCGTGTTTGTTGGGTAATGACGGTGCAAAGATGTAATCTTGGGGGATCACCCCAGAGTTTTTTCATGTTTTTCCTGTTGGCACATTGTATCATTTTTATTTATTTTTTGGGGGAAAGCTTGAGGGTGAAAGAAAACAAGGTTTATCCACCGTTGTCCCTTCAAGGCTTTATTAGTGCCTTATTTTTTTGGGGGGGTGATGGTGCCATTGGGGGGAGGTACTTTACATAAATTCTAGATATTAAATCCCCCCCAAAGGTAACCCATATTGCCCCTTATGAAATTCCCTTAAAGGCTTTCTTAGCCCCTTATTGTGGATGTGATGCCATTGCTTGACACCCTTACATTCCCATCGCTCCATCCCAACGTAAGGCCTTCTTGAAAGCATCTGAGCAGACGCAACTGCCAGAAAGGCCCAATGGACCTCGGTGTTGGAAAGATTTTTGAGATGCGTATGGATGTATGGATGTATGGAACATGGATGGCTGAATTTTGTGGTAAATGTGGGTATAAAATGAATAGTATATGATGTATATGGGTTTACCAGCAAATCACTGAAATTTAACATAGATACTCAAAACGGCCATTTTTCAAAAGAATTCACTTTCCAAATCATCATTTTTGGTATCTATGTTGGTTTCAAGCGGAAACCGTAAGCATTTGAGTCTTCCAGCTCTCTTTTTTTCATCCCCACCCACGGAAAGTTTGGGTTGCAGTGCCTGGCCAGTGGCACTTGTTTCGGCCCCAGCATTTCAAACCTCAGGATGAGGCCAACATGAGCCACCATGGGAAAGGATCCCACTTGAATTTCCCTACTGTACTAAAATGAAAGTTAACTGTTAACCTTAGCTTGAAGTGCTTGAAACCTGGGGTTTCCCACAACACATATCTAAATTTATCTATATAAGTTTCAACTTCCTTAAAGTTTTAACTTATGTGCGTAAAATACAATTTCTGATTCCCCCCCCTCTTTCCTCCCTGCCCAAAAATTTCCGTGTTTTTGTTGACTTCCAACGGAACCAGGTCTGGTCAAGTGAAACGAATCAGTAGCAGCTGGTTGACGAGCTGGCAATGGAGATGGTTGGTCTTGAAGGATCGTCGCATTGCATGGTTTGATGGTATCTTGGAGCGGAAGGCAATGCCACGTTTCCGCCCTTGGAAATAGCCTTTTTAGGGGGGATGATTAAGACAAAAAAGATGTTCAATAACACCTTAATAAGGCCTTATTTCCAGGGTGGAATTGGGAAGGCGGGCCCCTTAGATTTCTATGATAAATGGTATTGGTGATTAGGCTTGGGCAAGAGATTGTGGGCTTATAACATGGTGTGAAGGAATGTTCTATAGTGCAACTAGGCGATGGTTTCAAATATGTTTTTATGTTCACCCCTACCTGGAGAAACAATCCAATTTGGCTTACAGTATATTTTTCAGATGGGCTGGTTCAAACACCAACCAGTAGTTGGAATTACTGTATCTCAGATGCTCCTTTTAAAGATCGACAGCATCCAAGAAGGCACCATTCGATGCTTCATTTCTCCGGGTGAGCTCAGACGGCATCGAAACAAGGGACGATGGGCACCATCATTTCTAGCTCACCAAATAAATTCACAAGAACAAGTCTCTCAATAAGGATCTAATTTGATGAGTTTGTTCAATGGACTTTGTTTATGGATGTTAGGTGTGTGACAGGTTAAAATTCACACAGAACGGAAGTACACCCCAGAAACCTAACATGGATACCAATAGTTGCCGATTTAAAAGGGAGTTACTCTCCCTTGGCATCCAACCATACTCTCAGATGATGATTGGGGTGTCCAATCACCTCCTCACCATAGTGTTTAGGTTCCATTACCATTCTCAGGAGGTGATTGGATCCCTAGGGTGTATATATTATCTACATGACTACATGTTTCACCCCATCATTTTGGGTATCGATCCGTTAGTTTGGGGGGATGTATTCTGGGCAAATTTGAAGGTTGGCATCGCCTCACCATTGCCATCGATGAATCGATGCCTAAACAAATTCTGCAGTGATGGCATTCTCTTTGAAGATTGTTTGGTTCCCTATCATCTTCAATGCACAATCGTTATTACAACCATGTTTCATAATTTGACTTATGTAAAGGATCTCATCCCTTAATCCCATCAATTGCTGGTGAATGTTTGACAAACATGATATGGTTTCAAAAGTATGTAAAACAGTCACAAGCTGATTCGAAAACAGGATCCGTCCAAAAACATCGAATGACGACAGTCACAAAGATTATTACACCCCTAAAGATTAACATATATAGAACCTAAAAAAATCACCCCTTTGAAAAGGAAAATCATGTTCTAAACCTCCATGATTTTGTGTTCCATGTGAATTTTCCAGGGAAAAACCCGTGAAACTAAAATTGAGGCTGTGTTTTGTCAATCTTCCCTGATTCACCCGGTGGCGAACCCACGGATCCAGGCCCCTCAATGACCAAACTTCATGGAGCCTTGGAAAAGGGTCCTGTGTGTCATGGAAAAGTCTTTTTGCAAAAGGCATTTTTGGTTGCAGTTAAATGTAACAAAGCTTGATGTATGTTAGGGGGGAAATTCATAATTTCATGATGTTTCCAGTAAAAACAATGAGTTCTGTCAGGTGTTTGTAGCTTACTCTCAAGTGTTGTTGTTGTTGTTGTTGTTGTTGTTGTTGTTGTTGTTGTTGTTGTTGTTGTGGTTGTGGTTGTGGTTGTTGTTGTTGTTGTTGTTGCTGTTGTTGTTGTTGTTGTTGTTGCTGTTGCTGTTGCTGTTGCTGTTGCTGTTGCTGTTGATTGTCGTTGTTGTTGTTTTAAGCTTCAGCAAAGGTACCCCATGCTTAGCCATCGAGGTGGTGATATTATGAACACGCAAGAGATCCGAGGCATACCATCCAAAAGCCGCAGAAGAAACATCTGATTGTGGTAGACCAGGTAAATTTTAAACAAGGAGGTGCTTTTGCGAACCTGCCTCAAAGCGCTTCTGATTCTGAACAGAAAATTTCACGAACCTTTTCCGAAAGGGCATTTCTGAAGTAACAGATTATGCACACGATCACTTGAAAGGCTGGTGGGATCAATTCTGAAGGGCCATTCAACCCATTGTTTGCATATGCATGTTCACACTGGACAAAAGGTCCTCTACCAGGTGATTCAAAATCACCTTTGGATTTACCAGGTGATTTCCAACCCTTAAGGGGGTCACTTGACCATCCAGAATAAAACATGTCACAAAGAATTGCCAGGTATGCATTGATTGGATAGTTCAGTTGTTAAGTTAGTTGGTCATGCTGGTTAAAAAAAAGAAACAACATAATAAGAGAAGACCTCTAATTGGGGTCCAAAAAAACAACATGAATCAACGCCCCAGAGGTGTTGCAGTGTTGGACCGACAAACCCCACTCCGCCACCCCGTATATAAGGAGTGCTGGATTTCGACCTGGTGGAAGTGGAAGTGGAATGTTTATGGGACCAAGAATCAGGCAGGCCATGAAAAACCACGGTGCCATTCATATTGGGATGATTTGTCAAACAACAGGGGCTCCGAGACCATAATGGCAGGGGTGAAATTCGAAGGGATGTTGATCAAAGTTGGTTTTAATTTTTGAGATGTTCAATGAATCTTCATGCCCCAAGTGGTGAAGATTCGTTGACTTTGACAAACAGCAGAGATCCCTCTTTTTGTTTTTCTTGTTTTTTTGGAGCTTAATTTCAGCAAGACATAGGAACTGTCACGTACTATCTTATTGTGAGCCAGCCTGCAACATGCGGTCATGTTGATGGTTCCATATATGGAAGCCAGAATTTTTCCGGACAGGAAACCAGTTCAGTATATGTTAATATATGTACCCAGGCCCTCCGTTTGGGTGTGGAATTCTAGCTCAGGTCTGTTTTTGGTGTTTTTTTGCGGGGCTTAAATTTTTGACCCTTGAAGGAGAACTTAAAATTGCCCAAATTTTGGAAGATTTGACCCATAAAATGAAAGGTCATCCCCTCAGAGGTCAGTTGGGTTCCAGGTGTAGGTATATTTGTATAGATGTGTATATATATATATATATTTACCCTCCCTGAAACTAACAGTTTGCCCCTGAAAATGGATGGTTGGAATGCTAGTTTTCTTTTGGGCATGGCCTATTTTCAGGTGCGAACTGTCAGTTTCAGGGAGTATTACTTGAAAATCACAACATCGGGGTTCAAAATTCCCGGAAAAATCTCAACTTGAACAGCCTTACTTTTAAAGGAGATTTGTCGGGCAGGTCCGTCCTCTTCAGTGCGAAGGGGCAAGGAGCGTGGTTGCAGGACGATGAAAAACTGGTTGGTGGTTTTATTTTTTATTTTCACCTGCTTGGGGAAATGATCCAATTTGATTTATATTTTTCAAATGGGCTGAAACCACCAACTAGAAAATCATGTTCAAGGTGTTTTTGTTTGTGTTTCTTTTGGCAGGAGGCACTGAACTGGCAAGGCTTTGCAAGAATGCATCTTCAAACAAGAATGGTTTTCAAGCACTGATATTTGCGGAAGATGTGGAAGCCTAAAAATGGAGCGTTTGGAAAGATGACTTGCACTGCTAGCCATCCATGAGAAGTTATGATAGCCAGCCCCCTCATGAAGTAGATGCCATATTGTTGAGATCTTATGAAATTTATTTAGTGGCACCCAGCCTGTGCTGCCACCAGATGGCCAGGAGTGTATGCGTCTCTGGGTTCTTCTCCACGCCTGGGGAAGTAGCATTTCGTTTGTTGGTGGCTGGTAGTAATCGCGCCTTTGAAATGTGTCAGGGGCCCCGGAGATGGACGGTTAAGGATAGCAGGGTGATGGTTGGATGGCTACACTCCCTAAAACTAACATAGCACCTAAAAATGGTGGTTTCCAATAGGAATCTCCTTTTCCAGGTAGTTTCAGGAAGGGTAGTTGTTGATTAGGTGATGATAGGCAGTGGGATGAAGATGAATTAGATGTTGATGGCGAGATTGAAACTCAATGGTTGTCCTTGCTCAAGTAGCATGGGACCAGTAGTCAATGAACATTGAGATCATAGTAATATATTTGTGTATATATATATATATATATATTGATATTTATATATAGACAAATTCTAGAGGCTGTTCAAGGAAGGGTTTTGTTCTTTGTGATTGCACCAAACAAGCAATGATTTTGTGGGTTGTGATTGGGTTATTCATCACGCAGCAGCCGGTGAAAATTGTGTAACTTAAATTCATCCACGTAAAATGCATAAGCCCTACCTTTGGACCCCAAAACCATGAAAAAATGAAGGTTTTATGGCCCTCAATATATGGGTCATAACCCCTAAAAAATGAAGGTTTTGGGTTCCCATGGTAGGTTGATATATTCAATCTGCAGCACTCAACCAGGATTTTTTGTTTCTTGTTTTTTTGGGAACATTTTTTGGAGTCAATCCATGTCAATGGGGGGACGACGTGGTCCATTCTGAAAGGTACGGACACTTGCGTACCTTGCCAAACGATGAAGCAACACCCGTTCAAGTTGCAGCATCGTCAGGTAAGGGTGGTTTTTGTTCATCCGTTTACGGCGATAGCCGATAGCCTGTGGGAATTTTCATCGCCATTCTTTTAAGAGAAGTCTCCTGATATTGAAGCATGGCTTTGAGCGTGTCAAGTGTCATGTCCCATAATTTTTGGAGCACTTAAATTCCATTGGTCGCTAAAAACTCACCATTTCCATCTAAAATTCCATGGGAATTTTCGGGTTGTCTCATAGTCATCTCTACATTCATATCCCACCGTTTCACATCTCACCTCTCGCTACTCCCATAGCACTCCCAATCCAGAATCCCTTGAGTCGTATGGGTTTTCCGGCCCGGTGGATGCATGTGGTCCCCAAGTGCTTGGACCACCACCACCCCATAAGAATCCCTAAAGATATGGGAATAGTATGGGAAACTTACCGTAAAGGGGTCCCATTATTGGGGGTCCATGAAAATACCCTTGACCTAAACCATCTTGTGTTTTTGGTTCGTCCATCATTTTGCCGGGAGGCGTCTCTTCACGTGAACTTGGTGAGGAATGGATTGAAGATATCTTGCTTCACCTCGAGGCCATGGGGGAAAATCCAGTGGCGAAAGGGATTGACTGATTGGCGGAAAGCCACATAAACCCATAGATTTGTGTACTCAGGAAGTAGCTCCTTAACCATCTCAACTACCTGTAATAATTATCCCTATAATCAAAGTAAACAACACATGTTGAGAAGCTTCAGGTAAATATAGAGGGCAATCTTAAAACCTCAGTGATTTTTCTTGGGATCTTTTAGGTGAAAAAAATCCCACCAGAACCGTTCTACTCATCTGGGCGGTGATCCGGATCACCAGCTCGGCCCCCCATCACCGAGGGAAAAAGCAAGCAAGGCAGCAACGCATCTCCGGGCGCAGATTTTGGCCGACCCTCAAATACCACGTGTAGAGTTTATATATATATATATATAAATATAAATATAAATAAGGGAAGCTGCCCTCAATTTCCAGGTGATTTTTTTTGGTTGGTATGGTTATATGATTCTGATTCTCAACTTCACCAGAAGAGGCTCCAACAAAGGGTGTATTTGAAGGGAAGCTAAAACCGACAGGTTTTTAAAAAAAACACCTGGATGTTTCCAAAAATAGTGGTACCCCCAAATCATACATTTTAATAGGGTTTTCCAGTATAAGCCATCCATTTTGGGGTACCCTTTTTTTTTGGAAACACCCACCTCCATATCCAGCAGGGCAGGGGCCGGCATCCAGAATCCAGCCGCTGAGGATGCCGCAAAGCGGTGCAAGCCTGGACGACCTCGACTGAATGCTAACCAGTTTTCGGGGCCTGTTTCAGGTGGTGGGATGTTTTCAGGTGGAAGTTGGGGAAGGGGGGAAAGCAGCAAGCAGTTTGAGTTTCAGGTATTTTGGAGGATTTTTTTGTTTTTTTGTTTTGCAAGCATCTCGTTTTGGTCTTTTTGAAGTCAACTTGAGCATGGAATGGAAGAACACATGAAACTATCTAGGGCAACATTCATGAAGCTGTCATGGTTTGATGATGTTTGATGAATGCATCCCAGAATTCCCGCAATCCCGACAAAAAAAAACTCGAATGGGTGGATCATCGCGTCCCAAGAAAACACATACTATGCATATATAAATATATATACATATATAGGATCTACTACCCCTTACCCAGCAACAGTTGAAGGTTTTTAAAGATCCCTTTATTCAAACATGTAGTAATCCTGGTGGTAAGAGCTACCCAGAAGAGGGACAACCCAATATACCCTATAAATACCTAGATAGGACCCAAAATGACCCACATGCTGGAAGATTTGACCCATAAAACAAAAGTTCAACCCTCCAAAACAATGATGTCGATCGTTGGGTTTTAGATATATAATATAGTTCTTGTTGCCTCCAACCATGTTTATTTGCGTGGTTTCAAATATTTGTTAATAATCCCTACTTGGAGAAAAACGATCCAATTTGACGACTGCGCATAATTTTTCAAAATGGGTTGAAACTCAACCACCAACCAGTTTTTAGCGGAAAAAATCTTCTGGGAATTGGACTTTTTTGGACTTCCAACATTCTGAGGCTCAACACCTTCAACTATGGTGGTTTTCGTTCTGCTTGGTGGACTCTTGGGTTGGTTGGAAGGGATGGTGGAGAAAAGGTGGGTTGTTGCGTAATACGGAGCATATGCTGACGGGTTTCCTGAAATTTTTGGAGCTGATGTTGGTGGTAAGTTTTGTTAAGCCCAACCAAAAAAAATGGGGAAGATGGAGTTGGAACACTCACAAATCAGAGAGGTTAATTTGGTTTAATTCCCATAGGATTCAGGGGACTGGCATATTTAGTGGGTAAGTATATCATACATGGATCCTATGGGATTGTTTGTAAGCCAGATGAATCACATTTTCAAGGGGTGATTTAGAAAGGCTGACAGTTTTCCAAAAAGATAATTTCCGTCCCAATGTCCGTGTAAACACCTATTATTTTATTTTTTGATAATATGTGCTGGATAGATAAACTAAAGGAAACACGAAATATAGACATAATATTTGACTGAGGTCAAAAAATGAGGCCTTGAACACTGCATTAAAACGCCCAATTTGATCCATCATCGTCACCTTCCCCACACCTGACGGATGGATTGAAGCTGGCTCCACGCCTTCAGGCCTTCAAGGCTTCCAAATGTGAACCACATCATTTGGGGCTCAGAATGGCATAAACAAACAGATACCATCAAATGATGCATATATCATATATATTTATATACAGACACCTAGAACCCAACTGACCCTTGTTTTGATTGGAAAAGGCCTTGTTTTAGAGGGTTGACCTTCAAAAATAGAGGTCAGTTGGGTTCTAGGTATGTTTATATTTACATAGAATATGCTGTACTTCCAGATTTAATGGTTTGCAAGCTCCACAATGTGAACCACGAACTTGAAACAAAATAGGCTGATGTGGCTCCAGTAAACTAACAGTTCGCCCATGAAAATCCACCATTTTTGACTGATAAATACCATCAACCGATCATCAACCTGGTGGATTTTCCATGGCTATGTTAGTTTACAGGAGGGTAGTTTGTCCAAAACCTGTTTTTTTTGTGAATTTGAGATGGCATTCAGAGCCCCTCCCATACTCGAAATATGAACATGACGATCATTTAGGTACCCAAATGCTGCATGTATGGTATATTTTACCTACATTTGGGTAGTTTGAGGGGTAAATGTAGGCAAATATGCCATACATTGAGCATTTGGGATAGATGTTGTTTCAGGTGTCAAATGTAAATGAGATGTTTGATAACTTGTATATTCATCTATTTTGAAACTAACATTCCAACGGTTTCCTGAAATATATGTATATAGCCACATCTACGAAAAGAGTGGTCGACCTGTACAGTCGAAAAATTTGGGTAAACAAAGCAATTTTATCACTCAGTGGAGCTGGTGTATTTCCCTGTTTTTTCCTTCTAAACTACCCAAATGTGGGTAAACATATTCCATACCCTGGAAGTCCTGTTGGACCAAACAAAGTGGCTAGTCAGCTAGAATGGATGATCCAATATGAAGGATTCCCTACCAAGGGGCAAAGTTTAGTCTTTAGACTTCCTGGGGTATTCATTGATTTTTTGGGAAAGTGCTGCACTTTCCATTTCCACATTGACCGAAGAATTGGAGGGAAAAATCTCAGGAAAGTGAGCCGAATCTCACCACAGACCTTTGTCGAAATTGCTGCATCTTGGCTTCACGCCGTGTTTTTCGGTGTTTCGCGGTTTCAACAAATTAAATGCTGTTGGATTTGCCATGGATGTGTGTCTTTTTATGGGACGATGGTGCTAGCTTTTTGAAGTGCGATGTCTTGGGGTGTTTTGTGAGAAGTGTTTTGTGTCTGACCGTAAAACATTACAAAACATTAATCAATGTGGTTTTGGTGTAGGTTGCATATATATATATATGTTTGTTGTGTTGATTCTATGTTTTGTGCAGTTTCCCACATTGGTAAAAATTTGAGCCTTGATGATGCTAAATGTCCATGTAACCTCGCCTTGATCAAGTCAGTATGGGATCTTTGTCAGACCCGCACCTCGGCACCTCGGTTGGATCGTTTGTTGGGACACCTGTGACCCCTGCCATTTTACGAAATTCCAAAAGAAGCCTACTGTACGCCTAACTTTCAGGGGGCCCATCAAGATGCAGTTTTGCCAATCATTATTTATAGTTTACGACGTACAAAAAAAACCTCAATCACCAAAATAAGTGCATCAATCCCTAAGGATCCATAACCTTCCCGAATTTTCGTAGGTTTGATGGTCTAAACATCCCATCCTCACAATAGGATTGTAGGCTTAATCCCGAAATCTCAGGACATACCTGGATGCGGACAGGGAATCAACATCAATGATGCCCTCAAAACTACTTGGGCTTCAAATTTTTCAGCGGGCCTCCGCAGAGGTCACCCCTTAAATGGTGGTGAGTTTAGTAAGGGAATCCCAATCCCACCCCAAAATGCTCCTTTCAAAGTTCAGTTTTTTTTTTAAGGAATGATTCCCAAAAACTTTGCCGATGAATGAATCATCGCCCTGGTCGTGATTCACACCCAATTTTTCCGTACATGTTACATACATTTCCATACATTTTCATACATATCCTACACATCCCTTTCCTTCCATTGCCTTTCCGTTTAGGAATTATTCCGGAAAATACCATGAAATTACCCATGTAGGATCCATGTGTTTGGTAAGTATTTACCTATACATAATTAAGTTCACAATGCAATTCGAACCATCCATGTCAGTAAATATTCCATACATGGAGCATCTGGATTAATTTCAAAATAATACCCTCCTGGTAACCAGCATATGTTTGATTGCAGCACCGAGTCGATGATTTGGAAAAAAGGTGGGACATGTTAAGTTCAGTTGCCATTTTCACAATTTTAGATATTTTCCACCCTCCATAGTAGTGAAAAATAACCATCCATAATAGCCATATAATAGGAACATGTAAATATACCGACCTTTTCCGTCCCTTCCCCGGATCCGTCATGGTTGCCGCGAGGAGTCTGGAGATATTTTGCTCTTCAAATCCGAAGGCGCCTTCCCTCGGCTGATCCGCGCTGCTTCCCGAGCGGCGTCCATGAATGGACGCTATGATCACGTGGGCATCTGGGATGAACGATGGCATAGATGGCATGGGTAAAAGGGAACTGAGACAAGGGGCATTTTGCAAAGTATAGTATAGTATAGGCAGTATAGGTAGTAGGGATGGTCACAAGTATTTACTGTAGTATAAGTAATTGCTGTTTATATTTTGATTTTTGTTTGGGAGGAAAAGTAAAATGAAAAGGGAGAGGATTCATGGGTGTCTTGGTGGATATCTTTGGAAATTTGTCCAATATAGTTTTGGCCAAATAGCACTTTGATTTCAGATGTGGGTGCCATACGTGCTGCTGAATGGATGAGAAAATCAGTTGGGTTTTGCCACCAGTGCCATGCCTTTCTTGATCTCAGGATAGGATTGGGGAAAATAGAATCCATGCAGGAATGGGAAGCATGTGTAGAGACAAAGATGTCAAGGAAAAGAGTCCACAAAGACTGCAGTCGCATAAGCGGATATATTTTCTTCTTATTTATTTTCTTTTGCTACATTTTCCTATCCTTTGGGCGAGTAGTTCCCAATATTTTTCAGAGTGTCTTCTTGGACCCCCTTGTACTTCCTTGTATAGTGCTACAGTTGCTGCGGCCATGATTTTCAGGAAAGGCACTTGATCCTGCAGTTTGTTTGATTTGTTGTGTTGTTGCTTTTGTACCACCCAAAGGCTTTAGAGAGACATGGTTCAAAGACGTTTAATGAAAGTGTATGAAAGTGTTGATGATTTTCTGACAGGAACATTGGCCGAAGATCCTTAGAAAAGAGCGGCTGTAGGGACTGTAGGGGGGATAGTTGTAGAATACCATCATAGATCCAAGTGATAGCCAATAATATTCCAAGCCAAGTTGACCCCCCCTGACACCAACATCAGCCCCTAGAAAATGGATGGCTGGCCTATTTTCAGGGGCGAACTGCTGTTAGTTTCAGGGAGAGTTCTTGGTTGTTTTTTCCCTCCTGGGAAGGAAGCACTTAGCCTCCAATGGTTAGCCCCATTGGCTATGTATGTTAGTTTTCGGGGAAGGGTACACACCAGAAATCTAACATCAGATGCCAAAAATCGCCATAGTTTGAAGCCGGAGTCACCAGCTTTCCAAGGCCCATCATTTTGGGTATCCAGCCGTTAGTTTTCAGGGAGGGTATGTGTTCTTTTACTTGCATTTGATTGAAGCCTTGTGTTCGCAACACGGCGAAATCGCTTTGCAACTTCCACCCGAATACTTCGAGCGGACGCGACCGACCTATTTTTTACAAGGAAGACTTGCTGGCAACCCCTCTAATAGAAAGCAAATAGTTAGTAAATGTAGAATTCGACATCTCAATTCTTTGGGTATCAAATTCTATGTTTTCACTTATTTCACACATATTCATATGATATATACAGATTAAACATGCCATGCACCAATAAAAAAACAAAACACAAACTACATCTTCATTGTTGGAAGATGTTGCTGCAACGAGTTGTGTTTGTCAAGGTTTGTTCAAAGTGACGCTTCGTCACTGAAGAACATTTCGTTCATGAAAATCTAACTTGCCCGCCCCCCCCCCCCCAAGTCCCTTAAGGCGGGCGTGAAAAAGGGCCTTGTTTCAGGGTTGTTTAACTGATATCAATGAGAATGAATCGTTAATTATATAAGCAATGTAAATTCCATCGCTTGACCTGCTTGTCAGTTTCAAACATATGCAGCCCGTGATTTTTTGTCCATCATGATTCATGATCCCTTAGTAAGGCCTCCAAAAGGCCCGCTATTTCTGAGACATGGCATTGCCCCCTTAGATTCCCATGAGTCTCAGATGATTTGCTGAATACAGCATTTTTTCCTCCCCAGTCATATTCCGGGACTATTTCATAAGCCATATCATAAGGATCCCTAAAAAAAACAATCAGGATGACTTAACCAGTTCATGTCACGATGGGCTCAGGTCTCATTCTAAAGTTGGAAGGTGGTGAATTGGCAATTTTGGAAGCTACAGGTGGGCCACCTGAAAAAAAAACGGCAGGTCAAAGTGGACGTAGGTTTGTTACGGGTAGAAACCCGTGGATATCCATAGTATACTTATATAATATACTGTACTATACATATCTTTGAAAAAGATATGCAGTTAGATTGCAGTTAGTATATTTAGGAGAGTTTACATCCACAGTAGTATATAGATGCCGAATATATATATATATAATATATTATTCATACAGTTATTGTTGAGAATTCTGTGTAGTAGCAGTATTAGTTATATTTACCAACACTTAATATTCATAATTGCTGGCCAATTTAAAGGTATTTTCCAACAAATGAACCCCAAAAAACACGGCAGAGACATGTTGAGATGACTTGTCTTGTTGGTCCGAGACGGCTCCCAGGTAATGAAGGAGTTGGATTATGCACTTGGTCGAATTTTGTACGCAACAACTGGCAGAGACTTGGATGAAAACTCGGCCGATGTGCCGAGCTGGCTGGGTAAAAAATAGTGTGAAACCACAAAAAGGAGTGATGTTTGGCACAGGATAAGACAGACGCGAAACCAGGAAGTTTGCTACAAGCATATTTTTTTCGAAATCTCCGTTTAAGGATACATGGCAGGCAGTATTTGTTTGTAAGAAAAAATCATGTTTGCCTCGTCTGATCTGAAGCAAAACGCTTGGATACCCTCCCTGAAACCAACATAGCCCCGGAAAATGATTGGATAATTGGAAGATGCTTCATTTCCTTTTGGGGCTCGGCATGTACTCCCCGGAAATTTAACAGCTCGCCCCTGAAATTTGTTCAAAAGGAAGCCGGCCTGTCTTCCAGTCCCATGATTCTTTCATGGGGGCTATTGCTCTTAAACTTTGCTTCCATGTATAAGTCATGGCTAGTCAACCTAAACCCCCCAAACAATCCCAAACGTATATCTACCCCTCAAAAACAGCCAGCTTTATGATCAGGTTCTTATAAACACCAATTGGTTTCCCTTCTTAAGGCCAGCTACTTAAACCCCTTATCTCTGGCGGAGGGGTTTCCCATTTGGGGGGCGGGCGATAGGCGTTTCCGGCCCTGGATTGTCACAGGACACTTTATCCTGAATTGGCACTTCGAAGCGACTTGATTGGCTTAAGAGAAGGAAGGCTGCTGGCCAAACTAAAATTGTCGGATTCTTAAGGGGGGGGTGTTCAAGGGGAGGGTGCAACTGGGGAACCCTAAGGATTCCTAGGGGGGATTGGGGAACCTGAGGGAACATTAGGGAAGATTAGGGGAATCACCACCCCCCTTAAGAATCCTATTATAAAAGTTTTTGTAACCAACTTTCCAAACCTAGACACTCAATGGGAGCTGGTGGATGTCCCTATTTGTCATCCCTTCTAAACTACAAACATGTGGGTAAATATATTCCATACCCTGGAAGTCCTGTTGGACCTAGCAAAGTGGCTATAGGTCTTGATTGGATGACCCATATTGAAGGATTCCCCGGATCCCAAGGGGCAAAAAGCTTAGTTTTTGGACTTCCTGCGTATACAGCTTGCTGTTTTGTTCCGAAAGTTTTGACATCAAAATATGGTTGATATCAGGTGGAATTTTTGAAGCAACTTTATGGGAATGAAAAGCAAATTCTGACCAATTTTTTTGTGCTGGGGTTTAGTCCCCATAGGATCCATGTATGGTATATTAACTATACATTTGGTTGATTTTTATGGTTTTCATGTAGGTGAATATGCCAGTCCCATAGGATCCTATCAGGTCAGGCTTAGTGAAAAACCGTTTTTTTTCCACCGCGTTTCTTAACGGTTCTGTGGTTGAAACTTTGCAGTTGTTTTTTGCGACCCAGTCGGCCTCTGAAAACACCCCAGAAAGATAGAAAGGTCATTTGGTATGGGGGATCTTCACAACAGTAAAAAAAACACTTCAGGTTTGAGAAGATCAAATTTTGAATCGATATAGATTACTGACAGGTGCATGTTTGGGAAGTTTGTGTATATATCCTTTGAGTTGGCGTTTAGGCAAATTTGGGACAGTCTCAGCCATGATTTTCAGGGGCTCAGCAGGTAGCTTCGCAAGGGAGTCGTCAGCAACCTGTTCTGACTGGCTTCAGGTGATATAAGTTGAGAAACTCACCTCTTTTCAATGTAATACGGTAGATAACTACATTAGATATAGGTGATAGTATAGGCTATATACTGTAGGCTATACTAACTAATTATAGTACATCATTTCGAAAAGTTACTTCAAAAAGACATGTTTTGACTTAAGTGTTCGAAAAAAGAGTGATTGGTTTTGTATTTTGTTCTGTGGCTGGTTTTTCTTTTTTACGTGGAAATGCGCTTCAACCCCAGCGGTGTTCTAAGGAGTGCGATGTCGTCGGAGTGCTGAGATGATGCTCAACTTGCAAGACTGGGTTGGAACCGTGACATGGCCGAATTAACTCGTCTTCTTCATTCTGACATGTTTTCATGCGGCTGTTTGATACTTGGAAATCTCTTTGTCAAACATATTCAAAAATACAAAGGTTCACCTTGTAATTCAGGTTGTCTTAATTAGTAGCAAAATAATCATTAGAGAGATCAGGGTCACTCTTCAGCAGGTCACTATTGAGCTGAGAGGCCAAAATAAAAAACAATGAGAAAAACATAAAGAAAAATGAAAAACAATGAAAAAAATAGAAAATAATCAAAAAACATATTTTTTTTGGGCCACACCTATACTACTTTTAGTATTCCAATACTATTTTTCTATATTTCTTGGAAGCCTTGAAAAGTAACCCTCTGAACAGTCATCGACTTCCCATACAAGAAATAAAGAAAACCATACTTCATAAACCTTCTGAAATTAGTAGGCATTGGGGTGTATGCACTGTTTCCATTGTGTTTTTTTTCATCGTGTTCTTTACTTTCTTCACCTCTTCTCGTGTTTTCAAACCGATAGCCGAAGCTTATTGAAACCTCCCAAAAAAACGACAGATTTGAGACTCTGAAAGCTGATTCTGATTCTTCTTGCCAGGGTGCTTCAAACAAACCGACTGCATTTCCAGAAATTCAACCAGTCTATATATATATATATATATTTAAATTTCAATACCCTTGGTATCCCGGATGGTCAGGTTTTTCCACATTGCATCAATATGATTCATAGTAGTTTGCAAAACACCATTTGTACACCACCAAAAAATTGCAGATAGATGTCAAAAATGATTGTTTGGAAAATGCATTGCCTTTCAAATATGCTATGTTGGGTGAGTTTTTCAATCATGTACATCTTTCCGCGCCGTTTCGAAAAAATGCGGTAAAAAAACATGGAAACAACGAGAAGTCCCATGTTTTTCGGGAACAGCCCCCGGCTCAGCTGAGGTGATAGGAAAACCTTACAACATCTCAGTATCTCAGACGGCGCGTAAGGTCAAGAGCCAGCCGTGAGTTTTTTCGGTCATCCATAAAAGATACTTGGAGGATCATCCCAGTTACCTTAAGGTCAAAATAGATGGCACAGATATCAAAAGGTAGGTTAGTAAATGTTAGTAAAGGGTCCTTATAAACCAATATGTAGACACCTGTGCCATCTACTGTTCAATTACTGTAGTAAGTAAGTGTTTTTTTTTTCACCATGGCACAATGGTTAGTTTTCGTCCCCTAAGGATCGGGTTGTGGGAGCCCTTTCCAAATGGCCTTCTTTTGGCTTACCAACAGGGATACTCCGAGTTCCCTGGAAGTCCACCAAAGACCATTGAATTATGGCCGGTCAACCTACCCTCACTACCGGGAACCCCCCGGTCAGAAGTAAGGGTTTTTATTTCCTCCTTTATTAAAGGAAAGTGCAACGGTTAAGACTCCCTCATCATAAGGCCCCATTTCTAGGGGGGGTTATATTAGGAGGGCCGGCTGTTACCAAAGACTATTTTTCGAAGTGCTGAATTTCAATCATCCAAAATTAGGACTTATTATTTTGAGAGTCTTTGACTTTGAGGAGATAATAATACTGCTAGTGTCATTTTGAAAATTTTGGAATTTTATTTGGCTAATTCAATTTAGTGATTTTCACCCGCCCAACCCCAACCAGCCCCCCCCCAAAAAAAGACGTCAAAAAGCAATGGTTGTACAATGATATTTTGGTTGTCAGCTTTTTTTCTTGACTGATTTCAATCAGAACTATGGCAAATCTTAGTTAAACAGAGATGACTACAGGCAGGGCGCTTGCATGTTTGCCTCCAAATTTTTGGTAAGGAACAAACCGGCCACTAAATATTTCAGCGCCATGGCTTCGAAAACCCTGATTTTTCCCCACACTTCTTGGGCTTCAATGCGAAAAGACGACCAGCTGCTGGTAGATTACATATATGTATATATATATATATTTCATTATATTTATATATATATGCGTTTTCCTCTTGCAGTTGGTGCTTGAGTCATCCAAATTCAATGGTTTCGGATACCCTCCTGGGAACTAACATATCCCTGGAAAAAAGGCACTTTTGAGTCGATGATGTTCCAAACTTTTCCAAGTGGGATGTAATGTTAGTTACCTGGAGGGTACTTTTCAGATGTAAATGGAAGATTGCCCAAAAACGTTGGGCTTGAATCCTGACGTCATGTTTCATGGGAGATTTTTCGAAAGGCCTTTTTTTGGTGCCTTGAAAAAACTGGGAGTTTTCCCTGGAAGTTTCATGATCTCAGCTTCAATTTGGGAGCCAGCCCTAAGGCCTGTTTTTGAAGTCTATGAAAGTCTAGGTGGTGGCAACTCAAATATGTTTTATTTTCACCCCTACTTGGGGAAATGATCCAATTTGACTAATATTTTTCAGATGGGTGGTTCAACCACCAACTAGATGAAAGTCTTATTCTTTGCATCTATCATCTATAGGACCTGGGGAAAAACCAGCCATACATACCTTCCAGAAGTGGAGAGAAGTTGGCTTTAGTCTTCGGAAAGCCAGGGCCATACATACCGGCCTTTAGAAGTGTAGGATGGATTTGAAAGAGCTGGCTGATATGTCACCCATGTCTAATAGGAGATCCATCTTTATTCATGGTTGGTTTTCCATTGTCACTTTAGTTTTCAGGGGTGTACAAGGTGGGACCTTACGAGTTGCAAACAGGGTCGCAACCCCAAAAAGTAGGGGTGAAATAACCCCAGTTCTCCATTTACAATGCCATTTCTAGGGGTTAACTCCGCTTTAAAACTGGTAGGGGGACCTTGTATTCTCCTGAAATTTCCGGAGTGTGTGTCGTTCGGCATGTTCCGTTTGCAAAGGACGTTCGTTTCAAAAAAATTGGCCTTTATTCCTGAGGTCACAAAGCTTCATAATCGAGGGTCTACGGGTGGAAACCAACAGGACCTGCGACCGAAAAACCGCGGGGTAATCGAAATGGTTATTTTTTGAGTTTCCAGTGACATTTAGGCCTGGGGGTTCCTAGGGGTTTGAAGGAAAGCCTAAACTACAGGGGAAGATGATCGGGCGGGGTGTCCACGCCCCGGCCCTTCAAGAATCCCATGATTGGTCAAGATCCATGGAATAGGTTTCCGTGGATTTCCTTATGTTGAATTTATGGAAGGTTTTTTAATTTGAGAAATCTTCAAATATTGATTTTGAAAGAGTGCTGCATTTGATTTGATTGAGAAAAACTTGGACATGTACAATATGATGCCACTAAATGTTGATTTGACTCTTAGACCTTAGTAGTTGTAGAATGATACTTCGCTACAGCTATCGTGCAGGTGCCATGCGGCAGGTACGAGTATTTGTGTGTGTTTTACAAATCAGCTTGAGATGTGGCATTAAAATCGCATTAAACCTACTCTGTTATTCATGGTGCTCGGCAACGAGCCTTCTTGGAACATGTGCGTTATCCGTTATCCATCCAAGTTTTTCAGGTTTCATGTGGTCCAGACATATACTCGACTGGTTGTATACTCTTTCTATGTTCACGGGTTGGGGGAAAGAAAATTCATGGGCAACATATTTCGTTGGGGTTGAGGCCACCAACTTGGTACCAAATTTTTTTCAGCGATCACTGGTGTCAGCAGATGGTAGCAGTTGTTTTCTGGGTGGTGGTTTCAAACATTTTTTATTTTCACCCCTTATTTGGGGAAATGATCCAATTTGACTAATATTGTTCAAATGGGTTGAAACCACCAACCAGTTTTTATTTGGGGCATCAATAGACTAAACTCTTTGAAGAGGCAAAAGGGGATTTCAAACCACCCAAGTAAACATAGTGAAAATCATTTACATCATATGTTCCAGTTTATGTTGCTTGCCATAACCCGTGCTCCCATGGGCTACTTATTGCCTCAATGCCTTTGTTTTTGTGGTGGCAGCCATAGCTGTTTTGGACATGCGTGAAAAGTACGTGCGTTTCCCCATGGAAAGTGCATCCAAGAACAGAGGCATCCATTCACTTCTGCACTTTTCAGTGAGGGAAATCCCAGTTTTTTCACGTCAACTGGGTTCCCTAGATTGGACCACCATGATTGTTGCGAAACAAATGGGTTCTATAAGTCTTTAAATCAATTCCTGGCAATTCTAGTTATTTGACCCTTTCAAAGGTTGTTGGTAACCTCCAACGATTGTGGATAAAAAGGTCACGAATTGAATCACCTGGTATACGGGGATCGTAATCATCCACTATAAATAAGAATCCCTATTAACCAATCACTTGGTTGCGGGTTTTTTGGGTGGATTGCTTTTGTTCCCTCACACAAATGGGGGTTTCCTAAAATGGTGGTATCCAACAACCATGGGTTTTCCTACTAAAAATGATCATTTTGGGGTGTTTTGGGGGGTACCACCATTTAAGGAAACACCCAAATCGCCATGATTTGATTTGAGATGTTTTCAGGACTTCTTTTGCTCTCAATTGGTCGCTGAAGCTTTGAAAGTCATGGGCGTCCTTCCTCGAGGTGAGGGGTTTTCCTCCAGCAGAACTGGTGGGAATGTGGTCACTAAGTCTTGTTTTAGAATTTTAAATGTATATAGGTTATAGTTATCATCAAATTATACATGTTTAAAAAAAATATGCATTTTTATATTAGGTTGTAAATAGCTTGGGGCAAAGGCTTATTGTAATCACGCTGTCATCATCTATTTATGCACTCAACATGTTCTGTATTTGTGGACTATTTGCTGGACTATCATTGACTGAGTGACTGGCAGATGGACCGCCCAAGTGACAAGCTCACCAATTTTAGCTTGCAACTCATCAATATTGTTGCAAAACTAATTG
The DNA here is from genome assembly GCA_000507305.1 of Breviolum minutum Mf 1.05b.01. Lineage (NCBI taxonomy): Eukaryota > Dinophyceae > Suessiales > Symbiodiniaceae > Breviolum > Breviolum minutum. Next base: position 91,131 of record DF239086.1, on the reverse strand, counting down.
GCCAAATAAGTACCTAGCTGCCTAAGTATGAAACTTTCTAGCAAAGTACCTAACTATCCATAATGTGTTTCTTTGCTTTTAATCTATTTGCCAAACTACTTGGTCCCCGCTGCACAGACGGGCCTTTGTTTTTCAATCTTTGGTCGCGATTTCATCATGTCGCACGCCTTGTTCAGCATGAGGTCTTCGCATGTCTTCCTTTCCACCCCCCCCCCCCCCAAAAAAAAACACCTTTTCAGACCATGCGGGGAGACGGTCGACTGTGAGACCAGTTTGGGGATGGGCACCTGCATGTCCAAGCTCACAGGTCGCAAAGGAGCATAGATATCCACCACCCCATCCCCACTTCCAACGCAGTTGGAGCTGTATTAAATGGCAAGCCTTGGGTCATATCCCTAGTGGTGTCCAAAACGTCTTGAGTTTTATCCCTATGTTTCTATGATCCGAGTGGATTTCAGATGGAACTGGTGACCATAGGTGTTGGGCAAAGAATGCAATTCTTTGACCTTCAGGTCGCTGGAAAACCCAGTCGCTGTACAGTAGCACCATTACACGCAAGGGATGCGGTGGCTACATATGTGGCAATATTAGGTTGGACTTTATTTGAAACAAGATGTGACTTCTGTATTTTCACCCCACTGCAAGAAGACTTGATTGATGAATATTGCTGAACCTGACCGTCAAGCACTTCTGAAGTCAGATTCTCCAAGTGTCACTGGGAAAATACTTCAGGGATTTACAAATCATTGAGGATGTGCAAACTCCAAAAAGGATCAAGCTCACTATCCTTTTCACATTGTAAACCTTTTTCGAATTTTGAAGCCAAATTCCACATTTGTTTCGAATTTATGTATATAATATATATATATATATTCTAAAGCTGCTGCTGTTTTCCCAAAACCTTACGTACTTTTTCCCACCAAAATTTCCAAAAGAATCCAAAAGAAACAACCATCATCCCCCCAAACTCGGCCCCAACAAAATCCTCCTCATCCCCGGTCCACCGTTATTTCCAACGTGACGTCGTCCAGACCCAACGGCTCCCCGGCAGGGCAGAAAGATTCCGCCGCCTTTTGGCCCGACACCTTTTCGGCCAAGAGTCCACCATTGGAATGCTGTGAAAATTGCAGTTTGGATCCGGAAGATTTGACCCTAGTTTCTTGGTTGGAACGGCACCAAAAAAACATAGGACCTTGATGGGATTTACCATGTATTTACTTGACTTTTATGGATCAAATGTACGGTATTCTTACCTACACTTACTTGATTTTTGTGGATCAAAGTATGGTATATTTACTTATATATATATATATACCTACATTTACTTTTTTTAATGGAAAATATAGGTAAATATATGCCAATCCCATGGATTTTATAGATAACTATACATGCCGTGAAAGTTTGAAAGGAGAACGGTTCTGACCGTTTTTTGGGGATAGGGGAATTGAGGAGTGAATGTATCATGTGATGTTTTGGGATGAAGAAAAATCGGGAAATGGTGAGGGTTTGGTGTAGCTGAGGTGGTTATTCCACTTTTTGAAAAAATATATCAAATTTGATTTCAATGTCATGTGTTTTGTTTCTTGTGAGAAAAAAGGTCTTATTTGTGTACTTAACTTGGGTGAATTGTATTCTTGCGAGAGATGTATTTTTGGCTGAATTGTCTAAAAGGTCTAAAAGCTTAGGAGAGTTGTATACAAAGTATGTGTACCCTTGGGCATCTAAAGGGCAAGACTTGTGGTAGATGGTGGGACCATTTTGGTGCGGGAGAATAAGGATCATAGAATCCATGCAGATCAAGGTGTTCCCTTCTGGGTTGACATTCGCACATGTGGTTTCGTGATCTGAATCTAGAATGCGGCTGAACAATGGTACAGATAGGATCCTGTACAGGACTATGTATCCCTTGAACAGCCTTTTGGTAGCTTGGTAATGTCAGTACCCAATTTGATGGATCGTTTGCGTCAAGAGTCTTGAATAGGTCAACATGTAATGAAGCAATGAATGTTGAGATTTTTTGGTACCGTTTCGAGAAACAGGGCATGGACTGGATTCGGAGAATCCATTCGTTGAAATTGTAGATATTGAGTTGACATTATACCAATGCTATCCAGCTCTCCAGCTATCCCAGATTCAATATATGTTGATGCCACAGAAAACACAAATTGCAGCTCAATTATCTCAATTGATTTCAATTTGTGCAGTGGCGTTCGTATCATGATATCATATGAACATCTTCGATTTACCCATTGCATTGCGAAAAAACCAAGGACTTTGACTTGGGCAAAAAAAAGAATGGAAAACGCGAAGCTGCAGCACAACGGGATGCTAGGTGCATTTGGTGGTTTCCAATAATCTTTGTATATAGATGTATATATATATACAGATATTTACAAATCTATATTTATATATATATATACATATTTGTTCATACACATATTTCTACATATACGCATTTTTACGTATTTATATATATATACACTGGCCGGACAAAAAGTTATGCTTGTTGAGTCTTCGTACTGCAAACCCTTTCCCGCTAGAATCCTTTAAGTCAACATGATTCCGGTCAACTTCCACACGGGAAAAGCTTTTTAGTTTATTAAATTTAAAACCGGGTGAACATGGACCGTGCCACACCTGCCACGCAAATTGGACATGATAATTCGATCCAGCACAGACCAAGTCATGACTCAAACCTTCAACAAGCGCAAATTTTCTTCCTGTTGAAGTATATATACATTTTCCAATATTTATATCTCTATATCCATTTACATACTTACATATATATGTATACATAAAGGTTCTTCTTTGTTGGCATTTTTGGGCCCACACCCTGTAACAGTTGATTAACGATCTATTCAAGTTATGAAGGGTCCAATGATATCCTCCAATTTCCACTATTACAGGGTGGGGGGGTTACCCAATATGGGTCTTTCCACAAATAGTGGTACCCCCAAATCATCCATGTTAATAGGGTTTTCCATTAACCATCCATTTTGGAAACACCCATATATTCTTTGTTTCTTTTTTGGTTTTGCCGCTATATTTGACAATCATGTCGCAAAACGCACCAATGGACCAAGGCTCAGTACTACATGGGTTTTGCAGTTTGCCATGTTAGTTCACCAGAAGGTTTTTGATAATATTCGAGAAATCAGTGGCTAGTAGCTATGTGAGTCGTTTATGATTCCCTATGTATCGTTGTTTCTTGAAATTTGTGCCTGTGTATCAATACTAACTCTCACATGTTTCATTTGTGTTTCGTGCTTTTATGTGACCCTAAGGATGTCACGATCAGCCTCTGGTAGTTCGTCAGTGAAGCAAGTGGCCACCATGGCGGGCAAACCTGCATGATTCGCCTATATTCGACTCAATTCAAGAAATTGAGCAATCCCAAATCCATGCTATCATGACTAGGTGGTGGTTTCAAAATGCTTCAAAATATTTTTTATGTTCATCACTCCCTGGGGAAATGATCATTTTTCCGGTGCTACTGTCATTATATATTTACAATGTTTTATACATCTCAGGTGGTTGTTTGGGATTTCTTCCATCAACAGCATCATGAACTCCCAAATTTAGATTTGTTGTTTTTACTTGGTTGCTATTTTTTGAATCCAGATGGTGAGTGTTGGTTCATTGCTTAATACGCTTGCATGGAAACAAAACATAGAGATAACATCATCTCTACTCCTCGTTTATCATAGTTCATTTTTGGTACTGTCAGTTTTGTTATCATCGATTACTATGCGGATGGATGGTTGATTTTGCTGATTGTTTTCCTATCCTTTGTTTCATCTGTTTTATATACGGTTTTGCCTTGCCAAACGTTTTAATGGTTTGATTGTTGCCTTGCATCATTATTGGTGCTCATGGATTATGTATGCAAGTTGCTCAAGCTATTTAGTTGGTAGTGCCATTGGCGCAAAGTGTATTTCAGATCTGTCAATTCTCATTTCCTTGGATTCGACTTTGCGATTTCGACTAGTTCTTGAGTAATCAGAAATGGTAATACCCATACTATCCATGTATGGTATATTTACCTACACATTTACCATAGAAACCAGCCAAATGTAGGTAAATCTGTGCCATACATGGATGGTAAGGTATAGTTTGTCTCTATGTTGATCTTGGTGAGGGTTTGCTTGAGTCGATTCTTCATGGCTCGTGCGCTGAGCCAACTACTTGCAATGCTGTCCGGGGCTACTCATAGATCACAACTACTTGGCAATCTTGGCAATCTTGGAGCTGCAAGGCTGTAAGTAGATATTTGATATTTGTATAGCTTTGGGTCAACCACTCCTAGTTGGTCGGAAGATGTTGTGAACATGATTGTAGAAATCCCTCACTTTGGGTCTCAGAGCATTTAAGTTTTGTTTGTTCCTTGCCATCTCAAAATGACGATCCAAACTTGGATGATTCGCAAGAGATTCAAATCCACTTCTCTCAGCGAAATTCAGCTGTAGCTATTTGTAGCCTGGGTGGTGGTTGATTTTTTTTTTTGCACGTTCAGCCCGAAAATTTTTAATGAGGCCAATTTGACTCCATATTAACCTTCCCTGAAAGAAACAACAGTTTGCCCCTGAAAATGGATGGTTAATGGTTGGAATACGATCATTTCCTTTTGGGGGCGTTTAGGCCTATTTTCAAAGGCCATGTTGGATAGGTTAGTTCAACCACCAACTAGTAGCTGTTGCTTCTTGTATAGATGATGTTGACGATACCTTTGACATCCGTGGTCAAAGCAAGTGGACAAAATGGGCGAAGCAAAAAGAAACACAAAGACACCTTTGGTGAAGACTAGGGATTTGTGGTTGGTGCTGATTTTTCAGAGTTGGGAATAAGGAACAATACATTTAAATACATTTAATACATCTATTATACTGTTATAAAAATACGACAATCAAAAGAGAGATGCCCTCCCTAAAACTGACACTTCGCATCTGAAAATGGATAGTTGGAAGACGATTTTTTGGGGCGCCTGGCTTCCTGGCAGCTGCGAGCTGGCCTGGCTTCGGGGTGTGTGTCTATATCTATCTCAAGTCCAATAGTTTCTCTAAATTCTGAACCATAACACTGTGAGATGAAGGATTACCCATTCAAAATCCCTGGGTCACCAAAAAGTGAATCATTTCCTGCAGACACATCTTGCATTGGCTTAACGCTTTGGGGTTATGGCAAGTTTAGTTGCGACTTGTGTTCTTTTTGATTTGTCTCCATTGAAATTCTTAGTCTTGCTTGGTCAAGTAAGACTTCCAGGGGTCTCCTTCACCCAAACTCACTTGTCCACTTCACTCTGTCTTAATTTTGTATGACAACCTTTCGGCATGATTTCCAAAAAAAAAGTGCGTGGTTTCAACCAGATGGGACAAGTGATGGAGAAAAAATCCCTGAATACGTCCGGTATAGATTGAGTAAAAAGAGTAGCAGCCAGACCAGGCTTCCTTTCATCTCCCCGAGGGAGACCAGACGATTGATTGGAAAAAAAATGGCGTCGGCGGGGGTGCTCCACATTTGAGTGGACAACCTTTTAGGGGCCTTCAAAAAAAAAAACAAGAAAAGCTTCATAAACTGAGAAATGAATGCACAGACATGCACAGTGGAAACGTGAAACATAGCTTGAAATTGAGTTTTGAAGAGCCTGCCCCAAGACATAGGATTACATTACAATTACAAGCTCTTTAAGAAGAAAGCGGGTCATTTTTTGGAGGCGCTTGGTGAAGAAAAAGACCTGGTCTCAGTAAAAGACTCTTGCCCACAGTTGATACAGTTGTTCAGTAAATCCTATCCGAATAAGCATATTAGCATACATAAATCAGATGTTTCCGGCCCTTGTGCAGTGACACTCAAAATGTCGTGTACTTGCTGATTGGACCTTTTGCACAAAAACCTCTCCAAAGTTTGGTTGTGAAGGGGATCAACTCATAAAACCAATGCCTGCAACATCTACTTTCACTCCAACTTCAACTGCTTCAACATGGCCTCACCCCAAATAGGTCCATAGGTTATAACGGTTCGGAAGAACTCGACCTCATCCTTGGCAACTAACCTTTATGGAAGTCTCACCCCTCGTCTATATATTTGAAGGGCTCACTCCCTGCAAAAAGCTGCCGTTGCTTCTGCCGAGGACTGGGCCGAAAAGAAGAATCAACAAGCATCCGAGAAGTCTCAGGCAGCAAAGTTGAAGCTGTTTGTTTTTGTTGGATGGCTTTGAAAAGGTATCTCCCATGGAATCCTATGGCTAGGATCTCTAAGAGAATTCCGACAAACCCCTGCAACATACCCCACCAAAATACCAAAACTCCAAATATGAAAAGGATTCGCGAATCATAAACAGGTGGTGTTTTGGGCTCGGGGTATGTTTCAGTGGTATGTTGGAATGTTCTTAGATAGGTGGTGGCTGAATTGTTCATGTTTCTTGTTGAAGTTTCACCCCGCAATGTTTGGGGGAAATGAGCTTGGCGGTTGTTGTTTTTTTCAAATAGGTTGGTTCAACCACCAACTAGAAGGATCTATTGATGAAACTGTGATATTCATCATGTTTTGTGAAACAAAATGTTGTTTTTCAAGACGATCCTGGATCCGGCTTCCGCTTGAAATGTTCGTCCCTTTGCAGGGAGACGAACTCCTTGATTTTCGGGGGCTTGGATCGTCGATAAGTTACCCTGCAAAAATCCACCGTGAAAGAGAGGTAGGGCTGATGGAAGAAATCCTGCACCAGTGGATATGTACTTTATCCCATTGCTTACAGGGTTTTATACATCCTAGGTGGTGCAGGATTTCTTCCATCAACGGTATTTCCTATATTGGAAAAAATGATTGTCCATTGCCATGTTTGTTTAGTGCAGGGTATAGAAGTTAAGATGGTACACAAATTCAGGGGAAATCAGGGGAAGTTCTACAGGAGTGATCTAGGTGATATTTTCAAACTTTGTCCTTCCTCCCTTCTTGGTGAAGATTGCAATTTTGACGACTAGTTTCTGAAGCAGATTGAAATGACCAAGCGATATTTTGGTTATACAGTAGGCGTTCTTTACAACGCAAGAAGCTGAAGAGTTCCCCGTGTGACTTGTGACTATCTACTTTTCGAGGTGCAGCGTGTACCCACTTCAAATCAAGTTGTGAGACGAGTCTAATGTTAAAAAAACACAACCAAGATGATGCACTCCATCTGGGCTTGGTTCAAACTTTCTTTTTGGCCATTTGGCTCAAAATAACAGAAGGGCATTTTCAAGAGTGCATTTTTCCAATGTAAAATCCAGCCATTAGCCCTTTATCAGAATCTCATCTCTACTACCAAAAAAAAGATCTGAAAGCCAAACATTAATCCTTTGATGGTTTGTTTTTTCTGACAAAGATGCTTGTTAAGGTCCTTCCGAGTCCTTGGACCCAACTCCCCGTAATTCCAGAGGAACACGTCGAGAAATATCGGTTGATGTTGCCATTTCGAACCGCAGGCTGAGGAAAGGGCACAGCGAGAGGAAGATGAACGCAGGCTATGGCTGATATGACCCATCGGTATATGTAGATTTACATGTGTTCACCTACACTGGGTTGAATTTCTATGGATTCTATGTAAGTAAAAAAATACATATGTTCCTATGGGTGGGTGAGTAGTTTTTTTTTAAACACCAAAAATGTTGGAAGATTTCGAGGCAGTAAGCACTACTCCCCAACCCCTTAAAAGCACCGCTTTTTCTGTTCACCGGTCAGCAGTGTACTAAAAAACTGAGGCATCGAAAATCCACCATGTTTGCAGTGCTGTGACAACCACAGGTGTTTGTCACCCCCCCAAATTTTCAAAGCCTTGACTTGCGCATATTTTTCAAATGGGTTGGTAAAAACGCCAACTAGTACTAGTAAACCAACTTGAAATCCTACACCAGTTGATATGTGGTAAACATCCCATTATTTACAGTGTTTTATTTACATCCAAACGATGGTTGTTTTTTTTCTCCCAGCTTAGGCGTCAGAAAGAAGCGCTCTATCGAAAGAAGCAGCGGGAACGATTGGTAGAATGGCCCGGGGAGCTCAGGATCGACGGTCACCGGAGGTTTTCGGAGCAGGTTGATTCGTAGATTCGTTGTTTGCTGTAACTTTTTTGGGCTGGTTTTTTTAAGATGTTTGAACGCGTGGAGGAAGAGGAGGGAGGGAGTTTATATTTATATAGATCATATATCCATATATATATATATATTTAAATTTATAGATTTATATTTCCTGACATCGCTTTTCTTTCCTCAGCCTCCGGCTCAGCAAATGGCGTTCCTTCACCGGAAAATCTCTTCGTTTCGGAAATAATTATCGACTTTTAGTTGAGGATTGCTGAGTGGTGTTGGCCATATATTTGGTTACCTGGAACCCAGCCATGACCTGGTTATTTTTGAAGGTCTGTGCCCCCCAAAACAAGGCCGAAATTCCAATCAAAACAAGGGTCATTTTTTGGGTTCTAGGTATAGGCTAGTTTTTGTGGTGGGGTTGTTGAGAGTGACTGAAGGGCCACAAGGGCCACAAGGGCCGCAAAGGGTTTCGGTTTTCGCCATGTGATGCTACGCCAGCGGAGTTTGGATGGTTTTGTCTTGCCTGGCTTCAGTAAATGTAAAAAAACAGATACAGAAGCGACATGTTGTTGCTGATAAATGACATCCTCCACCACCCAAGATGTACAAAAGCCTACCAAAAAAGGGATAAATATATATATACATTTGAACTCCAAATTTCCATCCAGGTATCGCCCGGATGTCTTTTTCAACCACCTACTGAAATCGGTAGTAACGAGGCATCAGCAAAAGGCCGAAGAGTTAGCTGCGAAGCAAGCTGCTGAAGAACGGCGGCAAGAAGAAGAGGAGGCCGGTTGGTCTGGTAGATTCCCCTGCTGTGCCAACGTTTGCGGTTCGTTTGCATTGATGAATCACAGGTGGTGAAGAAGGAAAAGAAGCAAAGTGTCTTGGAGAATTTGTTGAAAATGATGAGGTGGGGTGAGCAAAACCTGGAGTTTTGTTGTTGCTTGGAGATATTTTGCACAGGTAGTATATATACATTAAGGAATTACAGTAGATAGACGCAGACAACTGACTGAATACATAGATGCAAACCCGCATATTTTTTGAAGGACTTGCAGATTCGGGCAAATGATAGCAACGATGACCTCGCAGGTAGCATGTTCAATTTCACTAATTGATGGGCACATGTGAAACATGTTTGATTCTGGAGAAGCATTCGCACCATTGCCTTTTTGATGAAAAAATCCACGCTTCAGATTCCGTAATTTCTTTCATGATGAAAATCTAGAGTCTACCATCATATGATATTTGATGTACAGCACGCCTCGAAGCAAACTCTATACTCCCAATACTAGTAACAATGCATATAGGGAATCCTCCCGAAGATCCGACCTCAGATTGTTCATTTATTCATATGATGCCCACTCAGAGTTATTAAAAGGGACCAGATGTATGCAGACAAAAATTATGTTTGAATTTTCCTCCCTGGGAACTAACATACCCCCAACCTTTAAAGGCATTTTTGAAGATGATGATGTTCCCTTTTCCCTTCCGGTGGGATATGTTACTTCCCTAGGGTCGGGTATCATTTTGGATGACAAAATGGTGCACCAAATGTGATAACCATCCACCAGAAGGAATCCGAGGAATAAATGATGTTTCAAGATTTGGACGATTCCAGGTGATTCAATATGTGACCCAACTTGATCCCTCAGTTCAAGGTCACATTGACAACCATTTAAAGATTTTAAAGGGTCACGTTTTCACCCCAAGAAGGTCACCAACAGAATCGCGTAATGTAGATGATGTTTGTTGCGTTGGTAATTCAACAATTCGATGTTCACGAAATGGGTTGACCCTTGAGGTTCAAGCCATCGCCGTTGGGATACTGAGAAAACTCAGGGTCCGAGTGGAGAAAAATATAAGGACGTCATGTTGGTTTGGAAGCCTCACCCCCAAAAAATTGAATGAAACATTTCACAAACTGAACGTAGGTGGTGGCAACTCAAATATGTGTTTATTTTCACCCCCCCCATTTGTGGAAGATTCCCATTTTGACTCATATTTCTTCAAAGGGGTTGAAACCACCAACTAGGATTGAATGTAGTTCATCCACAACTTTTCCAGACGATTTGAGTCATCATCTTATCGTCACATTTCTTAGGGGAAGTAATGGAGTGGTTAGGATGAGGAGCGGGAGGTGGTGTTTCTTCAAATCGGGGCACTGCATGAAAATGAGAAGCTCCCTTGAAAACATCCTAAAAGTCATCACGTCTTTGTCGGTATCATGCTTTGTAATTCTTCTTGGGACGGAAGGATCTTTTGGAACGCAATGAAGATTGTGATTTGTATTCACAATTTTATCCCCGGAAATTATCGAATGTCCAAGTGTCCGAGTCCCCTGAAAAGGAAAAACTTTGAACAAATATTCATCTTCCAATCATCAATGCTCAGGAGATATGTTAGTTTTTATGGATGTAGTGTGGAAAAAAACACTCTTGCCAAAATATATTGAGAGTGACAATAAAAAACCCAAGACGCTCATTGCACCAGGGTCCCAAAAAAAAAACTATTCCCTAAGGATCCAGGCATGTCCTAAGTTTTTGGGATTAACCCTACAAACCTATTGTATCCTATTGTGGGGATGGGATTGGGACCATCAAACCTACGAAAATTCGGGAAGGGTATGGATCCTTAGGGATTGACCCCTGAGTTTCTTTAAAGGTCCCTTCCCCACAACCTTCACTTTGGGGAGTTTTTGGCGCCCCAAATAGGTTTGAATCTTAAGGATCAATAAAGCTGACCGTTGAGAATAAGCCGGGCCCCCAAAAGGCAAATTTAACTGGTCGGGCCCCACCCGTTTTCAGGGGCGGTTGGGTGAAACCATGCAACAATTGTTAAGCACAACCTTTAAAGGAAAACATCATCAACATCATCAACAACAACAACAACATGTCTTTCACATCTGTTTGGGAAACATGGAACCTGCAAATGTTTCCAACGTTTCTTTTCTGGGTTTGCAGACCCCCCGGCCATTCCTTCGCTCGCCATCGTCGTGTAGTTTTGCGACTCAACAAAAAATGAGAGAACATGAGAGAAACTCATCGCGAATCAGATCGAAGTCTTTGGACAAAAAGGTCGAGGTATCAGCAATTTGAAAGACAAAGAGACTGCACAGAATGTGTGAAGCCTCCGAAGTGATGAAGCACCTTATAGACCCTACCATGGTGATTTCAAAAAAAAAGCATGGAAATCATACCATTCTTGATCTTATATGTTTACATACAACTCTTAACTCTTAATTAACAACAACAAAAAGATGTTCTGAAAAAAAATGCTATGTTTGTTTATCTGCAGAAGTAGTAAGGAATGCTGTTGTTGTTTACCACCTTTTTGTTTTTTTTCGAATCCAACAACATTCACTCACAACATCTTTCCTGTTGGATTCCAACATTGGTGCCATGGTTGAAGTACCTTGGCCGTACCCGGTGCCCTGTGGTCGAAGTAGATCGTGTCCCCCAAATGATAACTTAGCTTACCGCATTATATAAACCAATGCATTGGATCTACCACCCACCCAATAAGATTGGCCAATGAAGGTTTAGGTTGGGATCCCCTCTTAAAGATGAAATAATCCTGGTGGTGACTGTTAATGGGCTGGGGTAGATCTAACTGATCAAAGAAAATCAAGCTTAATGTTTGAAATTCAATGAATGGGATGGAAAGAAATGAGTACCGTACCATGACTTGCAAACACATCCTTGCACCAATTTCTGCGCGGGACCAAGTTCCAGTGTATTTTTTGGCATCACGTGCTGACCAGGAGCATCTTTACTCTGTCGCCATGTACTGGATCCATATCCATTTATATGATTGCACTTCCATTACATATTATATATACATTTATGTATACTTACATATACTGGACCTAACATATCAATATATATATATATACATATAGGTTTGCACTTTCCCTGAAACCACCCTATTCTAAAGAGCTGCCATCTCAAAAGGAAACTCATATTCAAAGCTCCACTCATCTGTGTTCCAGGAAGGGCATGCATAGATGGTGTTGTTTGTTCCAGAATAGTCAAGAAAAAGCAGCATGAACCACCAACATAAAGATTGGATGGGCATATTGGTGTCAAGAGGTGATTTTCATGTTGCTCTCCAATGAATAGATGGTTATCTTCTGGAAACTCATTTAACGGACGTTACAATTACACATGGAGCCTATGTGTTGGATCAATGCTCCACCAAAGACCATACTAAATCACCATGATGGTATCCTGTATCCTTCACTTGCGCGTGGGTGCCGCGCGTTTGATGATGCCTCTCAGGCTGGTAGATCATGGTTCATAGTTTTGTGCCTGTGGGGGATGCCCGGTGGGTCATGGATTCATATGGGGGACCCGTTTGTTTTGATACGGAAATCTGGATCTTCCGTGATATATCCAGGGTGACTGTCGGAATGGTATTTGTTGTTGAGAATTCCAGGCCTGAGGGGTTGGAAACACTCCTCTGATGAATGTCTTGGGAGGGTTACTCATCACATACGTCAGTGAGTGATGTCATATTGAAGTACTGTTTCTTTTTTGTTGTTTTGCCAGGGTTTAAGAGGTGGAAGATCCTGGATATGGATTAATGGTCACAAATTCTTTAGGTCAACAACCCAATGTATATATATATATATACTGTACTGTGTATATGTATATGTACCAGCACCCTCCAAGGGGTGGTGTTTGAACCCTAAGGGGTTGCTTAATGGCACCCTTTACCATCCATTTGGCACCCCTTGGAGGGTCCAGGTATATATATATATACTATATATGTGTGTGTATGTGTCCATACCCATGATGCACAGCAAAATGTTGGTTTCGAAGCTAACTCTCTTGCGAAGCAATCCATTGGCCTCCAACTAGATACACAGTTTTCCCACGCAGATAGGTAGGATGGCATGACCGCAGCTCAAGCAATGTCAGCATAAAGGGCTGTGCCCTCATCGAATGGGGTGGCCTGAAAAGATGCAGTCGACAAGGATGGTCTTTTGAGAATTCTCAGATGTTGAGCAGATTGAACATCCAATGACCTAAACAGAATATTCTTTATATTCAATAAGATCTCGCAGATTCTACTTAGCGACACACCCAAAAATTTGAGTCGAGATAAGAGGTATTAAAACATCATGAGAATCCAAGTGGCCCACCCTTCTCCAATCCACCCCCAAAAGAATTAAGTAAGGCCTCATTGAGGGATTATTGACTATATAACTGTATAGCAGAACCGGCGCCGGGCTCGTGCGAATGGCAGCTCTCGATGGAGGTCTTTGCAATTGCTTTTTAGGGACCGAGAGGCTACAGATGTCGGACACCTTTGTGGCGAGAAGACGACGTTTTCCCATGTGGGTCATTCACACCAATGTTTCTCGGGGAAAGCTTACCCATACCCATGTATGGCATATTTAACTACATTTGGTTGTTTTTTATGGTGAATGTAGGTAGATATATATATATATACCTATAGCATTTTTATGGATTCCATGGGTTATGAAAAAGGTGTTCAACAACGGTGGGAGGATTTTTTTTGTCATGTTTTGTTTGTGTTGCACACCGTTTTCCGGAGAGTTTGTAAGTTTGCCACCCCACCTTCTAGCCGGCATTAGTTTGCTGATTGTGAGAGATTTGATTTGCGATGGTTGTGCCCAACAGCTCTTTTCCCTTGAAGGGGTTTGATAATTGGGTAGTCTTCAAAGCTGTCATCCCAATTTATTGGGGTGCAAATGTTGTTGATTAATGATGGGATGCTGACTGATCGCTCATCTGAGGATTTTCTGGATTTGACGGAGATGCTACCACATCAAGAGCTTTTAAAGACTTCAAAGTTGCACAAATACAAACCTGGAGATGGAACCTTAGCTCCCTAGTTGGCGGTTTCAAACATTTCTTATTTTCACCCCTATTCGGGCCAGATTCCCATTTTGACGAGCATATGTTTCAATTGGGTTGAAACCACCACGTAGCTCCTGTTGGAAAACTCCACCATTTTCGGAGCTTCAGGGTTTCCAAGTGTTTTTTTCAGGGGCAAAGTTGCAAGAAGTTGGGTTAATAAGGCCACATGTTCAGTTTGAAAACGATTGTTTGTTTGGGAGATGATCTAACAATGTTTCTTTAAATATGATATTTGTTTTAAAGATCCTAATATATAGCTACAGAGTTGGAATGGTACCCTAAAACCAAGGCAATTTTTTTTGCATGTTTTTGTTTCCCCGGAATGACTACCTAGTTGGGGACCTCTTTCACCTGAAGTAGGTGCAAGTATTGGTGGTGTTCTTTGAATCGCCTAGAAACCTAAGTCCACGCGCGTATGTTTTTCAATGAGGTGGGTTCGAAGACGCTTAGAGTTTTGTTTTTGTTTGTAGTAAGATATTTTCACCACCTTAGATATGAAAGTTTCACTAATGCATCCTTTGCATCTGAGGATTCGTGACCTTTATATCACACCAATGGGCTGGGACATTTCATCCTGATCCTAACAAGCATCAGCTGCAGACGTTGCAAGAAACCTTACGTTGCATTCGACGGAAAGATGTCAAGATTTCCAGGGAAGGAAATTTTGTATGGGGCCAGAGACTCGCCAAAAGTTATGGAAATCTAAGGGGGCGCTCCCCAACGCCATTCCCTTCTTCAAAATCACTTCATAAGACCTTATTTTTCTTTGGGTGGGTGGGATTTGGGGGGGAGGGGGGTTCGGTTCCCGTAGATTTGAACCATGAATTTTTATGGTTCAGTGTAAAATGGGATGTTTTCAAGATGGTTGTTTTCTTTAAGGGAGGAAGGGTAAAAATCCGAAGTTTTGTTGAGGGGAGGGAGATGTGGAGCTGGATAACTGTCCCACTTTTTTTTTGCCATGAAGTAATTAATTACATGAAAGAAAGAACAGTGGAGATTCAAGGGCTCCAAATTAAACAATAAATGACAAACAACACAATTATGATTATGATTCAAATTCCACCTTTTTTGGTTTGGTGCGTTTTCTCCACAAGAATCGCATCAACAAACTGACAAAATGCATCCAGACAGTGTGTGTGTGTGTGTCCCTATATAAAATGTGCCGGTTTTTGACGGATTTGTCCAAGCTTAGGGCGTCAGATGAGATCACACGCCGGCGGGTGTGTTAAACCAAGAACCGTTGTTATGGTGTTTCATATATATTTTATTTCTAGCTCTACCTGGTGAAATGATCCAATTTGACTTGCGCATATTTTTCAACTGGGTTGGGAAAAAAACCACCAACTAGCCCTAAGGATGATTCAGAATGTATCACCTGAGTATTTGAAAGCCTTTGCCTATGGTTGGCTTTGGTTGGATTTTGTTTCAGTGCCACAAGTGTCCGTTTCCTTTGAGGACTCGGAAAGGGGGAGGATGGTGGAGGGATGTGACAATGGAAATGGATGGAAATGGTTACGCCCCCGAAAATGAACACGGAACATTCAAATCATCCAATTGAAACGGAAAATCATCTTCCATCCACCTCCATTTTTGGGTTCAAAATGTTAACTTTCCGGGGTTTAGGGTGAGAACCTATGCGGCAAATCCGCTCCATAGATCTCAACAGCAAAATATAGCAAGTCGATAAATCTCGCGGGACGAGTATGCGGGGTACAAATTAGAGGTACTCCCGGATTATCAAATGCTTGGATTTTGATATGTGCCAGGGTCCAAACCTCCCGATATTTTCCATATATTAATCGAAGGAAGTTTAAATAGAAACTTCCGACAATATGGAGAGTTGAAAAGCAGTAGTAGAGTAGTCAAGTCAGTCGACAGAAGATGCAATAG
>DF239086.1:38001-73868 GCA_000507305.1 Breviolum minutum Mf 1.05b.01 | reverse complement strand
TAGTCAGTTCGTCAGTTAATCAATCTATCAATTAATCAGTGAGTCAGTCAGCTAGTTAGTCAACTAGTCAGTTCATCAGTTAGTCAATCAGTCAGTTCGTCAGTTGGACAGTTAGCTAGTTAATGAGTTAGTTAGTCAGTTAGTCAATTGGTCAGATAATCAATTAGTCAGTTAGTCAGGCAGTCAGCCACTCAGTAAGTAAATTAGTCAGTCAGTCAGTTAATCAATCAGTCAATCAAGTAGTCAGTCAGTCAGTCAGTCAGTCAGTCAGTCAGTCAGTCAGTCAGTTAGTCAGTCAGTCAGTCAGTCAGTCAGTCAGTCAGGTCAGTTCATCACTTAGGCAATTATTCAGTTAATCAGATAGTCAATCAGTCAATTAGTCAGTGAGCTAGTTAGTCAGTTGGTCAATGTTTTTGCTCTGACATCCGTCACTCACAGCAATCAATCTCTCCTATACGTTTCCTATTCTTGAAACTTCCGCCACCGCCTTGTGCGGTATTACTGGTAGGGGATAAACTCATCAACAAAAAGTCTGTAGGGGATAATATACGTATTATAAGGATTCCGTCACTAAAGGTGGGATGTGTTTATCCCCAACATAGGGAGTTGATCGACCCTTAGGGCTTAGGGTGGTTGGAGGTTCCTTACCTTGCTGCAGCAGTAACACGGAAGGGCCACCTTGGAAGTTCACCTCCATATACGGAAAATTCGTTCCGTTTGGGAAAGATGAGTTTTAAAAAACCCAAAGCGCCGTTGTTTCACCACATATTGGTGTTTCCACAGTTTAGAGCCTGGCTCGGACCTGTTTTGCGCCTTCATTTCTGTTTTTTATTTTGTTTGGCAAGATCAAGTGCTTCCATTTGGTTAAACAAATCAGCAAGGGAAACTGATTATCGTTGCCGTGTCGTTATATTGGAGACAATAAACCAAATATATATGTGAATTACCTACTTGGAAACAATATTTATTTACATATGAAGCGTCCTTTTCTATGTTACGTTTGTTCTTTTTTGATTGTTTTTTTTCGAAATCCTATGGGACACCGTTGGAATCCGTCCCCATCTCCTTAACAAAAACAATGTTTCAGCTGCCAAGGGTTAGATTCATTGCAGGAATGAAAAGCCCTGCAAAGAACGCTGATGAAAATGTTCAAAAACAAAAAATCTCATTTTTTTGAGCGTTTTGCAGGATCGGATGAAAACCAAAGCAGAACAAGTGGATGCAATTATGAGCTTGCATACCTATGTGGGTCATTCATCATGCTTTATGATTTTAGCTCCTATGCAACATCATCATGAATCCAACGAAATCTTATCCTTCAGCTCTTGGCGAAATCGTGGTTGGTGTCAATTTGAACTGGCTACTGCAATGCTCTTGGGAACTAAGCCAGTTCTATTGATCTCTTCAAAGGGAGCTGTTATGCACTTGTTTCACCGCAACTCGGCGGTAGGGAAAACATGGCGAAAATCCTTTAACCTGTAGGTTCATGTTATTTGCCATTTTATAAAAGGAATGTATCCCATTCCGACATTTTTTAAACTTCCTTTTCCTATGAAAGGGCAAGAATAGCATAAAACTGAAGGGGGGTGTTAGATGCAACCACCACCTCCACCGCCGCAGCAATCACAACAACAGAGGCGTGTTCTGTCAGCTGGCACCTTGTTTGGCACAGTTCACTGTGGAAGAAGACCGGCAACACATCGCCCAGACCTTACGAGAGGTTGCACAATTTAAAGCCTCAGAGCTACAGAAAGCAGGTGATCATCATGGACAACAACTGCTTCAGGTAGGGCGGGTCCCTTCAGTCCTCGTTGGAACCTGATGAATTTGGATTGGGACCAGTCACAACAAAAAATTGGCGACGTTGAAGGGCTGTATTTGTTCGTTTTTTTTTCGATGCGAGTACCTGTAAAGACATGTGTGTTTCTTTTAAAATCCCATGTATTTTTGTTCCCTTAGATCTGCATACTCTTCAGATCTCTCCAGTACACAAGCATAGCCGCCAAAGTGCTGAAGAAAAGCATTTGTCCATTATTTGTCAAAAAAAACCCAAAAAACACCAGCCCAGTAGCGTTTTTGCCCCACAACAACCCAAAAAAGAAAAAGAACCTCGGAGCTTTTTCACTACCATGACAATCAAACATGCCATTCAAAAAAACAAACCAAGCAAAACCATCAACAAAGACTCCAACCCCAAAAAAATCCCCACCTGGTTTGCTACAGCCAGCCAACCTTTACTCACACCCGGCCCGTACCACCTTTAAACATTTGGGGTGCCCGACGTTTGGGTGTTTGCCACGAGGCCACCTTGGTGCGTTTGCTGCAACGTGCCACGGAATCGCGACATCCGCAGTACTGCCTTTCGAGACTCTTCGAGACCTCGGAGGCCTTGACGGATCCGACGCCAAGGCCTTGGAGATGTTGGTCGAAATCATACAACGGATGGTGCCTTGATTCGGATGACCCGTTACCCGGAATTCCTCCCACATGGTTCAGTGAAAAATGGGTCCGGATCCAATAATATATAGTTAATTTTCAAAGGCGGGGACCCATTTTCCACTGAACCATGATTCTGGGAGGAAGGGTACAAAAAATGGACAGAAAAATCTCTAAAAAGGTTGAAAGTCGGGGGTTGGTGTTTCTTTCTTTTGGATTGGGGGTTGTATAATGAAGGCTTAATGATGGATAAGTATTACCCTTTGCCAAAATGGAAAGAAAGCACAAGGGAACGTGATTTTTGGGATGGGTTTTTAGTTAATATTGAAGGTGAATGATGGGGAAAAATGACAGGTGGCAACACAATTTTGATAGAGATTTCTTTCTGAAACGTTTTTTTTGTGAAGAGAAAATAAAAAATATAGAACTGCACAAAAAGGGGATTTGTTCAAATATCACCGGTGTCACCCCCCCAAAGATCTAGCAGCGAACATTAGCAGAAAACAACTCCACCCAAATCATTGCATTTCACAAGCTTTGGATATGTTTGAATGCCTCCAAGGACAGATCTCCATGTTGCAGTTTTGCGCAGCAGTGTTGTTCTGGTGGATGATCTTTTGCAAGCGAAGGCAAATCCAAGTGCTCGAACAGTCCGAGCTGAACCTGCATATTTCTTGCGTGCAAGCTTGTCTCCATTGCACCTTCGTTGTTTTTTTAGAGACAAACGCAGTTGATGGACACTTCACCCAGTGAAGCACTAAACATTGACCATATGATGGGATGTTTACGAAATCAAATGATGCTGAATTTCTGTCCAATCAATAGTATGTTGATGGCGTGTTTTAAGTGGTTCTCTTGATGTTTGACCCCCCTTTAGGTGGGAAGTGTTGTAAAATGTTGTAAATATGTTTCAGGAACTGCACTGACTCTGTCTACCCTATGGCCCTATGGTATTGGCCGGGGTGATGTATTTCCCTACTAAATGAGGAGCAAAAGAACCCCAAACCTCCTCAAAATCACAGGGTAGCTGTAGAGTTTAAACTGCAAAACAGAAGGCACATTTGGTCCTTATTCTCCACGCGTGCTGAAATTGCCGAGCTTTTGGTTGCTGCGAATGGTGATGTAAACGCAAAAGCAGAGAATGCCTGGACACCGTTGATGTTGTGTTGTGAGACTGCCAATGAAGTTGGTCTTCGAATTCTCTTGAAGTTAAAGGCTGATCCCAATGCTTTAACCTACGTGACTTGGCGGCACCTTCTTAAAAGAATTTGTTACACATTGGTGGACCTGATTTTTCCTGACGTTTTTGAGATGCATTTGTTGTTGGGAAGAACACAAGTTACATGTTTATTTCTAGCTGTGAATAGAATACTACAATTGACTATTATACTAAACTTCACGGAACAAATAGGATGAAACATACACACCACTGAAGTTTTACATGGCCTCCTGAAAAAGTGACGTTTTTTTTTCAGTACGTACTTTCCGAAATTGGGGGCGTGAGGTCATTTTTCAGGGTCGAACTACAAACACTTCCAGGGGGTAGATGAAACCCAAAGTGGAGGTTGCTTCTTTTGTTCCTTTGTTCGTGTCTCGTTGCGAGTTTTTGAATCGTCCTATACTAATCCCATCATGCTTGGATTTTTTCAGTGGTTGTTTCGGGTGTCAATCCTCAAAAAATGGCGATATATAGGCGACAGGTTTAGCTTTTTTATATAGGCCACTTAGATTTCATGGCCTGCAGTTGCGACACCAATCATATATATGAACATATCAAATACAGTTCTTCATGTGTGATCATGTATATATGTATATTTGTACATTTGAAAAGGAAGGTCGATTCAAACATATCAAAAATTTAAAATAAACATGTTCCACTGATCCAATATACTAGTACACACAAGAGGTATGTGTTTCTTCAACATCTCTAAAAATAGTTTCAGCATACATAGCATTTTCATTCAGTCAAGTTTTAGACTTCGACCTTTTTAAGTTGGATGGGGTAATAGCAGTGAAGTCCTTTTTTAGTTGGACATGTGACGTACTGTATCCTAGCCTTTCGAAAAAACCTCCCCCCCTGCCAAGTCCCTGCTAACAATGCTAAGATTCAAAAAAAAACGACCCAGGTGTGACCATAAGTTGGTGGAACATCAACCCATATGTATATCAAATCCCCAAAACTTGCTCCATGGTTAAAGGGGTAAACCCCCGGTAGCCAGTACAACTAGACTTGCCACGTCTCCCAACCTTTTCCCGTGTCAAAACCATACCTTTTCAGATCTTTCAGGTTGGCGTCACCCCATTATGCATCGCCATCTCCCATGATTCACATCACTTGGTGACGCCATTGTTGCAACATCGAGCTGATGCCCAGCACCTCGGTTATAGGAAGAAAGCATATCCCCACCTGAAGGGAATCCGATATCATCATTTTCCAAAGTGCCTCCTGGTAGGGGATACGCTCCGGTAAACTATCCGCCCATTTGAGTCGATGTATCTCCTAGGTGGTTTTCCATTGCTATGTTAGTTTACCAGAGGGTAATTTGTTCCCAGGAGGGTATTTGTTTGAATCAGTTTGATCTTTTGTAGGGTTTCTTGAGTCATGAATTATTGCATTCGAAGCGATTTGATAAGGATGTGGTTCCAGATCCTGAATTATTTTCAGATGTATTGCGTGATACGAATCTGTTTTTTTGCTATTGAAGTCGTGACTTTATTATCACCATATTTGGTTTAAAAGAAGGTACCAAAATCACTCCATACCATCTATACCAATAGTTTTTGTTGGTTTTACCAGCAGAAAAGACCACGTATATGTGACCATGTATGTTTATTGAGGACTGTTTTTTTCAAAACCATGCGTAAAAAAGACTAAACGTCCCGAAAATACCATCCCTGAAACTTACATAGACTTGGAAGATGAAATTTTTGGGGCCCGGCTGTTAGTTCGGGGAGTATAAATTTGCTTTTCCAGCGGTCACCCAACATTTCAGGTACCTAAAATGGAGGAGTTTCAGATGTATGGATACGGCTGTAAGGACTTTCCCCACCCCCAAAAATAGCTCGAAAATAAGGTTCACGAAAACCTCCATATTCTAGGTACCTGAAGATGTTTTCGGGCTTCCATCTAAGACAATTCCAACATAACCCCCGGAACATACCCCGGACCCAAAAACACCAGCTCTTTATGATTCGGAAATCCTTTTCATATTTGGACTCTGGGTATTTGTCAGGTATGTTATGCCTGGGGTATGTTATTAACCGAGTCTGTTGGAATTTTCCTAGATGCCAACGTCGGCAGAGGTGGTGTTTCTTTCGTGGTTTTACACTGCTCCACCTGTCGGCTGCTACCAGCAATGGTGAATCGACTCAGTTGCTATTGGAACAAGGCTTGAACATCAATCAACAAGGCGCTTCTCCACCGAAGTGGGGTGAAACAAGTTCTACACAGAACAGTACGTACCCCTTGCCAAGTCAAGGGGTTAAAGATAGGGTGTCGTCCAAAGCAACCAATTTGGTCATGTTTATTAGTATCATTTTTTTGGTTGAACAAACCCTATAGGGGGGGAACAAGGTCAAACCCTCCGATTTCGGGTGGGGTTTTGGGATGGTTATGTATTTTTGTTTGAAAAGATGTATTAGATGAGCCAGACTGCCATTGATTCGGCTAATGGTTGTGGTTGGAAAGCCGGGGAAAGTCAGGGAACATGTTGTCATGATGCATTACTTTGATTTCTCGACACAAAAACGGAGGATATGGATATGATATGTAGGTCTACAATGGTCTAGATTACAAGGTATCGGTATTGCAAGTTTTGTTCCACGTGAGCAATTTCTTTGACTTGTGGTTCAAATAGAATAAACACATGAAGGTGGTTCAAAGGTATTTTCCATGTTGTGTTTTTTTCCACTATATGTTTTTGTAGAGTTCATGATCCGAGAGCGCAGCCATCTTGAAATCTATCCCACATGTTTCTCAGAGAAGTTCTATGCCTTTTAACCCGCAGGTTATTTCAATCCTTTCACTTGTGAAAGAATTGGGCGACTTTTTCCAATGTGGCACTTTTTACTCAAGCACGGGAACCGACATCTTCTACATGAAGGTCGTTTAATGCAGGGTGCAACTCCATTGCTTTGTGCAGCTGCACGTGGCAATGTTGCAGCATTTCAAGAACTTGTTGCAGCCAAAGCCGATGTGAACATTCCAAACGCCCATGGACAAGATGCTTACCATATTTGCAAAGAAACCATGCCTGATGAAATTTTGAGTTGCATCAGGCAAACAATCCCAGGCAATCCAGAGCACCAAGCCAAGCAGAGTTCAGCCACAACTGACAGGTGTGTTACATGTTTTGGCTGTGCTTGCGCCATTCAGTAAGCAGCAAGGGCTCTTCTGGACCGTGAAGCAGGCCAATCAGCCTCGCCGAAAAGTGCAGTTTGGACCCGACCTTGCACCAAAATGTTGACGAAAAAGGGAGGAAACATATCAAGTTGACGATGAGCCCTTGGAAAGGCACAACACGAATCAACAGTAATCAATAAGATTGATAGACTATTGTGAGTTACAGCAAATATGGTTTTGCGTCTTTTTTCATATAATGTGACATATGTGCAATCGGCTTTCGTTGAAACAGCAGCATGCTTGGTCAAATTGAGACATGGTACCTGCAAGATCTTCCAAATTCTGCCATACATCATGGAAGATTTGTCGGAGGTTTGTTGGTTTAAGTGAATTTTGTCCCCTAGGTTGTCGACGGTTTTGGGTTCACGAATCCGATGACCTTTATCACCCGCTTAGAACTGGGGCTGCCAGTGAATGTGGGTGATTAATGACCATGGTGATATTATAGTAAGTCCCCTAAGGATCAGGTTGTGGGACCCCTTCCATTCATGGCCTTTTGATGGCCTATACTTATACATGTGGGTCATCCTAACTACTTACATCCTTTGGGATGAACCTCCAAGTAGGGTGCCAATACTGTATCATGCACGTCGTTGTTGGGCACCGAGATGTTGTTGGGCAAGACCAGCCGTCGCCTTTTTCGAAGAGATTTTTGGTGGAGGCGCCCGGAAAGGTACCTAAATTGATGGCAGAGGCATGATGATGGTTCAACTGTGTGCGAGCAAGGTTTAAAGAGTTTGCACCTAAAAATGGTTGGTTGGAAGACTACACCTTTGGACCCCCAAAAGCATGAAACATGAAGGTTTTAAATTTTTTTCCCCCAAAGATATTGGTGGTTTTCAGCCCCTAAACATGACAAGTGGCTTCATATGGTAGTGTGAAAGTTTGGATCTTTCTGTTGTGGTACCCTCAGGGGAAAGATCACATATCCCACACTGATGGAAAAAGGAACATCATTTCCGAGTCTCGAAAGGGGGATATGTTAGTCAAAAAGGTAGCCGAATCTACATGAACATGTGCAGAGGAATTCTTCACCCAAAACAACCCTTTGCCCCGCCTCAGGTTGGGGACTGATATATTTCCTTGCTAATTTACCATTAATCTTCAACCATTTTTATGCAGGTAGATATGCAATCGTCCCATGGATCTTAGGGGATCAATATATGTCATATAGAGAATTAGACACACCCAAGGCAATCCCCAAGGCGGATTTTTCACCGCAGAGTCATGGCAGTAAGTTTGTACCTTGAGGGTTGGGGGAAGGTATATATAAATCCGCATCCGAAAAAAAGGGCCACTCATGTTGTGTATATTCATTTAACAGTAACATTTAACCCTAATATGTTCAAGAAAGGTAGTTTATTTGACTATTCACAAGGCTTTTTGCACCATCCCAGGTGGTTGTTTGAGATTTCTCCCATCAACGGTGCCACTTGAAGTGTCAGAATGCTTTGGTTTGCAGAACTGTATGCTATGCAGTTCCGGCAATACCTGGTGCAAGATTTAGCGCGAAAAGTGAGATTGACCATCCACCGACCTTACATGCATTCTAAGATTGTTCCCATACTATCCCATACCATCCATGTATCTATGGTATATTTCCCTACATTTCGTTGCATCGTATGGTAAATGTATGTAAATATATACCTTACATGGATGGTATGGGTGTGTTGCTTGGTTGCTGAAAAGTACTTTATCAATGCACGTACTATTTATAAGTTCGAATCTATGAATACGGGTGTGCACCATTAATGATCATCAATTAGAATTATGCATTTGTACGGCGCCATATATGTTTAAAGATGCCTAAAGATAGGTACCCTAATTTGAGTTTTTGAAATCAACCAAAAAAGACACACATGATAGATATAGCAATTGCCTTCCTGGCTGGTGGTTTGATTTTTTTAAATTTTCACCCCGAACCTTGTGGAAGATGAACCCATTTTGACGAGCACAAATTTTCAAGGGGGTTGAAACCACGGGCCACACCGGCCAGGTGGACAATTCCATTTCGAGATGGGCGGAGGAGGTGGTTGAAACAACCTTCCAACGAAACACCAATCAGGATAAACCGTTTAATCTGGTCAAAGTATAGCGAACAAAAACATCCGAACATGACCGCTTTTTGGTGAAATATTATTCCATTTGGCCATGAGATGGATCCATACCCTAGTGCAAGCATTTGAGTAATCAGTTCCCCCCGGTTGGTTGGGTTAGGGGATGAAATATAACCCAGTTGTAGAGTGTTTATAATAAAGCCATTATAACGATCCCCATTAACAAACCAGTATTTCTTGTCATGTCACTTGAGGGTTTTGAACGTTGCTTTTTATATTAATGGAATTGCATGGCTGTCTTAAATTTCTGGATGGTAGCTGGGGTGCTCGAAAGTATGTGATGAGAATGGACAGGGACTTTGAAGTATCACCACTTTTGATCCCAATGATATGTACGGCCCTGGCTTTTTGCTTTTCGGAACGGAGAAAGGAACGTGACATGACATGTGTTGACATTTTTCAAAACGAAACACTGTTGGTTGGTAGGAGCAGGTAGGAGTATATAAACATATGTACTTTTGATGGTTGGAATATGGTTCCATACATCCTTTCGGTGGTGTAGGATTCATCTATCAAGACTAGTACATCTGATTGTAGGAAATGATGTTTCTGTATTTCCAAGCAAGACATGTGATTGATACTGCTGATAATGGGATAAACTACCTATCAACTGGTTAGCAGGATCTCTTCCATCAACAGTACCCTTCTTTGAAACTAACATGGGCCATGAATATCACCATGTTTCCTGGTAAATGCCATCAAAATGGTGGATTTTCCAGCCAGCTATGTTAGTTCCCTGTAGGGCATGATGAATACAGAATAGATTGAATTGAATAGATGTCAATTTTCTGAGGATGGGAGTTAGCACCCTTCATTCATGCGCCTTCATGCGATGCCCCAATAGAAAGTATGTGCAATCAATTCCCCCCTTCTTGGAAGGCGCCAAAATGTTCAAAGCCATGGATGTGTTTGTGGAAAATGGATTGGAACAATCCTTTCACCAACCTGATTTCTTTCTCTTCCCCAAATTTTGGGCCATATTGCCCTGGGGTCATTACATAACATACTCATTCTGGAGGGGGATCAAACTTGATGCAAATCTACCACTCAATCTTGAGGCTTTTCGGGATTTCCCGAAAATAGTGCACGAAGTTTGGGTCATATTTCATGATCCCCAAGAGGAAACAAAACACACACATTGAAATAAAAACGCAACATGCCCCGTACATTTCCCATAAAATCCTTTGGGACTAAGTATATTGGGGCCTGGGTGAAGTTCCCCTTTTCGTGAGGTCGACGAGGTCCAGATCCCGTTGAGTGGCCAAACGGTGTGTCGGATGAGGCTCCGAAAAAAGCAGCCATGACTGGGGAGGTTGATATGTTGGGTGATTTCCCCCTTCCAAGTAGTACTGGCAAAATGCGACAAAATGAAGGTTCACAACTCTACGAAAAAATAATGGTATATAGTGGCAAATTATGAAGGTTTAAGTTCGGGATCCCTATAGCTTAAAAATGTTTTCCAAAATCCTTTTTGCGGGGTCACTGAGATCCTGGGAAGGGGGGACAACCCCATTGATATTTTTATCAGCTTGGCTTTTTTTTTGGTGGGTGATAGGTTGATATGTTTAACATGGGGTCTGCCCTAAACCTTGTGACGCGCAAATAATGATATTCATTTGTATCTGAATCTGTTTTAAACCTTCATTATCCCCTATTTAGGCAGAACCCAAGCTTTAACTAATTTTTTGTATCATGAATCATGAATGATTCATTTGATGTTGATGACGGTGGTTAATTTTCGCGATGATGGTTGCAATGATAATCATGCAATTTTTATATATAGAGTCAAGCTAAACAAACTATCCACAGTCAAACCGGACACATAACCTATAGTTTTGTGCTACTGCGATGTCGCAACAGATCTTCTGCAAGATTTGACTTGGAGCAGTCAAAAAGGATGTGAGAATGAAGCACCAGGTTTACCTTTGGACCCGCAGAACCCGTGGGGTTTCCCCACCCCTAGTTACTAGGAAGGTGGTGTTTTCCGGGTTTCCCCTTAATGGATTGATGACACAACACACCTGCAAAAGGTGTCGAAGACGATGTCCTGGTTGAAGGGTACCGTTTCTCAGCTGTAAAAAAATGGCCAGAGAGAGGTTGGATCATTAAA
This sequence comes from Breviolum minutum Mf 1.05b.01, assembly GCA_000507305.1. Lineage (NCBI taxonomy): Eukaryota > Dinophyceae > Suessiales > Symbiodiniaceae > Breviolum > Breviolum minutum. Next base: position 62,803 of record DF239086.1, on the reverse strand, counting down.
GATGAAGTACTGTATCCCACATGCTCCATGGGACTGGAATATTTACGTGAATGAATATATGAATGGCTTATAGAGGCTTAGATTTATGGTAAAGTATAGGTATATAAAATATTCCAGTCCCATTTGAGCAGCTGGGAATCCGGGAGTTTTCACCTTGGGCCTTCAGCAATGGTTGTGTTCACTTTTTGTTGAGTCATAGGTGTGCTTCGTGGCCGTCCAATGCGAGAAGGGGGAGCGAAGAAATTACGATAAAATACCTTCCAGGGAAGTAACATGTCCCGCTACCACGGCGCTCTTGAAGATGATTTTCCCTTTCTGAGTGTAGAGTATGTTAGTTAATGGTTACTATGAATTGTTGAACATATGGAGCCATGGTCAAAATAATTCTCAGAAGACTAATTTTGTAGGGAGGGGTTGAGCATGACTTGGTACATGCACGAAACACTGTAAAACGATATGGTACCTAAAAAAAACGATAACCGTTAAAACACATACTTTAGACATAATACATTATGACAGCGCTTCATATCAATATCAAATAGCCTTTTGTTTGACTTTCAAGCTGCAATTCTTAGCAGCTTCAGTAGTGACAATGACAAAAAAAGGCATCGCCATTCACCTTCATTTTTCTACCTGACACCCGAATTGATTTTTTTCCACGAGGAATGGCAGTGGAACAGTGACGGCTTCACCGTGAAACTTACTCGGGATCAAGAAATTGAAGCACCCATTCAGCAGACGCTTGGAGTTTTGTGAGAAAACAAAAAAACCTCGGGAAAGAACAGGGATAAGTTCACCCCGAAGACGCCCCATTCGGGATATCTGTTTAGGGGGCCTTTAGAGAAACATGACTGGCGGTTTGAGATTTCTAGGGTTGCGAGTTGCAGGCGACTAAATCGATTTGTACAATCGTGCTTTGGAGAAGATTTCTCCCATTTTAAAAAACACTTCAATTTTTTTCACGGTTACCTTATCACCAAAAAAAACAAGGGCCTGGTGATTCAATTCGTGACCAAACTTCATCCCCTACTAGTAGTTGGAGGTCACCAACAACCATCCCAAAAGGGTCACATTTCACTATCCCAAAACGGTCACGATCGCAGAGTTGCCAGGGGTGATGGTGTATAGGTCGAGACCCCCTCTCAGCTCCGATTCTGAGGTGCCATCAGGGATGTAGATGGACCGCCGAAAAGGGCAAAGTCTACCTCTTCATCGGCAGTGCTGGCATCTTTGAGTACTTTGGCCGGTGACAAAACTGCTTGAAATCCTGATTTAATTGGAATGGAATGCCAAGTTTAAACATCAACAAAGTCATAGCCGTTTTTGTTGTTTCATCATAACTAGCCTGCGGTTTTGTTTTGTTGGGGGGGGTCGAGGTCCAATACTGAAAGATCACCATTTCAAATAAAAGATGTGAACAAGTAAACAGACTATGCCAAACATGCCCCATGTTTCTCAAGTAACTCCTGATGTGTGTTTTTTTTTTCCTGGGCTGGGGGCTGGTGAGATCTCAAAACACTTTGACTTTGATCTGTCTTGATTTTCCTTCATCCATATCCATTGCTTATCTCATTCATTTGATTGCTGTAAGATTAGGTAGGATATTAGTAACGGAACTCCGTTGGCATCACCCAATAATGACCAAAATCAGGCTTTTCCATCAGGAAACTCGCCATTTTCAGGATGTTCCAGGTTGGATTTTTACCAGGCAGAGATGACTCCATGGCATTTTTTTTTACTCATCTGAGCAGGTGAATCTGACAGAATGATCTTGGGACTTGAAAATGCCTGAAACACAAGAAGATGTCAATAGTGTCCTTGGGGATTCTTCAACTGCTATAGATTTGATGCTGTTTTTTTCAACATCTTTTTTTCAAGGCTTGGGAAGTCGTTCATTATGTTCAGCATCCTCGTGAATATTCATCATCTTCGTCATCTTCGTCATCTTTTTCTTCATCTTCTTCATCTTCATCATCATCATCATCATCATGATCATGGCCATCATCTCAAGAAAACTGCCAACCAACCATCTTCATTTTATTCATCATCATTGTCTTCATTAACTTGTTTTTCACCATAATAACTTTCTTTATCATCATTTTCTCATCATGCTCCATATTTTCAGCCTTCCAAACCTGTTATTTTGCGGAGATGTGTTACTAAAAACAACCTTTTTGGAGAAGCCTCAACCCAAAAAACAGTATTTGTACTGGGATCTAAACTCCGATTATTTCCCTATGGTACGGGGATGGTCATTCACCCAATGGTAGGGTTTCATATACCCACTATAAGGATTCCCTATTAAAGGTGGGATGACCATCCCCACTATAACGAGTTGAGACCCCAGCACATTTATTTGCTGATCATCAACTTTTCAAATCGAAATTGGGCACAACCAAAAATTCTTAAAGCATTGTTTGATTGCTAAAACCCACTTTGGATGAGAGTTCCCAACAAGGAATTCACCCTGCCGTTTTTTTTTTCGTGCCTTCCAATCAACTCCTCCAAAAACCTGGCTGCTCGGTCCAATCGCTGGGACCCAACTCTGAGGTTAAATGCGCCAGTTACATGGCAAACGGAGTTACGGTTGAACGGTTTCTTTCGAGTGAACGTGTTTTTATTATGTCGGGGGATCATCGTTAAAATCAAAGGTATACCCAGATGCTCAATTTATATCAATGTATGGTAGATTTATCTTTCATTTAGCCCCTAAACTATCCAAATGTAGGTAAGTAGGCCATACATTGAGTGTCTGGGATATAAATATAAATCTGTTTACATATATTTATATATATATATATACAGTATAGCTAATATAGTTGTTTCCCCGAAACCCCCCCCCAAAAAAAAAAACGGTAGCCAAAAATTTGTCAACAGGTCTTTGAAACTTTGTTTGGTCTTATCTAAGATGTTTGAATGAAGAAACTTCTGGAAAATCCTCGTGAACAAAGAAGAAAGAAATCGCTGCACAGAATGTGAAAGAGGCAAGCATGTCCCATGTGAATCTCAGGATGTTTCGTCAAACGTGATCCAGGAATGCTGTTGATGGAAGAAATCCTGCACCACCTGGGATGTACAAAACCTTGTGCATAATGGGATAAACTACCAACCTCAACTGGTTAGCCGGATTTTTTCCCATCAACAGCATCAAAGGAATGAACAGGAAATGGTGGCTGTAAAATCGCCTTATATGATATTTTATTTCGATCAATTGATCATAGGAGAAAACAGCCCTGAAATTTAACATGGATACCAACAATCTAGCCGAAAATTCAGCATATTTGGAAGGACAAATTCCTTTTGAAAAATGCATAAGTCCTAAATTTCCAGTTTGTAGATCTAAAGTTGTCACCTAGGTGGGACCATGAAACCCCATCCTAAGGCCATCGCTACCTTGGCCTCATTTTGTGTACATGTTTCAAAAATTCCCTAAGTTTTCTCTAGCGCGACATTTGGTAAAAGCTGGTGAAAGGCAAGTTTATACAAAATAACTGGGAAGATTTTCCGGGGCTTTAACAATCATGTGGGTTCTGAAGGTTGTAGATTATGTAGATTTAGATTATGTAGATTCGTAAGGCACTAGACTTCAGTTTAGTTGGAAGTCGTGGGCTATGGTGTCCTGTTTTCAGGTACTAGGAGAAATGTTCGAATCATTCGGGATCGGGCATTTTTTGGGCCGACCCAACATCCAATCTCACTGGAGATTGCGGTTGGGTTTAAAATGAAAGTTTCCCCAAAATGAACTGTCTGAAAAACAAGTTGCTGATGATTTCCATCAACTTTACCCCTAAAAGAATCAGCCACAGTTGCCTAAAAACATGGTATGTTTTCCAGGTGGATATTTAACTTGGTGACCTACTATGAGCATTTATCACCCAGATATATCCAGATATAATCCATAGATGGTACATGATGATGTAATCGATGTTTGAACCTTTCGCTTTCGGCTTCCTTTGCAGAGCTGCAAAACTTCCGAGGATCCGAAACCAGCACGTTTGGAAGGGCAACGTCTCCGAGGCCTTTCTACGGCGTTGGATCCGTGGATGTTTCGGCTGATAGATCCAACCTGTGGCAAGCTCCTGGTTACACCATATTAATTACACCCACCTTTTTGTTGGGGTGATATGTACACTCCATAAAACTAACAGCAAACACCCTTGAAAATGGGCAACGTTGCATCCTTTTGCCCCAAAAGGACAGAATCCTATTCCAACCATCCATTTTTGCTGTTAGTTTGGGTCGAAGGGCCACTGTCGATGAGAGAAACATAAGCAGTTCATTTTTGGTGACCCAAAATGAATTTAGCTTTCAAAGTGGTGCAGGATGTTCATGGATTTTCTACAGAGGGCCGTATCGCTTTCCTACGTGAAATTCAAGACAGATACCCAAAATAAGAGTATTTGAAAGGAGATTTGCATCTTCCAAACGATTGTTTTTGGATGTTTTTTTTAAAGGTACTGTATGTTAAATTTCGGGGGTGTTTTTTTCAATCAATGCATGGGAGCTCGTCCTCCGAGCCGGGTTACTATAGAGAATCACTTCCCAAAAAGGCAAACACCTGGCAATTCTGCGATCGTGACCTTTTTGGGATGGGCAAAACGTGACCCTTTTAAATGGTTGTTGGTGACCTCCAACCAAGGGATGAAAAAGGTCACGAATTGAATCACCTGGCATATGTTCGTTCTAAAATAAATGACCCAACCTTCAGGAAGGAGTTGCTATGTTACCTAACTTCCCCGAAGAAAATCACATGTCCCGGAAAAAGGGACCATTTCAAAAGGAAATGAATGATCTTATAACCCATTAATAAATACCCACTATATGGGGCTTCTGTAGAGATTTCCCATAGGGGTACGTTGGGATCGGGGTACATCCCTGTCTATCCCCTGATGGTTGAAGAGCTCCATTGGTCGGGCGGGTTTTTATTTGCAGGTTTCTCTCGGCGAAATTCCCGCGAGCAACTTGGCTCGCGACCGAAAACACGAGTTTCATCAGCCCCCAATTTTTGGTAGGTTTTTTGGAAGGGAAATTGGGACCCCAACTATTTCAGGGAAAAATCTAGGTTAGTGAATTTTTTATTCCATTTGGCCAGATGTTTCGATGATAGGCCTCTTATTGATAGTATTTGCCAGCATGCACCTTTATCGTTGGCAGGATGTTGCAGAAGATTTTGAATGCATAGAGTCTGCAAAAAGACGTCCAAGGGGCTAGGACGGGACAATTCTATACAGTTCTAATAAAAAGATCCTTTTTGACTTCTTGCCGATGTTGCTTCTAAATGCGCGCCATGTTAAAGTAAGAATTATTGAAAATAAGAATCAAATATATTTTTTATATACATACATAGTTTTAATAAAGATGATGATAATGATTAGTTATAATACAAAAACGTCCATTTTTCCTACTGTTGATGGAAGAAATCCCAAGCAACCACCTGGGATGAAAAAAAAATATCCGTCGTAAAGAATGGTAGATAAACTTGCCATCTCAACTGTTTTTTCTCAAATTTCTGAAGCATCAACATTATCTCACCTTTTTGACCTGCTCCATTTGTCATCCTCAAAAAAAAGGGCTCCTCAAAAATGATTCATAATGACAATAACAATAATGATAACACGAATATTTCCACAAAACATATAAAATCTCACCTTTTTTTTAAATCATCCCGATGTTTTTTTGTCGACTCCAAAAAAACGGTTTGCTTGCGTTTTTTTTCCGGTCGTTTTTTTGGGAAAACTTCTCTGTCCGACTCCTCCAAGGAAGTTGCAGCTCACCTTTCATCGAATCTTTGACCATGAGGCCATGGACTTGGACAAGGCGCGTTTTGTGCGGCTCGTCTTTGGTGTTGGTTGGTAAACCCAAACACAGCGGCTAAACCACCAGTTGAACTGCCCAATAAAGTAAAGGTGGTTCTATAGTTTAGTTGATTGATATATGTATTAATTACATATGAATCATAATATGAATGTGTGTATGATGTGTCAATGATGAATTATGCATGTTTCGTATATGAAGCCAAAATGAGGTTCAAGCTTTTTGAGTGGATCACAATTCCGATGGGGTTTACCACAGATTGATGCAGAATTGCTGACTGAAAAATGAGTGCCAGCTGGAATTAAAAAGCCATGACAATCACGGCAGGATTTATATGAAGTTCTTGGTCTTCCAGAAGATGCAGATGAAGCTACCATCAAAAAGGCCGGTAATCGGTATGGCCAAAAAAAACGATTCAGTGGTGTGGGTGCAAGCTGGGTGGCTAGATCGTGATAGATGATGTAGGTATCCCAATGCTCAAATAAACAATCGATTTTTTGAAGCCTCAGAAATCCAAAATGAAAAGGATCGTTTCACGAATAGCTTTTGAAGAAATCTATTCAAGATGGCGTGCAGCAGACCCAAGCCCTACATTTGAGGCCTCAGGATGCAAGAGCAAAAAACCATGTTACAACCCACCATGGTCTGACACCATTGACAAACCCAAAACAGTTCGCGTTGAGGTCTACAGGAAGCTTTCGATTCAGTTTCTTGGCCAAGGAAATGCCAGAAATCCCGCAGCGACGGGGACAAATACCCTCCCTGCGACTAACATAGCACCTAGAAATGGTGGTTTCCAATAGGAATCTCCTTTTCAAGGGGTGTATTTTCAGGGGCTATGCTAGTTTCAGGGACGGTACACCCCAGAAGTTTAAGAGTTCGCCACTAAAAACTATTGATGTCCAAAGTGTTCTTTGTTGGTACCGTTCACTATGACTTGGATCTACTGAGATGGCAAGCCATTCTTGTTCCATACTACATCGTCATTCTTCAGTCTCTTGTGTCCCCTGTTTTTTCGAAAGATGCTAGGCAACATCCAAGTTGACAGCAAGGTCTTCGACAAGGTATGTTTGAAGATGAAGCCGTACGGATTGATCATCAATCATCAATTTTATCAGACCTATATGTAAATATTATTTTTTTACCCTACCCGCCCCCACTAAGAGTGGCAAATGAAGGTTTAGGTTGGGATTTCCTATGTTTTTTTCAATCCCATCCCTGAAACTAACAGCAAACGCCCCTGAAAATAGGCCTAAACGCCCAAAAGGAAACCGGATCGTATTCCAACCATCCATTTTCAGGTGCTTTTGATGTTGGTTTTAGGGAGGGTAACATGGAACCTTAAAATCACCCAATTGAAGAGGGAAATCATCTGAAACAAACCTTTTTATTATTGTGCTCCATGTTAATTTTCAGGGGTGTTCTTTTTAAGCCATTTATTTGTTTCAGGTTTTTACATGGTTTTTACTAATGATTTGTTGTCAAAACTCAACTTCAAACCACATGGATGTTTCCGAAAATAGTGGGGTTTTCCACCCAAATCATCCATTTGCTCATAAGGTTTTCCATGATTTTCACCATCCATTTTGGGGGTGTTTCCCCTATTTTTTGGAAACACGACGTTTCCTGGTTTCCTGGATTCGGGTCCACCGGTCCGAACCCTCCAGGTACCACCCGGATAAGAATCCGGATGAGGCATCAAAGGTGAAATTTGGAGAAATCCGACGCCGGGATTTTCGATGTGGTGGTTTTTTGGGTATGTCCCAGCCATAGCATCCAGGGGGGCTGGTATATTTAATCTACGTTTACCATAAAAATCAACCAAATGTAGGTGTATATATATATATGGTATGGGTGTTAGTATGCAATTCGTAATGTAGCTTTTGGATGTGCATTTTTTTGATGTAGTGTACGTCCAATATATATATATATATGCTGAGAAATCAAATTTGTAACTTGGTTTGTTTTTGTATAGTGCATTGAATCTCTTGAAATTTATATACATACATATTTTTGTATGTATACATACATATGATATCCGTGCATCTACCGGAGTACACGGTCTATGTCTATGATGGTGTGGTGTGACTTCACATTTGTGAGTTTCCTCATCCCTTGACCTAGAAGAGCTTCATTTCTGCAATTTGAAATTGATATATGACAAAGCTGTTTAGTCTCTAGGGGATGATCATGGATGATCAGCAACCCACTATTAAAAGGGTTGATATTTTCTAATTTTTCAATATACAAACATATTTATATGTATGTCGCAATATATTTATACAAAGTCTTATTTAGTATTTTTTGTTTGCAATATGCAGGACTCCCAATTCACTTGCTTGAAAATGGCCCTTCCGCCTTGGAAAAGATCACATGTTTTTCTTGCTAAATTTTGCATTGGAACTGAGGAGATGCATACGAGATTCTGAATGATCCGGACAAGAAGATCTTGTATGACACAGGTGTCCGTTGGGTCAAAGGAGTGAACTTGTTGATGATTTGTGTTTTCCTCGGTTCTTTTTGGCTGCTTGAAAAACACAATGAAACGATGTGTGTATATTGTACTCATATATACTTGGCTACTCTTATTTCTGGTGATCTGGGAAAACTTGACACTAAATAGTTTACTTTGCAAGTCTGAAGGTCAGAAAAACATTTTGCGACGTATTTCTTGGACATTCGAGGAGCATACGTGGCATGGTTCGGTGATCGCTCCGTTCAGTTGCCTTGAACCAAGGGTATCCCCAAAAACTGAACGACTTGCCCTGGAATTTTGTAGAGTACCCTCCCTGAAACTAATAAAGCCATGGAAAATCCCACTAAATCCCATACAAAACGCTGGATTTTCCCTTCAGATGATAATTCTCAAAAACATTTTTCATCAATCACTTGAAAATACTTGAAGGATTATGGATTCTTCAGCGCAAAATTTGCTGACCCTGTATGAATTCCAACCCAACACTAACACTAGTGTTTTAGATGACCCTCGAATAGTTTTCCCAGCAAATTGGTTGGATAAGACATCATTCACTCAGATCTGTTACAGTACATCAAAAAACAAGTTGTTTACCCTCTCTGAAACAAACAGCTCGCACCTGAAGCTTGATCGTTGGAAGACGATATGGCTTCCCTTTGGGAGTGCCTATCTTCAGGGGGCAAAAAGTTAGTTTGAGGGAGGTTGAACGGATCAAAATAGATCATCACCAACTGTAGTGGTAGCTGATCTGGATTTTTTTCATGGCTGGTCCACTACCCCTTCTGAAAGAACCCCCTTTTTTTTGGCCTTAGTTCTGGGGTGGGTACGTTACGGGGGCAGTAGGTTGACTATGAAAAAAGACATTTTGACCACCTCGAAAAGGAGAATTCCTATTCAAAACCCACCCATTTTCAACTGAACCTACTGAGGGTTAAATTTCAGGGGGGAGTCTGACTTTTTCGGGTAGAATCGTGGATGCACATATTGGTTCCAACAGGATGTTTATGGATTTTAGTTGAACACCGGGGGGGGATGTTGCGAACAAGGGTTATGAAGGGCACGTTCCTAAATCCGCTGTTGGGAGATACCATCAAGGTTCCATTCATCGACTTTTGGTTGCAGGTGGTATGACTTCTGTGAAAGAGGCTGAGAAAGGCAAAGTGGAATCCACTACTGACATGCATTCAGCTACTGGGGTCGCAAGTGCTGAGTTTTTATGTCTCCGAAAAGGGTAAAACATCTTGGATTCTTGGGGTTTGGTGATACAAAGTCACATCTTTCTGGTCATTTCATTGAAAAGATCCTCATGGTGCGCACTATGTCACACATCAGTTACATAGATATTTGACCGTACGAAATACTGTACATGAATTGTATGGACAGATGATACATGATACATGGCTGTGCCCATGTTAGTATCAGCCATTTTGGACAGGGATTAGCTAGGCTTCCATGGTAACAGACCATGCTCCACTGTTTGGTATATTATCCTTTTCGGATTGTGACTAGCAGGTGTTTAAATGTTTTTAAATGTGTTTAAGATGTTTCACGGATTGTCTACTTTTCACCTGTTTGTGGTGAAATGATCCAATTTGATTAGATAACATGTTTGATCCTAGATTGAATTTCTTGCACCATGGTATAGTATGGGTCCCACTTACCATAAAGGGGGTCCCCATTATTGGGGGGTCCCTGAAATCACCCTCGATTGCGAGGAAATTCAAGTCAACCTGGAAGATCTTTATCTTGGCAATCAATTTGCAGCAACAGTCCCTTGGCTCCGCAGATAGGGCATCGTCGTAGCTGAAGCCTTGAGGATGTTTTCAAACTTGATGAAGATGGTGTTGTTTATATACCTCGTTTTTGTTTTTTTTGGGGGGGGGCGGGCGGGTTGACCCTGAACCATTTTATGGGGAAACAATCTTCCAAAAAAATGGGGGCCCATTTGGGGTTCTTAGGTATATATATATAAATGTGTGGGTGTGTGTTTTATAATGATTGTTAATGTTACGTATATAATTATCCAGGAAGTGTTGAAAGCAATTCGCCTGGGATGTACCATGCTAAAAATGAATGACAATGATAAGAATAACCAACAAAAATATCAAACATGTGTTCCATCCAATTGAAAGAATTTTCCCTGACAACGGGCAGCTTTGGCGTAAGGTCAAGAGAGGTATCGTTGGGAGCTCAGTAAATCCGTTTTGATTCAACAGCGAAGTAGTTTCGGCCGATTTACAAGAGTTAAGGATTGGATTTGTTGTTCTTTTACTTGGGGTAATTGATCCATATTAATGATATGCAGTCAAGTCAATTCCAACATTTTATCATTTGGAAACTGTTGTAACGGTGTTGGTGCCACTAGGCCAGACTTACTGACGCCAGTCACTGCAAAGCTAGCTTGAAGGGATGAATGTCATACTTTTGGTCAGAACGGTGGGGATTCTGTATCCCATACCATCCATGTATGGCATATTCTATTTACCATAAAAATCCAACAAATGTAGGTAAATATACCATCCATGGTGGGGATTCTGTATGAGTTCATGATCAAAGACATCACCACTTGTTGCTGATTTCCCTGAGATCCTTTCAGATCTTTGAGTACAGCAGTACAACACTGATAAAACTACGAAAGGTCCATGAAATTCAATACCAATTTTACAACCTAGGTGATTATTCTGTAACTACTATAATTGGAGGAGACACGAAAATGTATCGAAAATTCAAGGAGGATACCAGGATACTCCAGACAAACGATGAGCACATAATCTTGTCTAAGCTTATTTGGTAATGCCATATCCAAGTCCACCCACAAAAATCAATTGCAGTAGGGTCATGTGACGAACTAGGATGCATCTAAACAACATATTGAAGCACCTACATGTGTGTACATGAACCGGCAGCTGTATAGCATACATTCACTCCCCGGACGCCGAGGTGTGTCGAGGTTGTCGCAAAAACCCTTCATCGCCCAAGTGCCAAGTGAGCTCGACTGAGTTGTATCGAATCCAATCAGATCCGTTTTGGTTGTGGGTGCTTTTGGATTTGGCTGTGACATGTCATGCTTCAAAATTATCAAGGCCAATAGGAATGACAAGTTTGATGATCAATGGTTTGTAATTGCAGCTGCTGTGTGCATTTTTTGCGGGGATCCAATATGAGTTCACTTGCGCAATGCCATCGCAATGCCTTTTTGCTCATCCTGCGTTTGGCTGTTAACAACATCACTTGGAAAATGCCTTTTTTCAGTCAGTGGAGATCCTCTCCAATCCTAGAATATCCCAGCATCCAAGAAGGTCTGGCGACGGGCCTCAAGGTTATTGAAGATGTTTCTAATGATCGCTCAATGAGTCAATGATTGAGTTACCCTCCTGGGAACTAACATATATTTCTCCCCTGAAAAGTCAATTTTGAATATGCAATTTCCTTTTCCCAAGGTGGGATATGTTAGTTCCCAATAAGGTATTAAAGTTACCCTCCGTAAAACTAACAGCAAACGCTCTAAAGGCCTACACGCCCCGAAAGGAAAGGATCATTTTCTAAGCATCCCAGTTTTCGTAAACCCGTAGTTTCAGGGAGGGTAGCGGGTAGCAGTTACCGGTTGGGGATGGTAAACTGACAACCTTCAATCTACAGGTAGTGGCTTTCCAAAAAGGAAACGACACTCTTTCATACAAACATGGTATAATTGCAACAACTGTATCAAGACATAGCTTCATAAATGTATTTACATGTTTAGAACATGACATGTCATGTTGATATAGATATTGTGTACACGTGTATGTTTGTTACTGTAAAAGGGGTTGAAGCACCCATCTCCTGATCCCTTGAAACGGATCCGTTTTAAACGGATCGGTTCAAAACGCCAGGGCTGCCGAAAGTGTAAGAATCAGATCAAAGTGCCAAGCCTTAGCCGGAGCTAAGCCCGAATGCAGGGATGGTCAATAGTTGTGTTTGGTTCCCTTAATTGGGTGATCATATTAATAATATACTGCCAATTGGGTGATTATATGCTACCTACCACCTATTAAGGGAATCAGGAAACAACCATTGAGATGACCTTGGTCCCCAGTAGTTTTTGTCAAAAGTTTTTGTTTATCCTCCTGTGAAGGATCACGTATCCCATGTTCAAGGCGTTTTTGAAGACGATTTTTTCTTTTCCCAAGATGGGATAGGTGATCGCTCCCTGGAGGATAGCTGGTGGTGGACGTGTTTGAACATGGTCCAAATTTGACGAAGAGTTGTCACCAATTGGCATTGAACTTGCATTGCAGAAACAACACCTGAAAGCATCTGAAATGTCAAGTCATTGTGCATATTTTTTGTTTGCTCAAAGTGATCCCATTGACAAGCCTGTTCACATGGAATCAGCTGGTGTAAACAACTACTCCTCCAGGAGGCGAAAAGACGTTGAAACTTTGTGACCACCACCAGGATTTCCTTCAAACCCTTCGCTTTGATCTTCCACTCATGGAACTAAGGTGGTTCAAGTACAAATGGGACCCTTCCTGACGCAACAGCAACAAGAAGTTCCCAGCAAGGCTGCGTTTGGAGTTCAACGGAAATGTGGGGTAGGTACCCTCAAGGCAAATCCCTAATTTTTATACAATGGTGTGGTTACAAATGAAATGTGAATCTTGAGAATCATCAGCGAAAAATGGGGTGATGTTGTATTTGCAGCTTTGTTGTCCTTCATGCCGAAGGAAAAGTGCAAAGAGGTTGACGCACCACTAGAAGTTCACATTGAGAGCCTTGATTGCATCAAATTGAGTCGAGTAGTTGCAATTGAACCGTGACCATCCTTCAAAATGATTGCATAATTCCAGCTTGATGAGGTCGTATACGGTTACGAATTTATGTGGTTTTCACACCGAGTACTGTAGTGACACAGATGTGGATCTTGTAGCTCCATTTGAATGTCCCCTACATTGCCTACATATGGAAGTGCTATACTGGGGCATCATGTTCGAGCTCAGACTTTTACGAGCCATACCTATCCGACGTACTTTATATCGTTATAGGGCATGGTGGCCCTGATTATGGAGCTCATGGATTCTCCAAGATTTGAAGAACTGACTTCTGCGAGTCAAGATGATCTTGACCAGAGAGGTGTTTCCACCAGGTTCCATGATGTTCCATGCTGTTCCATGCCTGGATTTCCCTTGGACAAATGGTAGGCCATTTAATATGGATACGGTTCAGTGGGTAAACTTTTGGTTCACGCTGACTCGCAGGAGTGATATTGTTGCCATGTTGCTGGCTCAAGCGGGGTCCTTGGAATCGCTTGGAACTTGTCAGGTTTTCTGGCATCGTTTCTCATGACTTTTCACGTATGGCCGCTGTTCCTTCTTGTTTTTGTTTCAGCCAGGGCAGATAGCTGGTTTTCTCCAGTGTCGCATTTCTTCAGCGCTCCTTATGACATCACGCAAGCTGCAAATGCCAGAGCCTTTGATTGGCATAATTTCTGTGGGAGTTCCACGCATCGATTCGCCTATGGGGAATGCGTGACCACTCTCGAAGCTTGCGGAAACATCCCGCTAGGCAAATCAGGCCTGACTATCAGTGGGAGCAATTTCAATTCAGATTGCGCGGTGCTTTTCGTTGGCATCGAGTCAGCAGCTCTCCCTGTCGATCACATAGGTTTGTCTTCAAGGAGTTGGAATGCCGAGTTTTGCTCTTTTTATTTTGGAGTTTCCAAGTGCTATTGGTGATAGTCCTTTTCTGGTGGCGTAATGCTGTTGCTGAAGAGGAACTGAGGAACAAACAGAAGAGGAACAGTTACTGGTATTTGCTTTGGGGTATGGAATTGTGGAATGAATTTTGGGTAGGGCTTTGTGCGAACCTCTACGCGCTCATCATGCTGACACAAGGTATTGAGAGCCAACTGCAATCCCAAATCGTTGGATGGGCGGCAGGTGTGGTTCTAGATATTGTGATGTATCCGTTGCCGCCTTTGACTTCAGGCTGCTGCCGTGGTTGTCTTTGGCTTCCCGGCCTTCTGGCCATTGGAATCGGCAGCTATTGGGGGTCCTGTGCTTTGATAACAGCCTATTCTGCAAGTGGACTGGCAGTAGCTGGCCAGCATGTGTTTCTGAATGGCATTGTACAATGGTGTTTGAACTTAATCAATCGAGAGGCCTTATTCAGTCGACTGTTTGAACACTTTGAAAAGGCTGGTCCCTATAGTAACCTACCGTCCAATGAACAACGCCAAGGTCATGCGTGATGCGGAGCGCGGAGAAATGAGTGAGAGAGAGAAAAGGGAGGAAATAGTCGTGGAAAAGACATATTCGGAAGGATGTCAATATTATTTGACTAGGTGTGGTTTCAAAGACTTGCTATTTTCACCCCTACGTGGGGAAATGATCCAATTTGACTAATAGTTTTCAACTGGGTTGAAACCACCAACTATAGGTGATCATTATGTGAATCCTTTTGGTCACTTACTGGGTTGCGGGAGTAGGCCAAAGTATTCCCTCATCCAGATTGATGTTTGATGACATCATTCCATAGTATGATGGCTCTGATTAAAAGGAATTAATAAATCGACCCTTAAGCCTTAAGGACTTTTGAGATGAGTGCAATTTACTATAGTCAAGACATCATTGTAGGGTTCTTTTAAGGGGGGTGTTCAAGCAAAGGGGGTAATTGGGGAACCTTAAGGATTCCTAGGGAAGATTGAGGAACCTTAGGGAATTAGGGAAGACTAGGGGAATCACCGCCCTCACTTAAGAATCCTATTACATCAATACATCCGGTTTTCAGGTGTATACCTGGATCTTCCTTTTGTTTGTAAAATTTCTGCCCCGTTTTTTCCCAAAAACAAAACGACAAAAAGGCAGATTGTTGTTTTTCATATTCCTGGAAGATCCAGGCATAAATGGTGTTTTTATTGTTTTATCTTTTCAAGTTGCAAAGGGTTGCTGCACATCACTGTCCGATTGCCAAGCCGAGGAAGGGAATGACCAGTGGAGACACAGTCACTTTTCCAAGGATGGCTGAGGACCAACGTCATGCATCTCAAAATTACTAGGTGGTGGTTTCAAATATTTTTTCACACCTACTTGGGGAACATTCCCTTTCTGACTACAGTAATATTGTCCAAGTGGGTTGAAATAAACGCAAGATACACCCGAGAAGCTTGACATGGAACCTGAGAATACTTCGTTTGGAAAAGGAAAACAATTTTCCAAATGATAATGTTCAGGTTCTATGTAAATCTTCGGGAGTATAACAAAAGAGTGATTTGACCTTCAGAACTTCTGAGGCTCTGAAATCCTGCTATTTTTTGAAGGCTTCTCTCAAAGTGAACCGCCAGTTTTTGTTGTCCTCTTCTTCCAAGACCAAAAGATCTAAGAAAACTCCAAGACCAAAGTGAAAACGCATCCCACGACCCCCCAAAACCACCATAAACCACCTGTTTATGATTCGGAAATGCTTTCATATGTTGTATTTTAAAGGCCATACTTGGGGGTATTTTCCAGGCATCTCTTGGAATTTTCGTCCGGAACATGAGGAGCGGCCCGGCATGCTGCCAGGCAGCGTCATTTTGAAACTCAAGGTGTCGTTGGAGGGGATTTCAGGACTCATCACCGGGCATCAGTAATGAAGTCTTCAAACTACCACTTGGGGGCAGTTTATGTAAGGAGTCCTCCTAAAATGACCTAAGAGTCAGAAGAACTTGAAGATTGGTGAGTTTTGTTTCAACTCCCTCATTTTGATCATTTTCACGCTGCGCAGAAAATCCATCGGTGTTCAATAGGGAACTAAAATCGACTGATATCCACTACTCTACACCACTGTGAGAGTTGCATTTGTGGCTGCCAGCATGTGGTTGTTTTCAACTATGGTTGGGTGAGTTTAAAAAACAGGACCAAACAGGTGAAGTATGATCGGTCACCCCTATGTGTGTGTGTGTATGCGTGATGGTTTGTCATATTAACTTATCTAAATGTATGTACTGATGTTGTGTATTGTACCTTATCTTCTACTTTTACATACGTGAATAGTTACATGTCCTTATAGTAAAACACGTTGTAACACTTGCTTGCATTCACCATGATGCTTACAGGGTTGGCAGTAAAACACAGAAACACCATAGATTCAACTGGCTCTCCAAACATATCCTGACATGGGTGCAAAATGAGTGCGAGAAGGGCCATGAAAGAACCTGTGCCTAGCATACCGGCATGCCCTTTCACATACCGCTTGCCATAAAAGTATACTATTTTGATCAATCTTGAAAAATTTTGTTCTTTATGTGATGGCACAAAAAGCACCAGACATTTTGTTGGTACTGTTGATGGAAGAAATCTCAAACAACCACCTGGGATGTATAAAACCCGGCGTAAACAATGGGAGGTATTTACCATATCAACTGGTGATCGCCGGATTTTTATACACCAACCGTATGGTTCATGACCAGATCAGCAACTAAAGATTGCTTTGAAAGACATTTCCTACCGAATCCACCTTTCAAGCACCCAATGTCAACGGGTCAGTTTCTTCCATCCAAAAGGAGGGCTTCCTTTGTTAAAGAGCTGCGTGAGGGGGCATTAAATGATACTGTACGGTATATGTATCTAGGTGGTGGTTTCAATCAACTTGCTTATGTTCACCCCTATACCTGGCCCCCCAAAAAAACAAGGAAAGATCCCTTCCCGCTTTCAACCGGGACCCTTTCCTCCTCGTCCTACCTCCAGGCGAAGAAACATCCCAAGTTCCAACGGAACGGCAACGACCTTCACACGGAGCCGCGCCGTTTGCTGGGTTCGGGTCGAAACGCGGAAACCCACTGCGGAGAAACGGTTGGAGATCTTTTAAATCAAAAAAGGGATGGATTTTGTTGTTTTGGAATCCACCTTTTCTGAATGAAGGATGGCGGAACGATACAAGATGAAAAATAAGTCAGTAGATAGATATCTTTCTAGATTCTAGATTTACATATATATGTATACTATCATTGATGTTCTGTCATTTTTTGAGTTGTTTTATGATTTCCTGCTTTTGAAGTTCATGTTTTACAAACCCGTTTCATTATGTGGTAGACCAAGAAAAACTTGAGGGCATCATCGCAGTGGCAAGCTGTGAGGTTGTTGTGGTGTGCAAACACGTGTCAAAAGAACGTCCAACAACGGTATATCTATGAAATCACTAGTCCCAGGCATTGATACAACTGGTAGATCGCATTGGCAGATGCTTGATTTGGTGTGATTATCCTAAACCTTCATGGCCGCTCCCAGCTAAGAGAGCCCCCGGCTCCCGCCATCCCTGCAGAGGATGATGATACCCCTGATGATGATCCCTTTGAAGAGCAAACTCCAACTCAAGAAATGGAGGAAGCGTTTGCATCCCTTCTTCGCTCCATTGACCAAAACACTCATCAGCTCGTTGCGGATATCTCCTCTAAGGATTATTTGGCGATGTCTCAACTCCCTCTTCGTATCCCTGGTCCCGGCTGGTCTTTGACTTTAAGGATCTTCATACGGCTTGGGATCGGCATATTACCACGTGCCTCATTGCTGCTGCTGCTAGGGGCATGCCTTCTCCACACCCGGGATCCGTCCTGGCTGCCTTTCTCAAAAAACTCGCTCAGATCATTGCCAATATAGTTTACCCGCAGAATGCAGAGGTTCCGCCACCGTTCTCAGACAGAATCGTCTCTCCGGAGTTCTGGCACGCCCACTTGAACTACGCCTGCCGTCAGGCCACGCTCTCCCAAAAGGGCCAAGAGCGTCGTCTCGTTGGGAACCAACTTTGCTTTTAGGGTTCAAAGCAGCAAAGGGAGGGTCCTGGTTGAAATTTGCATGCATGAAAGACATCTTGAGAGGGCATCCTAGCCAGCATATATCTATCAATGAAATGTGTATATATTTGAATATATTTAAAATGTTTTTCAATCTTTATTTTTGAATAATTTATGTTTATGATTTATATTTTTACTGATATTTTTGATATACATAAACATGTATCAGCATTCTACCAACTTCATATGGTTTATCTATGTTTTGAGGTGTTTCCCCACCTTGTGGGTGGCTGTACCCCCGCAAGAGAAACACCGCCCACCCGCCCGACCGAAAATTTGATGATCACGCTTTTTCAACATGAAAAACTCGGTGGTGGTTTCAATTATCTTTTATTTTCATCCCTATACCTAGGGAAATGATCCTATTTGACGAGCATATTTTTCAAATAGGTTGGTTCAAACACCAGCTAGAAAATCGTCGAAGCCGCTCGGAAGGACTTGAGCATTAGTTTAAGGGAGTCATTGCTGGGTTGGTCTCGGACGATTACTCACTTAGATGGACTGACAGCAACCGCCGGGGGATGGGGCGGAGGGACATGGCGTTCCGGGATGTCGATGTTTGGTTGTTGTTGTTGTTGTTGTTGTTGTTGTTGTTGTTGTTGTTGGTGGTGGTGGTGGTGGTGGTGGTGGTGGTGGTGGTGGTGGTGGTAAGAGGGAAATGAGGTTTGTTTTGTTCAAAGATGTTGGAATCCAGACTTTTTAGTGAAGATGTGTTTAATGATCACGTGTATATACACCAACATACATGTATATATTATATCATGCGATTATTGATATTTTTATTTATGTATATAGGGGTACTTCTATCAATTCGGCCCTCCCGTGGCTTCTTAATTCAACCAGTTACTAGGGTAAGAAATCCAACAAACGTTCAAGTTTACTCAAAATATTCCAAAGGTCAATTTTCTTAAAGATGTCCCCGAGTTCATATCCTTTGGTAAACTACCATAGCCTATGGAACACCACCCATTTTCAATAGGAGATACATCGACTCAAATTGGTGTTTTTTTCCCATTGCTAATGTTAGTTTACCGGAGTGTTTGATTTTTGGCATATTTTGTTGCATTTTCTTGGATTTGCCAAATTTGGCCCGCCTCAGTGGTGCCACCAATGCTACTTGTCCATGCATTCCTGCCAGCTTCCTCGCAGGACACACCGTCGAAGTGAAGCAGACGGATGTGACCAAGCATCTTCAGGTTGTGGCGTTGAATACCCCCGGGCTTGATGTGGATGTTTCCTTAAAATGGTGGGTTTCCCCAACAAACCCATGGGGTTTTCCTACCAAAAATGATCATTTTGGGGTGGTTTGGGGAAACCCACCATTTTAGGAAACACCCATGTGGTGAATGATGGCAAATGCCCTCTGAAAAACTTTGTAGTGTTGAATCACTAACTCCCAGACGTTGAGGCTGTTGAATGGTGACACAACATCGCTTTCCTTTCTTGAAATAAATAAACTGTTTTCATCGGGTGTTTATTTTCCTTTCGCATCGGACACCAATTCCTTATAGGAATATTGTGGGCATTTGGGGATGAGACAAATGGAATCTCCCAAGCACCATTTTTCAGAAGGCTTTTTGTTTTTCAAAAACTCACATGGATCCCGAAAATTGGTGGTTTGTTGATGTTTCGAAATTCCATATTAAGTTTTCCGGGGGTCTTATCCATACCCTCAAGGGAACTAACATATCCCACCTGGGGAAAAGGAAAGTCATCTTCAAATATGCCTTGTCAGGGGGATATGTTAATTTCCTGGCGGGTAATCTTAGATCATTTGGATGATCATCCATCATCCATCATTCGCACAAAAAATGCAGGTAGTGCGAATGCGAGGAGAAGGTATGCCATTAAGAGACGATCCAGCCAGCTTTGGTGATTTGCACGTGAAGGCGATGACCTGCGTTGGTTTTCAGGAAGCAGCATTGTGAAATACCCCAAATTGTTTCCGAAGTTTTTGAAGCATGGGATGTTATTCTTGGTGGTGGCAACTCCAATATTTTTTATGTTCACCCCGAAGATTGGGGAAGATGAACCTATTTTGACTCATATTTTTCAGGTGGGTTGAAACCACCAGCCAGTATTGTTTTTGTTTAAGGAAACAGTTGTTTTAAAATAAGGAAACGAGAGAAGGAAAAGGACAAACTGCAAGGGAAATTCACTGCACCTTGGGTTTTGAAGTCATTTCCTTGCTGTGCTGGATATTTATGTACCTAAATCACTACTGCTTCAAAGCTGTTTTGATAAAGAAAACAGAGCAGAACTGTGGACTTGTTGGTAGTCCAGTTGAAAGAAGATATTTTGAGGTTGTGTTTTCAAAAATTGCAACTTCAATAGAATATGATACGGTTGACGGGAAGAAATCCTGCGCCAGTTGATAGGTAGTTTATCCCAAACTTTGCAGGGTTTTATGCATTTCATGTGGTGCAGGATTTCTTCCATCAACTGTACGTTGTATAAAGTTCAAAGGATTTTGAAAAGGTGTGAGTTCCAACTGATACCGAACTATTTTCCATTTATTTGCACACGTGAAGTTCAACGTAGCCCTGGTAAAAATGATGGTTGAAGACTACTTTTCTTCTAAGATAGCATCTTTTCAGGTGCTGTGTTAAACTTCCAGGGGGCACCACATGAGCAATGACCAAAACGCTGGTTATTTGCTGTATATAGAGGACTATACTACCCAAATATATGGGGATTACGATAGGCCTTTTTCAAGATCCCTATTAGCCAACTAGTTGGAATGTCATGCGGGTTTGTTTCACGTTCCCATGGCCAGGTGTCAGTAGAGTTTCCCAAGACGCTGACAGCAGCACAGAAGGAGCTTCGGGATTTTTGGAGCTCAAAATTCACACCTTAAGTTGCTACAAAAACAAACAACCCATGGACATGGGTTGATAGTTATGTAGTGGTATATTTAGCTGATGCTTTCCTCCATGTTCCTTGTTTTTGGTTGAATCTCTGAATCCCGATTCTTGTGATCCAATTTCACGAATATGTTTCAACTGGGTGCTTGAACCAAATCTTAGTGTTGTTGTACAGCTCACCTCCATCCATGGGAACCCAAAACCTTCATTTTTAGGGGTTATAAGTTATAACCCATATATTGGGGGTTTAAAACCGTCATTTTTCATGGTTTTGGGGTCCAAGGGAACTTCTTAGTGTGACCGCATTCATCGTCAACAACTCATTGGACTCGCAGTTCGAGGATGGAATTTTTGAGCCCCCGACCCTTGGTCAACTCTGTTGAGCAGTGGTTCAACAACGCATGGCTGTTTACATAGTATGTGATTATGTATAGTGAGTTTGAACATTGTATATTGCTATTTGGTATATCACAATTCAAATATAGCTGGGCATTTCATAGCAACCAAAGAACAAAAGCACCCCTCCGATGCTGCTTTTTGGAAAATTGTCCCAAGAATCATGATAACACCATAATTCAGGTGTTGAGCTTGTAATAAAGGAATTGTCGGAGTGATGTCATGTATTCGATCTTTGGGTTGAAATTCTACTTCTTGCTGCACCAGAGTAGAGATATCATAATCCATGATGCGACTTCTTTAACATCCTGGAGTGTCAGCATTGAAGAAATGGTCTCCATACTGTTGATGGAAGATATCCCGCACCACTTGAGATGTAATAAAACCCTGTGACATAATGGTGAATTCTCCATATCAACTGGTGGAGGAAGTCTTCCATCAACTGAAGGGTCTCTGACTTTTGAGTCTTCCAATCTCAATCTGACTTTAGAGGGAAAAATTGCAAAAAAAGCACTGAATTCACGCAAATCTAGCTGAGCAAAAAGTTTATCTGGGCATTTCTTGATTTTTTGTGCTGCTTCTGTAGGTCTGAGGGAGTATCTCTATGTATGAGAAAAAAGGGACGACCCCAGGAAGCACCAAAACATGATGTCATGTCAAAATTTTTAGAATCATCTTCTTCCACAGGTGCCATGTGTTCTCCTTCCATCCGTGATGTAGGTGATCACAATTTAGGATGGAATACACTCCCCAAAACTAAGATAGCAGATAGCCCTTGACAAATGAAAAATGATCGTAGATGAAATTTCCTTTCGGGATGGCCTATTTTTCAGGGGCTATGTCAGTTTCAGTGAGCACAAGTTGCTTGAGAATAGTGAAGTGCCAATGAAGAATTTATCCGCTATGTTGGGTTAAATTTCAAGTGTATTGGATCTTGACGTTCGAAAACATTCGTCACGTTCTTGTGTTCTCAAGAGCTTTGACGGTTTTCTTAGACCCCAAGCTAAAACGGCTTGGAAGCTAGAAAATGAATGGTTTCCTAAAGAAAAATCTCCTGCTTTTTTTTTGTGGGGGGGGGGGGATATCATTTTCAGGTGAACCAAATGTTGAACTCTTGGGTGAATAAACCTTGGGGTTCCACACAATTTTGTCATGCAGGATGCCATTGCTCAGATCTTCCCAGGTTGGGAAAAACCAGGGAATAAACCCAACAAAACGACGACCAAAAACCGACAAAAGCTGCCATCAAAACAGGTTCTTTTCGTAGAGTATATAATAAAGGGATATGGGTTTGATATTGATATATGTACAGTAATATATTTGTATAATCTGTATTTACATGTTATATACCTGTATTTTATATATTCTTATCATTAAATGCAATCACGATACAGACTCCTATATATGTATTCAAAGTACACCGCAGTGAAAGTAGATGGCGCAACCCCCAAAAGGCGCCATGATAAACCAATACATGGGAGTTGCGCCATCTACTTTTCGGGTGGTGTATTTCAAAGCTATAACTTTTCGACATTCAACAGTCTCGTGTTTTTTTTTCATCTTCTGACGGCAGATTTTTTGTGAGGTTCCACTCGCAAAATGCCTCAAGGGTGTGGTGGGCTTTGAAGCTCTCATGAGAATAGCTTACCCCACAAAAAAAAAGCCCAAGATCCGGTAAACTAACATAGGCATGGAACATCTTGTTACTACAACCTTCTGAAATATGAACGGTACCTATATGTCTATGTGTTCATAACTCAAGTAAATCTAATGTGAAGATCCATATTAATCTGCCTGGCACTGATGTACCAATACATTCCATACCATGGGAAAATGTTCTTGGAATCATCGTCCAAAGCTTCAAAGGCGATTGAGATTAGGTTTTTTTTAGGGGGGGGGCCATCTTTGAGAATCGATAGCTTCTTGTCGGAAATCCAATGTCATAAGTTGAGAAAGTGGTCAGTTTGGTCACGTTTTCCCCATCTCCACCCAAATCTAGGTGGTGGTGGTTTCAAATATATTTTATGTTCACCCCTACCTGGGGAAATGATCCAATTTGACGAGCATATTTTTCAAATGGGGTTGAAACCACCAACTACTTGTAGAAATTATTCGCCAATTTTCAAGTTGAAAACAACCTGGGACACTGAAATCGCCAGATGGACGACAAGATCTTTGAAGAGGTGGACCTGTCGGCTATCAATTTGGGTCGTTTCGAAAGCTTGGGGTCACGTGGGCGGGGTTTCATCCCTCAAGGTCTGACCCATGGAATCCCATGGACCCATCAAGTTTGAGATCCCTCAAAATGGCTGCCATGTTGGGACGGGACTACCTCTTCATCTTGATGGATTTGATGGATTTATTTGTTGAGGCTAACGGTCCGTTGACAGAAAAACAAAATATACCAACGTTCCGAAAGGTGAAAAAAAAGTGGAAGCGCAAAATTAAATGATGGAAGCATATATGTTGTACACCAGGGAAATTGATCTAGTCACGTTAAAGAAAGACATCCATGTTAGATTTGAGGAGAGTAGACTATTTATTTATGTTATGCATGGGCCATTGGCAAACCATGGCTGGGCCGACTCCTCTTTTCACGTTGTCACTGCAGGTCACTAAGTCTCTGAAGCGTGGGATGATGTGCTGAAAATGCTTCCCCAGATGGAAGGGCATGAAAATATGCTCATTTCATCTATAGAGTCTAAATCAACAAAATGTTCATTTGAATACTTCAAATGAAAAACACATATATCAACCTTGAAGTTAAAGGTTTCAGTAATTTTTGACTGTAACTTCATCACTTGTTTTTTTTTCGTTTTCGACCCGGCCATACGAAAAAAATACTTCTCCTTGACGCAACGGGACGTGGAAAAGTCCCGTGAACTCAAAAGACGAGCCGCTCCGCACGAGCTGCGAAAGGAAAGAAAAAAATCGCGGATCTCAGAGGGTGACACGTCCAATTCATGGGTAGATGATGTAGTCTAGGTGGTGGTTTCAAATACAGTATGTTTATATGTTTTATGTTCATCCCTACCTGGGGAAATGATCCAATTTGACGATATTGTATTTTTCAAATGGTTCAAAACCACCCAGGTGGTGCAAGATTTCTTCCATCAACAGTATTGCCTGATCGAGCAACATTTTAGCACTAAAGTTGACGCAACTTCATCCCATTCCGGGTGAAATTCCGTGACGGCATGGATGCGTGATTTAAGGATTTTTTCGTTGATGTCCACCATTTTTGTTTGATGTGTTTTTTTTGGTGGAAGATTTTGCCATTTTGTTCCCAGGTTTCTGTTGTTTTTTTCGGGGAACCCATTCCGAAGCAGCAGAACAACGCTGTAGATAGGCGAGATTCACAGGATGAAATGCCTCGTGGCAGCCCGTTGTGGGGATTTCTGAACCTCCACAAATGTAAGGAGACGTGGTGTGATGATTGCATCC
>DF239086.1:1525-31292 GCA_000507305.1 Breviolum minutum Mf 1.05b.01 | reverse complement strand
AAAAAATAATATCTAATTATATAATAATTTTAAATTTATATATAATTTAAAAAATCAAAATATATATCAAATTTATTATATAAATTTTATTTTTTATATAATAAATATTTCGATATATTCATCAAATTTTCACCAGATTTTCAATATTCAAAATACCAATATATTTGCCATTGTCTACCGTAATTTTTGCCATATTATTCAAGCTTTAAATATGCTAATATATTTGCCAATTTTTTGCTAATTTCCATTATATACTTAAGCATTAAAGATTATATCGGGTATATAAATTTCCCCCGTTTTGGCTTTGCTGCAAAAAAAAATAAACCATAGATAAGCATTGCTTAGGGTACCAAATAATATATATATATACAAAGAATAATTCTAAATATAGTCAAATAATATATATAATGTACACTATATTGTAACCTAGAATATTATATAAATATGTATATATATGATTTAATTTCACATAATTTCATAGAAATGATTTATTTCTGGAAAGCTCAAAATATCAAGTAATAATGGTAACAAAGTCTTGAGGGAATATGGTGATCCTGGCATCTATACTTGGGATTTTCCGGAAAAGTTGAGAATCTGTGCATCTCCAATGGCATGTGTATCTGTACTGGCTTGGTATGAATGCTATCCTTTAGCCCTACAAAACCCACTGCCTCCATTCGAAGTGCTCACCAATTTGTAGGTCTTTGATTTAAAGTAAGTCTGCTCAATGCTGGTGATTCATACAAATCTAGTTGGTGGTTTCAAAAACACTGAAAAATATGGGTCAAAATTGGATCATGTGCCCAAGTAGGAAATAAAAATAAAAAATGGTTCAAATCACCACCTAGAAATTGATACATGTTCGCACATTCTTGGTACCAACTCCCGTTCCCTCTTGCAATTCAGTCAGTGTGACGCAAAGATGCAGCATGAGTCCATTTCTTCATTGATTCGACGGATTTTCCTGCCAAACTTCTCATGAACATGTCGACAAATAGGCACCTAAATCATCCTAAATCTTCCAATCTTGCCTGGATTTAGTGTTGCAAGTTAGCACCCCTTACATGCAATAGTGATTCATGCACTTCGCAGCCTGCACGCAACTCGGCTACAAAGTTTGTACAGGAACACTTCTGCACAACCAGACTGCCATGTTAAGCAAAAACAGAACACGTTTTGCGGTTATGTTCAATGGACAATAATCTTGCAGCAATTTGATATTGAAGATATCCCACTGAAAGCTGCCAGGTTTTATCTCTTTTGTTCACCAGATTTCAGGACAAGAAATCGGATTTTTTCCTTACCCACAAATACTCCAAAAAAATGGAATATTTACCTACAAAAAAAAACAATAAATTTCAACCCATGACCATGGATCGCTATTAAAAAAACATCCTCGTCCCATGGGATGGGCCATGGGACGATTGTTCCGCATTGGCAACTTTAGTCTCCTCCTGGTTGCCGTGACTGAAGCCATTCTTCCAAAGTCTTCTTATCCACCATCACCGTGTCCCATCCCTGCGCCCAATCCATGGAAAATGGGAAAACTCCCCGAGTTGTTTCAGGGAAAACTCGAAGTCGATTTTCAATATCTTACACGATTTTTTCTCGTTCCAACACTTTTTCAGCAACATGAAAAACCACCTCAGTGTAACACAACAAACAACAACCTGCAACCAAACATGTTTTTCCCTAAGGTGACGTGTTTCATCCAACGAATTTGTTGGTTTTTTTCCGCTTCAACTCTCACGGCCGAAAACAGACGATCCGGCCATCTTTGTGATTTCGGAACGGCATGGATAAAATGATGGGAGATTTATATATATATATATATACACTCTTAGAGGGCCCCCCAAAACGTACGTTTTTAGAGGTGTTTATGGTAAAGAACCTGTTTTTTTTCGATGGCCAAAACCTGTATTTTTCATGGCTTTGGGAGATCTTGGCTGGTTCTTTAAATTTGGATTTGCGACGAACATTCGATGCTCCGAAAAAAGTTCCAAACATCTTCTCCCAAAGGTGAAAAATGGTGATGAGCCCCATGGTACAATCTGTAAAAAATCACCAACAGAAACAAAGCCAAGGATCTAATACTTTATAAATTCATTCATTTCTTATGTGTCATTTCATACAAATTCTTCTGGCTGTGTATATCCTTGGTTGTATATATAATTAGCTTTATATGGGGTGCATACAGGTCCCTGGAAATCAAAAACCATTAAAACAATAGCCTACTAAAATAATGGTCTTTTCGGAAAGACCATTGAATCAATGGCCTTTCGACTCCTCGTCGGTCCTTTGGTCGATTTTAACCATTTTTCACCTTTCTTGGCAGACTGAAATCCTCGAGCAGCATCCGACATCCCATCCAGTCTCCTCTTGTGAACGTTCAAGGGTCGTTTGGAGACAAATGTGACCTTAGGTTCTGCCAACGGCAGAGGATTCATGGGACTGGTATATTTACCTACATTTACCATAAAAGTCAACCAAATGTAGGTAAATCATGGTAAATCTACCATACATGGATCCTATGGGAAATGGAGATCAACTGTTTTAAATAAGATTCCATCTAGCTGTCCCTCATTTTCAATGCAAAAATTTCTACCTGGGGTAAATGTAGGAAGATACATGTATATAACAATACGTCGGCCAACAACAAGACACCCAACTGGTCAAAAGAGTCAAGTGGATACGAATCAGACTTTGCTTCTTGCTGAGCTCTTCCTTCTGAATCTCCTCGATCTTGCTCAACTTTGTCTTCTGCTCGGTCAGCTTCTGTTCCTGCTGCTCCAACCTTGACGACAGTTGTTGGTTGCGAAGGTTCGATTCCGCCGTCTTCAGCCTTTCGGTTTGCACTTGCTGATTGCAATGTTCAAACCACAGTTCTCGGCGCAACTGCGCCGAGTTATGACGGTGCCCCCTGTTGTCCCTGGCTTGGCCAGCCGGCCGGTTCGGCCCGTCGGGACGTTGTGGCGGCTGCGGAGGTTCTCCTGCCAGAACAGTGTTGCACTGTGGCACCAACTGAGGAGCAGGGCCAGGAGCAGGAGCTTGGCATCCATGCTGGTACCTATTTCTTCGAGTACTTCCAGTTCTAATGGTAGACAGAGAGAAAAGCTTCTGGAAAGGTTGGTTGTGGATTGAGTTTGTCATTGTACCTACTTCTGGTTATGGGATATTTGATACTTGCATCCCAACAGTGCCGTGATCGATCACCAAAGTTAATAGAGTCCGAACATAGGAAACCAATGACTCTAGTATCTATAGGTTTCAAACTGTTGTCTTGTACAATCTGCATAGAGTCAATTATAGAGTGAAAGAAATCATGCTTCTCAGGCTGAACTGTAACTTTTTTTGGCTGGTCGCTGCTTGGCTCAATGTCTCCATTGTCCGGGTTGATGAAATAAATACCCTAAAAATAATCACCAACTCAACTCCCAGGGGGGCCCCAGTTTCAGGGAGGTATTTTTTTCAAGACACACTTTCAGGACACCAAAGTCGCAGTTGCAAACAAACTCAGCAAGCAAAACCTTTTTTTTCCATACCAGAAAGGTTGGTAATTAGAACACAGTTGGATCCTTTTGGCTTTGAACAAAAAACAACATCTTCAATCTGCATTTTTGGTCCACAATCAATACGTGAGTATAGATCGCCTATAGCCAGCATCAGCCGAGCGAAGAAAATCAGCGAAACGTGACGTAAGCCACCAATTTTAAAACTATATAGTTGGTAGTTTCAACCCGTTTGAAACATATGCTCGTCAAATGGGATCATTGCTTCAACTCGGGGTGAACATAAAAAAGTATTTGAAACCATAGGTTAAAGAGTTGTCCTGGAAGACAATTTGAAAAGTTCGCTTACCCTCCCTAAAACTAACAGTTCGCCTCTGATAATAGCCAAACCTCCCTGAAGGAACGGATCGACTTCCAACCATCCACTTTCAGGTGCGACATGTTTAGTTTCAGGGATGGTAAAGACGTTTTATCTGAACATCTCCCAGGGATCAGGGTGAAATGACTGAAAAGCAATCAGGACCCACCATTTTCAAGGTTGGGCCCCCGAACGGGGAGCTTCGGACTTCCGCGCTTTTGCTTTGGCCAAGACAACGTGGAGCTCATAACGTGGAGCTTTTGCCTGGCGGGGGGATTTTCCTGCAACAATGGGAAGGTTTTCTATGAAGGGCTCCTTTTGTTAAAGGGTTTGTTCTAAGCTGCAAGATTTGATGTTGAAGGTTTGTAGCAAAAAATCCAGTGGAAGATCTGGAGGATAGAGGAAACTTGAATATTACCTTACTTTTTTGTATTTCCTAGCTTCGAGTTGTAAACGAATTCTATTAGGTGAATCTCACTACATTCCAAGTCATTTCATCAGTCTGAGTGACCACAACACTTTACTCAGGCACCAGAGAATATAGACTTTGATACTATTCATGGCCGCATCCTGCGCCAGTTGAGGTTGGTAGTTTATCCCATTATTTACAAGGTTTTAGCACCATCCCAGGTGGTTGTTTGGGATTTCTTCCATCAACAGTACTTACGTTGTTTTAGCAATTGCATTCCATCCTCTTCTCGTTTGTTTTGTCACCTTTTCCTTGGCCCCAACCTTCTGAGCTGTTCCAGACTCCTGATGGGTGACATTTGATGGATGCAATTCCATGATATTCCACGGAGTAAATTCAATGATGTCAAATTGACATGTTCAGGGCTTGCCATAATCACCTGAAACAACCCCAAAAAATAGGAGAAACTCCCTACATCACCAAGGGACTTGCTACCTGTCAATCTCTAGGGTTACTTTTCCCATGTAACAAGGTTCTTGTGGTGGACCCCGATGTTGCTTTTTTTAGGAACAAAAAACACAACTATTCAGAATTTAGGTGTGTAAAGATTCAAGTGTCTTTCTTGCAAACGTTTTTTGTGCTTTGCCACAATGAAAAAAAACATATCTGGCATCGTCTCAGCGCTGCAGATATGTTAAGATGCAGAAAAACATCAGCTCTTCTGACATTTAAAAGCTATTGATTCGAAGAACAAATGATAGGCCCTAGGCATCCAATCATACTCTCAGATGATGAGCAAGGGGTGTCCAATCACCTCCGAAACCCATAGTATAGGGGTTCCATCACCATTCTCAGGAGGTGATTGGATCCCTAGGGAGGAATATACCAGGTGGGCCCGCCCTTGTAGATCCATCTTATTAAATGGAGTGAATGGCCTAAAAAAATGGGTTTTGCCTGGGGTTATTTCGAACCGTAGTACTTGTAGGGAGTTACGGTCCTCCATTTGTGGGATCCGGGGAGCCACCGGAAGTACATCGGAACTCTGAGTTTGCTGTCTCAAACTGATTGACTCAGTGTCTTTTTGTGAAGCTTCATTTGTTTGACCCTTCGAAAAAAAAAACATGACCCTCAAAAATTCGGGACTTTCAGGTTTTTTCTTTTTTTCTTGTCGTCAACATCTTATGATGTCTCATTTTTTTTTTTGGGTGGGGCCCTACAGGTCATTGATCCTTCTGATCAGAACATATTAAAAACGAATGAACTCGTGTCTGTGTCCAAAAGATATTGAAAAAACACATGACCCCTTTAAATATCTTTAAATTAACCAAGTTCACACTTTAAAATCTTCTTGGAATCCAATCTTTGCAATCTAAAAATGCATCTACTTTTAATTGAAACAAAAAACACATGTTTTTTGTTTCAAGGTGTCCCTATCTCGATTCCAATAAGTCTTTCATCTCACCAAGGATCCAACCACCCCCGCTGCTCTAGCTCTCCCCAAGGGGGTTCAACCTGAGATTTGTCTTCTGGCTTCAAGGCAAATTGTTCCACCTGAGATGTCTCACTGACTCAAACATGGCGGGTTTCACCCACCCTTAAAAGGAAGATATATCTATATATACCAGCACCCTCCAAGGGGTGGTATTTGAACCCTAAGGGGTTGCTTAATGGCACCCTTTACCATCCATTTGGCACCCCTTGGAGGGTCCAGGTATATATATATATATAAACCGTTCCCCAAGGTGGCCGTATGACGGTATAATATTAGGCCGCCTCCTTGCGACCGAAAAAAAACAGGATGAACCGTGAAGGAGTAGGGGGGGGGGTTCCTTTTTTCAGAAAAAGTTAGCAATAGATTATTCACCCACTGCTAGTGTTTTGGCAACCCCCGAAAGGAAATGTGATATACACCCCCTGAAATTTAACATACCAAAACGACGAACAAACGACATACAGTACCGAAAAGGGACCTTTCATTTTTTTTCTCCACCATGTTAAATTTCAGGGGAGTATATATTTATACATGCGAGTACTAATTGATTTGCTTCCGTGTTACCTACCACCCTTTGTCAGAAGCAAACAAAAATCGATTGATTGGGGAGGCTTCACTCAATAAGTTGAAATTACATGAAATTACCTGTTCCAAAACAACACGGTCGCATGAATTCATGATGCGGTTTGGGATATCGGACATTTGATAAGACTATAGGTTTCAAATACTGCCGGAATACATTCCCATTCCACTACCAGGCCCCAGCTTGTTTTGTCTTTGAACAGGACCTTGGTTTATTTGGATAAAACATGACTGTCATAACTACAGTAATCATGAGTCGGTATGACTTTTCTGGACATCTCATATGAGTTCATTCCCCTATTGGGATTTTGAATCATTTTAGCTCAACATCCCTGCTTTCTGGTACACAATCCCTAACAGCTCCCTCACATAAAAAAGGAAAAGGAAACAACTGGTCATAAAGTAAGAATCAAAAATACATGATACATGTTTCAGCATCCTTTTTTGTGTAGGGGTCATTTGACTGAAAATAATCACAAACATGTCAAACAAGATCTTTTTGTAGTAGAATGAATCGCAGATGTTCATTTCAATACTTGGGTGTCCATGGAAGTTAGTAACTAGTTAGTAAGTTGGGTTATAACCTACTTATGGGCCTTACAACCTACTTATATTGGGGTTATAATCCAGTTACTAAGTACCATGGACATCCTAGTACCTTCCAAAATATCTAATATCCAAGTTCGACTTGGAACATTTTTCCTGAGTTCAAGCTTTCCCCTGGCCGGCGACTCCAAACACCTTTCGACGCTGAAGTGTGCCATGACTGGGGGGCGACCCCCCAAAAACCCCAACCCGAAACGACCAAACCTGAGGTTTGGTATTTGGAAGGTTTGGGTTACTTAATGGTTTGGGATTCGAATCAAGGTACTCCTCAGAATCCCAATCCCTTTCATTTTTGGGGATCCAATAGGAATCCAAACCACCAATTTACTGGCCAAATGAAAGAATATTTTACCAACCTAGGTCCTAGGTTTCCCTGAAATGGCCGGGGATGTCCCTTACTTTTCACCACCAATTTGGGGGCCCAAAACTCGCGAGCTAATTTGACCAGAATTTTGAGGCCCAGAGCCCCTGAAGTTTGGATATGGAACTGCTGGTTGTTTCTGGTTCCCCTTTTCTTGGTGGGCTTGGTAGCATATGGGGCCCCCCAGAAGGCAAGGCCTATAAATGGTATATACGTGGTATTATTCCTGCCAATTGGGGGATCAAAAATGCCACCAAACCGCACCTTTAAAAAAAGGGAAGCAAAAACAACCATTGATATGGATGTTTCCAAAAATAGTGGTACCCCCAAATCATCCATTTTAATAGGGTTTTCCATTGTAAACCATCCATTTTGGGGTACCCCTATTTTCCATGGAAGAATTTCATGCACCATTTGACTACGTTTCATTTGTTCATCATTGGTCATGAGTCATGAGGAATGGAACTCATCCAGGCCTCGAACCCCTAAGCTGAGGCAAAGACCAAGGGTTGCCACTCGCTCAAAGAACCTACAAAACAACAAGAAACTCAGTTTGACCCAAACAAATTGAGGTGCAAAATTGCACCAAAAGGCGGTTGAAGAGAACCACATGGTACAAAGTAGCTCTGGATGATCATTCTTCTGCTTGGAGTATCATCCGATTGACAAAAGTGCTCCCTTCATGCGCTAATGTTTGGTTGAATGGGGAAACTTTTCATTCGCATATCCGAATCAAAATAAATAATTAAATTGTAGTACAGTACTATCAATGATGCCTTTGAAACTCATACCACTAATTATATTAATATTACATATTGAAAATAATGTTTAAAAATCATGCGAAAAAAAAAACACAAAAAACACCTATATAGGTCCAACAGGATTGCCACAAAGAACACCCCTCAGACGTGGAAAACCACCAGCGTTTCCCATCACTCCACACAATTTGAATCTCCAGGAGTTCGCCAATAAAAAATGATGGTCGGAAGACGATCCTTTCCTGTTTTAGATGCTAAATTTCCAAGGGCAAACTGTTAAACTTTGGGGGAACTATTTGTCGCAAAAAAATACTTTAAGCTATTTTGTTCTCTTAAATCAATTCACATCATCACAAATAGGTGTTCTTGTCTCCCATAGGATCCATGGGGCTGGTATATTTACCTATACATGAAAGGTTGCTTTTTATGGTTTTCATGTAGGTGTATATAGCATCCCCATGGATCCTATGGGTCTGGAAACCAAACTTATGAAAAATCTGAATTGCGGCACATTTATCTCGCGATTCAGCTGATGAAACTTCCCAACTGGCTCCGCAGGATGTCCCAGGAAGATGGGATCAATGGATAGGATCAATGGATTATGACCTACTTATAAATGGAGTATACCCTCTAGTAAACTAACATAGAAATGGAAAACCACCATTTTAATAGGAGATACATCTTCAAATGGTGGATTTCCCATTGCTATGTTAGTTTACCGGAGTGTATTGGGGTTATAACCCACTTAACCATGGATCCTAACTTCCTGGGACATCCAAGTATTCTTATAGATAGGAGGGGGGTTTATAGTGGATCATCAATTAATATTTTGCAAAAAAATATGATTCAAAATAGGCAAGGTACTGACACTCCTGTATATCCCATAGCATCCATGGGGCTGGCATATTTATCTACATTTACCATACACACCAACCAAATGTAGATAACTATACCACACATGGATGGTAAAGGTATAGAATCTCAGAATAAGTTACTGTAACTAGAACTATGCCGCTGCTCTGGCCGTGACATTCCTTTTTTTCGGTGCAGCCTTCTGCATGGCCATTGCGATGTTTTGCAACCTGATTTTCTTTTTTTGAAATATGTAGGGAGGGAGGGCAAAGATTCATTTGAAACATGGTGGTGGAATGTGTCAGAGATTTCAGTACCAACAAGTCCGTTAGCTAATTTAGTTGTTTACTCCAGTTGTATTCATGTGTGCCAGGGTCAAAACTTCATATGGCAACAGAAGGAGTTTAGACCCTAACACACATACATGACCTTAAGATTGTCATTCAATCAAAAAAATTCAACGCGCTTCAAGTCCAAATTCTGGAGTTTGAGTATCTCCCTCAAAGAAAGTCCACTGTCCATTCAATGCAAGGGTCATCAAACAGGGTTTGCCATAATCACTTGAAACAAGCGTTCAAAAAAATTGGAGAACCCCTGCATCACCAAGGGACTTGCTACCTGTCAATCTTTAGGGGCCCGATTTTCCCATGTAACAAGGTGCTTATGGTGGACCCCATCAAAGGTTTCGGGGGGTACATCTTTTTGTTCAATGATGAATGGTTACTGTTTTTTCTTTGATCCTTTCCAGGTGAGCCACGAAAAAATTCCCTCGGATACCTTCCATGAAATACTCGTCCTTTGATGACGGGATCCTTATGACTTATGGTTTATGATTCATAATCCCCGTATAACTGTGTAGTACCATCCCCGACATATACCCTAAATAACTATATTGTTCATCGCTCAGGTGAAACATCCCTTGTGTTTTTTCAGTTTCGAAAGCTCCCATGCTTCACCTTTGCTTCTGAGAAATCGATGTCCATTTTTGGAACTGATTTATTGAGGTATCCACCCCCAAAGATTAACATAGAACCTGAAAATGATGCTTTGGAAGATGATTTTCCTTTTCCAGTGGTGTATTCTCAGGTTCCATGTTAATCTTCCGGGGTATATACAAAATATGGAGGATTCGAAACACCCTATATTCCACTGCTTGCCTGCCCAACCCTCACCTGGATGACTCCTTTAGCTCATCGCGATCAGCGCAGTTCAGATGAATCAAAAAACATCAAAAAACAACAACTATATTATGATGTCATGATATTTTGTTGGATCCTGCACAAGCAACAACAAAAAAATGGTTTGGACACTGCCTAAAAACTGGAAAACCAGTGGATATTCAAGGTTGAAAGGGTTCCACTGAATAGATTATTTACTGGACCCATCGTTTATTTTGCATCCATGTGATGACCCCATCTTTTTTGATGGATGCTCGTCTCCTTCCGTATCAGAAAAATAGGGGCAACGTTGAGTTTACCAAGCGACACGTCTTAACAAATTGAACATATTTATAGGCGCTGCTGGATCTTTCGGCGAATCACACATTTGTGTGGATTGCAAGATTTCAACATATTTCGATACACATTGACCAACATATAAGGCATTTGGAGGAGGATTCCATCAGAATCTATCCTTGATGGCACTTGGGTTACTTCCCGGTTTGGAGACTGTCCAGTCTCCTGCCATGTGCAACTGATGTCATTACACTGGCCTTGAAAAGATATGTAGCCATCACGAAGTCACATCACAGAACGAAACAAAGAGTCTTTCCACCTTTTGCCTTCCACTACTGCTGCGAACAATCGATATTGATGCTGCTACTACTACTACTACTACTACTACTACTCCTACTACTACTTTTACTTTTACTTTTTCTGCTGCTCCTAAAACAAGAGAACAACAACAAACTCAAACACTTGCCTTCCCCTAAACTCTTCTCCCCCAAACAAAAAATCACACTTTCCATTGCGCACACTTTCATCTTTACCGTTTCCAAGGTATTCCATCACCGAGGTACAGCACGACACATAGGAGGCAACAGAAAAGCTGCTTCACGGAGCATCCAAAGTTTCGGCCTCCCAGGGTTGGGTTGGTTGGGTTTTCGTGGAAGTTTTCGGCGGCCCCGTCACTAGTTGTAAGTATAGGCTTATGTAGGGGGTTTCAGCTGCAGTTTCCCAAAAATCAATGATTAGATGGCCTACAAAGTGGGTCCAAAACCCAGTTCTAAGTAGGGTTATAAGTTCTAAGTCCACTTATAGGGGTTATGATCCCAGTTACCTATTCATAATGTCATTTATAGGGGTTGGTTCACTGAATTTATGACTCGTAGGAGGCCCACTTCGTAGCGTATAGGTATCGTTCAGGTTGGGTCCTACCTAAGCACTGGAAAACCGGTGGATAATGATAGTCAATAAAGGTCCTTTCTTAAAACTGTGTGATGATGGTTTCACCACTTAGTTCCGCAGGGTTTTGGGAACACCCCCAACGTCTAGGGTTGAAGTATCCTACCATCCACCCTGATTTTGATGGTTCACAAGAAGGCCGTTTCCACTGTTTCCACCACCCAACTGGGCATGCAAGGGTCCAAGCAGCTTATACCCCTGGACATGCATAAGTTTAGCTTTCAAAAAATGTGTACCTGGCAATTCTTTGTGACCTTTTTGGGATGGTGAAGCGTGATGAACAACTCACTTTGAATCACCTTGAAAAACCCTTGGAGATCCCATAATATGAAGACACCCCCCCTTTATTCATGCTTTGGTTCCACCTTTATTTCGAGGGGCATTGAATCACGCAACAAACAGAATCCAAATGATCCCATTCATTGGATTTAAAAGTTTACTCGAATGATAAATTCTTTCTTCGTTTTCTACATGCAAACAAAAGCACAAACCTGTTTGGGGGTGTCAAGTCCATGACAGCCCACAAAAATGAAGACGAAATCGACACAACGTTCCCCATGAGGTGGTCGGAATTTGTCTGGGTGGATTTCAATCACAGGGAAGCCACACTGATTTGAAGTCTAAAGATTAAGACTTGAATATTTCAAGGAATCCCCAAAAGGGTCCCAATTTGCTACCCTGAGTTTGACAACAAAAAAAGGTAGAAGAAAAATGTTGAATAATTACTGCATGCTAGTATGAGTATCATCTGTTGCGGGATTTTGGTTTCTGTATGTCTCACTTGTGAGTGGTTGTCAGTGACAGGCCCATAAAACAAAGCAACCATATTTGTGCCGCAAAAACAAGCCAGTCCGACGCAGCAAGAAGTTCCAGTATCCTCAGGGTTTGAAAATCAGATGAATAACTTGTTGACCCCCTTCCATCAAAACGAGTTGGTGGTTGAACCAACCCATTTGAAAAATATGCTTGTCAAATTGGATCATTTCCCCAAGTAATCGGGATGAAAATTAAAAAATATTTGAAACATTTTGAAACCACCTTCCACCAAAAAATTCGAGAAATTCATCTCCCTTGAGACAAGATCATTGAAAAACATATTTTTCAACACACCGGCCGGACCTTCGCAAAATTTCAACAACTTAACTTGATTCACCTTGTCAACCCCAACTGACCCCTCTTTTGATTGGAAGTTCGGCCTTGTTTAAAGAGGGTGGGTCCCTTCAAAAATAGAGGTCATGGTTGGGTTCTAGGCATGCAAACAATTTAAACCTGACAAAATTTTCACCCACCATTCTCAAGTGGGCATCCAAACCCGTTTCTTCCATCAAAATCTTCCATTTTTTACCATCCAAACCTCCAACCTTCACCCTTCCGCCGCCCGACTTCCAAAACTCCGAGTCGCGGGTGCAAGCGTGAGGTTCGCAACTTCTCCCAGTCGGGCACCTTAAAAAATCTCAAGGTGACGAGCGCAGGGGTCAAGTCACACAAGGGCCAGAAAAAAAAAAAAACATGAGGGAGAAACTCATGGGAAGATGAGTGTACCAGCACCCTCCAAGGGGTGGTATTTGAACCCTAAGGGGTTGCTTAATGGCACCCTTTACCATCCATTTGGCACCCCTTGGAGGGTCCAGGTATATTCATATAGCTATATCATGTTACCCATAAAATACCATGTCATGTAGGTATTCATGGATTCTATGGGTAAGGCATCTGTCATGTTCAGCTTCCAACCATCAATTTTCAGAGACACTTTTTGTAGGCTTTTCAGGGCCTGACCAGCTTCATTCACCAATCTTGGATCTGTGACTCTGAAGGATGCGAACAAAACTTGACAAAAATGGTGAGTTTTTTGATTTAATGGTCATTGACTACCATGGTACCCAACAATTCACCCAAAAAAAAAAAATACACCCCGGCAGATTCACATGGAACATCATCATACAGGTTTGGAAGATCACGTTCCTTTCCAAACGGGTGATTTTGTAACTTCCAGCCATTAATCTTCCAGGGCACCCAAAAAAGAAATCACCCAAAAACATCCGTCAAAATTCATCACCCAACAAAACACCCAAAATCCAAGTTTTTTCCCTGAGTTTCGATGGGTTTCTCATGGTTTCTCCATTTTCCTGGTTTCGGATCAACTTCCGGGTCAAGATACGGGACTTTCCAAAGCAACGAAACAATATGATACCCTCCTAAAGTTTAACACGGAACCTGAAAATGGCACCCTGGCATAGGAGATTCCCTTTTGGACATCATCATTTTTAGGTTCCATGTTAAACTTGGGGAGGGTATCCATATCTAATTAAGTTTTGCTTCAAACAAGCCTTTGGGGGTGTAGATTTGAAGCATGATGTTGAATATGGCCCGGTTGAGCATGGTTTTCTAGACGGTTGTGTTAAAATCGGAAATCGCATGACATAAGCTTTTAATGTCTTGCTCGGTGTTTTCCCCATGGTTCACCTACAGTAACAACAGAAACCATACATGTTCAGAAACGGTTGAACATGGCAGCATCAACCATTGAAATATGGTGAGAAGAATGACTCCTATGTTCCAGCATAAATATTGATAAGAAACATCACCTAAGTCACTAAAAACCAAACAAAAAAAATGCATCACACTGCATGAGTCTGGGCAAAACGACTCTAAAATCTACCCATACATTTTGTCACTTTGATGGAGATTCATCCCTGGTCCATGACAGTTGTGATAGGCAAAACCCAGTGTTAAACACGGAATCTTCTAGCTGGTGGTTTCAACCCATGTGAAAAATATTAGTCAAATTGGGTCATTTCCCCAGGTAGGGGTGAACATAACAAATATTTGAAACCACCACCTAATCTTCATAGCATTCGTTGAGCTCCAAACCATCTCGCCATCGGCAATAGTCCTCTCAAAAGGCTGATTGCATGCCCAAATGCGCCGAATGTTTGGAAAACAAAGGGAAGTACCATTTCTTAAGGCAACTGTGGCTTTAGGGGTCAAGTTGATGGGAATTAACAGCAACGACTGTTTTCCAGGTGTATGGTATATTTACCTACATGAATGGCTTAAATTTATGGAAAATGTAGGTAGCCGCCAAGTTCTTTTCTGTTTCGCAGGTCTGTTATTCAAACCATCCCCCAAAACAATAACAATGTTTTCAAATAACAGCAAGGACGCATGCACATGCGCCCCCACAACCAGTGGGTTTGGCGAAGCTTTAGCGTAGCTGCCACAGAAATCGCGTCAAATGCTGCAGTTGGCAGGTCTCGAGCTTGGCCTCTTTCTTTTCCAAATAAAAGATGTTTTGCCGATCCATTTCCATCAAGGTTTTATGTAGTTTTTTCGGTAACTTCACATCCTGCCAAAATCGCCCATTTTTCCTTCCTGCCACTGGATCAAACCATGGGGCCAAATTACCTGCTTTTTTTGCGAGAGATCTGTTTCCAGCTGTTAAGCTGTGTTTTTTCTTTTCTGCCGTAAAGCCACTATACCTACAACTTACAACACCTCCCCCCTTTTTGGGTATCAAACTCTTAGATCCTCTCTCAACAGATCCAAGCATCATCCTTGGGTATCTGGATAGCAACCACGGACCCTTTTTCCGTTGTCATTTTTTTTCTGAAAAAAAAACGGCGGCCTCCCTTTTGGTGATTCAATTCGTTATGTTTTTTTTATCAAAAATCATATTCTAGTTGGTGGTTTTTCACCAACCCATTTGAGACATAGGGTCGTCAAATTGGATCATGAAACCCCAAGTGATTGGGATGAAAATGAAACATATTTGAGACTAACCACCACCTAGGGACCCCGGACCCCACCAACCTTGTGAGTTCTGGTCATTAGTTCACTCACTCAAAACCACCATCCACTCCAACTTTTAACCCCAGTTGCAGCACAAAAAACAAAACACCAAAAAGTTGCTAACTTACATCCTAACTAAACATGATGAGTCCAGCAGATCCACCCCTTTGTTGGAACTTCGGAACTTCTCCTCTGGGTTAAGTAGCGCTCAAAATGCTTCTCAAAGCGTTTGAGCACCTCTTGTACTTCCTCACCTGGCATCACTGGATTCCTACACGGGCCCCTGAAACGATACTAGCAATTTTGTACCTGAAAATGGGCCTAGGCACAAGCTATGAGTAGGGCTATAACTCCATTTGTAGGGTTGAAAAACCCTCCTTGCAACTAACAGTTCGCACCTGAAAATGGATGGTTGGAATATACGATCCTTTCCTTTTGAGAGTTGACGCCTATTTTCAGAGGTGTTTGCTGTTAGTTTTAGGGAGTGTCAACTGCCGAATTTATGGTGATGAATTCCAACCCCAACGGACCCCAACAACGAAGGGGTTTAAATGAAGGTCGTGATACCCATGGTAGTAGATGAACCCAGTTTGAAAAATATGCGCAAGTCAGATTGGATCGCCAATTTCCTTAGGTTTCGGGTGAAAATTAAACATTGTGTTCAAACCACCAGCTATAGATCTAGTGTTATCCATTCAAAAACCTGAGCCACAAGTGTTTTCAGAGCCGCCTTAGGCGATTTTTGGCATCTTTTTGTTGGATTCAAATTCACCCCTAAACAAACTAATCATACCTTTTTGTTAACAAACAATTGGGCAAGGTCTTGGTCCATCTGGTTTGATGATTTTTTGAAGTGTATTTGAAAAAGTATAAGGCACAGGTGTCTACATATCTACATATTGGTTTATCAAAACACCCTTTACATCCAACCTACCTTTTGGTATCTGTGCCATCTATTTTGACCTTAAGGCCTTAAGGTACACCTCCTGAATTGGAAATTGAATTTCGAGACGAAAAATCCAAGGACTTGGGACTTCTCTCGACCTCATCTGCTAAAAGTTTGGTAATGGAAGACCTCAACCCCCCAACACCAACAGGAAAATTATTATGGATTCGTGGGCCCAAATGGAAGACCTCAAGGGCGACCCTCCAGGGAACGATCACATATCCTACCCGAAAAAAATTCAAAATCATCGACTCAAATATACCTGAAGGGGATATATGTTTTGTTCCCAGGAGAGTAAACAAAAATCATTACACAGCTTACCTGAAACAAATGGGTGAAGTTGCGAAGTTAACCCCTACCGGTAACCCCCTTTCCCCCCAACTCAGTCACCCCCTTCGCCGCCTGTAGCCTTCCAAAAGAAGCGAAAATGAAGTGAGGGTCCTGGACCCTGGCGGTGAGTGAGCCAAGGGTTAGTTCACCTACTTATAAATGGAGTATGTTGGAGGTTATAACCCACTGATCCTAACCATGCAGAATATTAACTTCCTGGGACATCCAAGTACTGTTGATGTTTCAGAAATCCGAAAAATCATCCATTTAGGTAACAAAAAAACCATCCAACCAGTCTAATACATAACATGATAATCAGAACTGGGATACAAATTGTGTCTTGGTTTCTGAAAATTTCCCTGAAATTTGGACAGCAACGCGAAGCCTCCACCAGCTGGGATTACTATAAACTCTGTAAAGCCCATTAAAACCTTGCAAAATCACGGGACTAAAGGGGGATTATATTATATCAATTAATAT
The DNA here is from genome assembly GCA_000507305.1 of Breviolum minutum Mf 1.05b.01. NCBI lineage: Eukaryota > Dinophyceae > Suessiales > Symbiodiniaceae > Breviolum > Breviolum minutum. Next base: position 14,418 of record DF239086.1, on the reverse strand, counting down.
ATCGTGCCCTCTCAACTGGTGCAGGAGTTCAGCCATGAAAAGCAGTAACCCCTAGCAAACCACCATTTCTTCCCCATGCTAAGTGGTTTGAGTTTCAGTCCACCTATATGCATGACCCTTCCTGAGAGATGTCATAGTCACATCTTAGGTGATGTGAACTCCCAAAAACTAACGGCGAATTTCACCTGAAAAACTTCACCACCCCCCCAAGAAAAAAGGAGAAACATCTGTATATAATATATATATATATATGTGTATATATAAATACATACCAGCCAGGAGTTTTTTGGGTTTCATGTACATGGCAAATTCAAAACTTTCAAAACCCACCATTTAAGAAGATGTCTTTTCTATTGATTTTATGGGAATTTTCAATTGGTACTGTTGATGGAAGAGATCCTGCACCGGCTGATATGGGTAAATATACGCATTATTTACCAGGGTTTTAGCACCATCCCAAGTGGTTGTTTCGGATTTCTACCCATCAACAGTATAGTTAGTTGACATCGGGGGTGTAACACCTTGGAGTAACCGAAGCTCAGCCTCCTCCAGGATGCGTCGGCGTTTCTTTTCGCGGCGCTCCGATGAAAGCTCCCCCTGGTCACCCGGTTTGGAAGGCACTGAGATCACCCAAAAAGTGGAACTAACGTTGGTAACTAACGTTGGTAAGTTAGGTTGGTAAGAAAGGTTGGTAAGTAAGGTTGGCAACCAAGGTTGGTAACTAAGGTTAGTAACAGGTATCCCAGATCCCCCACCAAGATTGGTAATTCTATAGGTTTCATTGTAAGGCCTTCCATCAAGTTTCATTGACGTTCCACTTGCCTTGGTAAAATGCCAGTTACCACAATCCGCAGGACAAATGATTTGGGTGGAAGACCATGGGAACATTAAAAAAAGACCATGGGAACAAAGATCTGGAAGTGTTTCATATGGTTTAAGCATACGTAGGAAATCATGATTTGGACAACATAATCTCCCATTCATCATGGTTCAGGGGAAAACAGCTATATTTGAAAGGTAACGATCTTATTGGAGATACACCCATTTTTGACTGAACCATGATTATGGGAGGAGATCTGGCAAAATCAGCTTTTGGCCCCTCCAACAAAAAGGAGGGGGTGAATTCTTATGCCTGGCAATTCTTTGTGACCTTTTTTTGGGATGGCGGTTAAGTGACCTCCTTCCCGATCGGGGATGAAGTTTGGTCACGAGATGAATCACCTGGTGACTCTGTTTTTTTCTTTGGAGTTGGTTCTATTTTAAAGGATCTCCAAACACACCACCAGTGCGTTTGACATGCCGGATGATTCTTAGGTAATAGGATTCTAGGATTCTTAAGGGAAGGGTGGTGATTCCCCTAATGTTCCTTAAGGTTCCCAAATCTTCCATGGGAATCCTTTAGGTCCCCAGTTAACCCCCGAACACCTTGAACACCCGCCCTCCTTTAAGAACCCCAACAATTATAGGGTGATTTTTCAGTTTCGTTTGTCACAAAAAAACAGCCTGACGTGAAAATTATTCACCTTCAGGAAGTGAAAACATTTACATCATCCGGATGGATGCATGGACCGGACCGTCAGCTTGTCAGAAAACGATAGCAGCCAATGTCTTTGTCTGTTTGGTGCTTCCTGGTTGGTAATCTGAAAAACCTATATGATTTGGGAAGTCCATCGATTTTCTGGTACGATGTACCAAAGGAAATTCAACCTTTGGACGAAAAATAAGGCAAACTTTACCAGACTTTACTCCAACTCCACTTGTTGGTTGAAACAAGAAATCAATGCTATAGAATGCTATAGACAAATATTCTTTAAAGCTCACCCTCCGAAGTTTTTGACAAATCTCGCCCCAAAATTTAATGGATGCTTGGAAGATCTTGGTGCCAAAAAACCCTCTTCAGCGAGTGGTGGGCAACGGAGCTGTTCAACTTCAACTTGGAATGAAAAACATCCCCAACAAAAATCTCCCAAAAAATCGTCCCTTTTAATGGTGCCTTACCATCATGGGATCCCAAGCCGTATATTAAAAAATCACCAAAACTCAGGTCAAATCTCAGGTCCCCAAACTGCTGTTTTCTGCCCTAAGATGTGTTGATTTTTCCAACCTGCAATTTTAGCTCCAAGTGACACTCCCTATTAATTTATGTGGATTTTTGGGATACCCCTGTAGCTCTTTAGCTCCCTTCCGTTCGCAGCACGAGCGCTAGCCACCTGGCTTTGGATGGTATGGTTGACCACCTCAAAACCCACCGTTGCACCCACAGGCACTGGAATTTGCAATTGCACCTGCTGGATCCATTTTTCAGGAACATCGAACATCGACTGGAAGTCGGAAATGTTAACGGTCCATTTTTTGGGGGTAAGATTGAGAGAAGCAACAAGAATCCTATTATATGCTTATATTATATTCTGTATGTATGTATATATACTTACCATGAGCCCGCAAATAAATGCTTTTTGCCACCTAAAAACCCAGGCTATTTACCATAAAAAACTCTAAAGATGTAGGGACCCCATGGCAATATTTGAATTGGCTTGTGACCCCTTTTCACTTATTGTGGCAAATGAAGGTTTAGCTACTAAACATGTAAAATATTACTGGGAAGGGGGACAACCCAATTTATATTAAAAAAGGCCGTCACTTCTTTGAGACCTCTGCGTTTAGAAAGCAAGTCCAAACGTTATGAGGTTGAACGCATTGCACCTGTGGAAAAAAGGGGGCACATCTTTGATCTGTATCACAATAGGCTAGTACCCTCTCGTAAACTAACATAGCAATGGCATATCACCATTTTTAATAGGAAATACATCTTCAAAGGGTCCATTTTCCGTTCTATGTTAGATTACCGGAGTGTTTCTGGTGTTTCTCGTGTACCCTGATCTTCCAGTTCCCTATATATTTGGAACTAAGGGTCCAGTTGGTTCGCCGATATATAGATATATAAACTACGGACCCCGAAAATAGCTATTATTCTAGAAAAACACGTGTAAACATTGGAACAGGGACATTGATTGCATGCAGGGAACCACGTTTTCACATCATCTTTGTTTTACTAAATGGTTGTTTCATGGCCAACATGAAAATGCGCATTGAAATCAAAACATCTCAAACAAGAAGATGGCATGGAGTACCAACAACCATGAGGACCAATGGATTTAAGACGGAGGTTTTCGATGTTCCGACGGCGCGATGGGAACTTTCCAATGATGGTTCCTATCAAATGGAACGTATGGAATATTTTCCCACAGTTTACCATAGATTTACTGTATTCATGTAGGAAAATATTCCAGTCCCATGGAGCATATGGGTAAAATTAGTGCATATAACATAATATAACCCGAAAATCCAACAACTAACAGCATCCACCAGATAGCTGGATGAAAACAATAGCCTTAGTAGTATACCTTTTTTGTGTAGTGGCTTTTCAACAAAATGCTGCATGGTGACTTTTTTTTAATATCTATTTTAAGCTTTCAGCTTGCCTTCAAGTTCAAAACTGGCTGGTGCTTTCAACCCAGTTGAAAAATATGCTCGCTAAAATTGGATCATTTCTCCAGGTGGGGAAAGGGGGGTGAACATTTAAAAAATATTTGAAACCACTAAAAAAGCCCTCCTACTTTCTATTGAATCCTGGTTGGTTCATAGGTATCCTTATAATGGTTTATCATAATCCCTGTACAAATAGGTACCAGTAGTATAGTCCCCTATATCACCCAACCAACCAGTTTATTTTTTGTTCGCAGCTAATTTGAAACCACATAGAAAAAGTGACCCCCTCTCCCAATGTCTTTCTTTGGGAGCACCAGGTGGGAGACTTGAACCATGAGTCATACTGGTTGTTTAATACTGTTGGACCACCTGCCATATATAAAACTCTCTAAAGTAATGGGATAAACCACCACCTATCAACTGGTTAGCCGGATTTCTGAACCATCAACTCTAGGGATCCTTATGACTCATGGTCCAATGGTTTATGATTCATAATCCCCACATAACTGTGTACTGACCTGCCCAAAAACCATTCAACAAAAACATCTAGTGTGATATATCGCCAGACATACCACCTTTTCTACTTCAATTTTGGATCAAAAATTGGAATCAAACATGATCAGAAATCTGCCTATTTTAGTTCGTTGCAAAGGGGATTCTGAGGTAAAAATTGCTCTAGGGGGGTGGGTGGTTGAACCAACGCACTGAAAATCATATGCGCAAGTCAAATTGGATCATTTCCCCAAACATTCAGGGTAAAAATACAAAATATCTGAAAAACCATCACCTACCAACCAAATAGCAGGAATTCATTTTTGGCCATTCAAACAAATTCGTGCGTCATCTATATTTTTGGGTGTGATGGACTCCCAATAACCTAGAAAAAAACCCATGGCAATTTTTCTACCCTTGGGCCTTGGACCCCAACAACCCATGGAAAAATGCAGGGTTTTACACTTTTACACTCCCAAAATATGGGTGTTTCATAACCTTTACAAAAAGGAAGGCAACGTGGGTTCCCATGGAACCCCCCTAAGGATCCATACCCTTCCCTAGAGTAGGTTTGATGGTCCCAATCCCATCCCCACAATAGGATTGTAGGGTTAATCCCTTTCTTAGGACATACCTGGATGCTTAGGGCCCTTCTGTTCAACGGGTCCCCCCCATCGGACCCAACTTCCCCCCCGCACCCAACGCTGTGGCCACTCCGCTTCTCTGGTTGGTTGCATGTCGATCCCAGGCCGCGGAGCTGATTTGTCTGGGCGGTAGAAACCAATACTAGTTGGTGGTTTCAACCAACCATGTTATAACCCATATATTGGGGGTTTAAAACCTTCATTTTTCATGGTTTTGGGGTCCAAGGGTATTTGAAAAACATGCACAAGTCAAATAGAATCATTTCCCCAGGGATTCGGGTGAAAATAACAACTATTTGAGTTGCAAGTTTATCTAGAATGAGGCGGGAAAAAAACCATCATCATTCGGAAACACCTCCTCTCCCTAGACGTCCAGTCATACCTCCTGAGGTGAAGGGTGTTTGAAAATGGTATGTTTTTTCAGGAGGTGGTGTCTGGATGTCTAGTGTCTGTTGTAACTCCTAATGGTGAATCCACAAATGTAATGATGTAAAAAAACAGGGTATTATATATATATATATATACCTAGAACCCCAATGACCTCTATTTTTGAAGGTCAACCCCCCAAAACAAGGCCCTTTCCAATCAAAACAAGAGTCATTTGGGTTCTAGGTATATATACCTTACTCGGCCGTTTGGGACCATGAAATATAGCCGTTTTAACTTTATATCCATTTTTCCTACTAATTATGTAATTGAAAAAAATGTTCAGGTTAGCTATTGGCTGAATGAGAAAACCCTTTTTGTTGTAACATGTCCCACATGCCGTGTATGGGATATTTGCCTACAAGGCTTAAATCTATGGTAAATGTAGGTAAACATTCCAGTCCCTTGGAACATCTGTGGTAACGAAGCTTAATGTCTGACGATATTCTGACGATCAGCAAGATGTATATAAGCAGAATTGAACTCTAAAGTGTTCCCTTTTTCGATTTCCCTAAAAAACCCATTGATAACGGAAAAGGACGACAACGACAACACTCGCAACAACAACACGTTTGGCTACTAAGTCTTTCAGTCTTTGCACTTTCGGGAAGATCCCTTTTTTTTGCATGGTGCAACATTTTGTTTCGGCCACAAAGACTATATATACTTTCTTGTTGCATTTTGCATGTTTTGAGTCGAGCCCAGTCTGCTTTCAGGCCTTTTAAATGCCTATATACTTGAATTAATGGATTGAACATGGCCTATTCCAAGCTAATTCATCAAATATACATATCTACACTTATATGTATATATGTGTTATACACATAGACTTGAAGTGTTCTGGACAGCCATCCCGCTCTTTCCAAACAATATTCAGGCATATATCTGGATCGAATCAGGAAATCATAGGAAAGCAATAAAACACAAGGCTACAAAAACAATGACACAACTGACAGTCCGCCCCTTTCACCCATTCACTGAGATTTTTTCAAAGACCAATGACCGACAAACTGAGTTTTTTCTCCAATGATGGATAGTGTTTGGGTCTATGACTTTGAGGAACATCCAATTTGCTGGAACACCTCTTCCAATCCACAGGGAAAATGGTTTCGGGCCCTTAAAAAATGAGGGCCCCTGAATAATCTTAATACTCAACCCCATATACACCCCAAAAAAGTGAGCATTTCTTGGGGTTTTCCAGGGTTTTCCCACCCATTTTTCCCTACCCATTTCTGGCAACACCTGGCGGATGCCGCTGGAAGAGATACAACTGCAACATCGTCATGTACATACGCAAGTAGGTCCATAAGGGCTGTAAACCTTGGGATGTTTTGTTTTCGGTTGGTGGTTGAACCAACCCATCTGAAAAATATGATCGTCAAATTGGAACCAGCCCTTGTACACCAAATGTTTTTGGTGTGTGTTTTTTTTTTGGTTGGGGAAACCCGGGTTTTTGCCAGGGTGCATCACCTGATGTCCAACCCCCCAAAAAGTATAGAAAACAAAACAAAAAACAAACTGAATCACCAAAACAACTTGCGACGGAAACCTGACAATCTTTAGGGGCCCGATTTTTCCCATGTAACTTTTGGTGCTTATGATGGTGGACCCCAGGTGCCGATGGATCCTAAGATATGATTGAAACCTGCAGGTTTTTTCCTTCAGTGAAAATCGCTCCAACATCCCGTAAGAAACACCAGGAATTTAAGCATTTTCTCAACAAAAAGTGTCCTTCTCAAATAGGATCTGTCCAATGGTTAATTGCTAATTAATCTGGTTGGTAGTTTAACCAACCCATCTGAAACATATTAGTCAAATTGGAAATCTTCCCCAAACAGGGGTGAATTTCATTGCCACGAAGAGTTCTGGCGTATTGGTGCAGTCTATAGAACGAAATCCTAGATAGTACTACGCACGTCATAGATGTAAAATACAGATCTGTTTTTCAAGTATCTTCAAACATTATCAAATGTCTAAGTATGGGACAGAATTCTATGGCTAGTACTAATTCCTATATCGCTATTACTACTGCCATACGCTCCGACTCAACTCGCAAATGGAACCACATGAGACATCGGAAATTCTGCCAAGAAAGCTGTGTTGCTGATTAATAATTGACCAAGGGCCGTGGAATGAAAATTGATAAATATATATATATGTATATAGATACAAGTAATGCAGAATAATGCAGAGTTCAATGAACACCTTGTAGACAATGCAAAGTATAGAGATAGATACGCACATATATATATATATAAATAATACACACACACACGTACATGTCTATGAATATAATGATAATACGGATATAATACGGTAGTATACGGTATAAATACGTATAATCATGCTACTTAGACTAGCAGCTTGTAACACAAGTAGTCCTACAAATACAACCCCCCCTACCTCCAAACAGAACAAAAAGTCCGAAACTAAGAGCCCCCTGAAAACATGGCAATGGAACATCAATCTTTTTTTCTAAAGGAGATACATCATCAAATGGTTAAATGGTTGGTTTTTTCAGTTATCTTAGTTTTCTGGAGGGTACTCCGGCCCTTCAGTGCCTCCCCAAGTCAACCCCGCATCTTGGACGACGGTCAACGTTGCTTCATGGACCCGGGAGGCAGGCGTAAGGTTCGCCCTGGGGCATCCCCACCTGGGTACCACGAATCCCAACGACTGGACGTCTTCGAAGGCACTTGTACTACGGTTGATAGTTCAGAAATGCATGCCATCATCTACTTCCTCTAGGGTACAAAATCCATGCCTGAAAAAACTCAGACCCCAAAATCACCTGTACCCTAAGAATCAGCTGGGACCCTGCTATAGAGGGGTTTGGATGTGTTTAGCAGGGGATCTGGGATCTCCAGTCCCCACCAGTCTTGAGATCCCAATGATTCTAGGGAAACTGCAATCCTAGATTTCTGAGTTTTGTCATCTTTGACATTCAATGAAATCCTAGTTGGTTCATAAGGATCCTTATATTGGCATCTTATAATCCCGATGTAACTGGGTAGCAGAATCCCCTTATAACCAGGGTTTGGGTCACCGCTCACCTGTTTTCATGTGATTTCTAGCAACGTTAACTTCCCGGGTGTCCATTGACTCAACAACTGTGTTCAGAATGGATGCCTTTACAAAAACACATGTTGCACCCAGGAAACCTAGATTTTTTAAAACATTCCTTGCTGATCAATTCGAAATGACTGTTGATCCAATAAATCCGGCTAACCACTTTGATATGGAGAATCTCTCATTTTTAACATAACGGTTTCATATGTAATTATATATAACAGGTGGTGCGGGATTTATTCCATCAACAGTATGTTGAACCCGTACTTCTCAAAATTGCAGCATCCCAGAGGATTGCCAATTTACTGTACCGATGACCCTCATCAACTTAACATGGCAGTTCCAATGGAAAGATGTGGAACATGCTTGACCTATTCCATGGGCGACGGATGTCCGTTTGCAGGGGTAAGTGATGAGAGCAACTGAGCTTCTTGGAGTGTCACAAAAAGTTTTTAAGACTGTTTGGATTTGAAACAAGTTCTGCTCAACTGTGTGAAACTGACCCAAAACGACTTTCACCAATTACACCTGTCATGTATCAGGCATGTCAGGCATCTTACCAAAACTACATGATAGTCTCAACTAAGACTGCGAAGGTGGATGTACCTTCGTTTCGGCCATCGGCGAAAACGCGTCGAAACGACGGCCGCAACTGGGACATCCCCAACGTTGTGCTTCGACGTTCCCTGAGGATTCTCCACTCACAGAAGTTTGTAGAAAAGATCCCTCCAAGAAGCTGGAATATTGATGCACATTTTACCATAGAAATGCAGCCAAATATTACTGTATAATAACATAACATGTATTAAACTATAATATGTATAATGTTAGAAACTTAGGAAGAACATATCAATATACATGGAAATCATGGAAGTATCCATTTGAGCGGCTTTTACTTATTATGTGGGCCCAGTAAAGAAGATGTAGGGAGTCCCCCCGCCTCGTCTTAATCTCGTTTCCCAGGTCTTGGGACTTTTCCACCATGATTCATCTCGTATTCCAATTTTGGAAGTCCTTTGTCTGCTTGTGTTCATTCTACTGTATCATTCTAGCACTAGCTGTCGTATGTTGAACTGAGATAATGAACGACAACATGTTCATAATAGGAACATATCACCCCGGCAGTTTTAAGTTGCTTTTGTTTCACTATGAACATTTGCATCCATTAAAACACCAGTTGTTGTTTTTTTTTGTTCCGGGCGCGACAAAAACACCACAATGACCACCATGATCACTATAAGGTGGGCCCCTACTAGCCTACGAGTTATAAATGGAGTTATATCTCGACATTTATGGGTTATAACCCCAGTTGCCCGGCCATAGGGGTTAGTTCCCTCCATTTATAACTGGATCCGGGGCCTTGTATGAACGAACACCTGAGCATTCTGACCATTGGCATTTAACCATTGAACGAAGGGCTCCAAGTTGGCTATAACCTTGGAACAGGTGAAGGTAGCGGGACGAGTCTAGAACAGTGGAAATGGTGAATCTCTGAACATCGAATCGCTCAAACATTGCAAAAACAATAAACATAAAAACACCACTGGGGAGCCCTGTTTTTTGCTATGAATTGGACCAAGCTGGACTGACGGAGATTAAGAAGCAATTGGGATCATTGATGATTATTCATCTAACAGCATCCATATATGGATGCAAATTAGTCTTGATTTAAACAAATTCAAAAATGGCAAATTCAAGAAATTGACAAGACATGGGAGTCCCGTAAGAAATTTGGATAACACATTCCAATCCCACTAGCGGAAAGCTTGGGAAGCAGAGCTTAGTCTAATACATACTACCCTGGGAACCCACAACCTCAACCTTTGAGGGTTTCTAACCCATATTCTTAGGGCTTAAAACCTTCATTTTTTCATGGTTTTGGAGTCCAAAGGTATATGGGATATCTAAATTGACACGTGGGTGTCTCTTCTGTTTGCCATTTCTTATGGCTGTACAACTGAACGTCTCCCCCGCCGTTGAAACCAAGATGCTGCCATTCGCTCGGGGGTATTGGGTCGATGGCGCCTGGGAAATTTCAGGGTGTGAAATGATAGAGAATAACTGGTTGGTGGTTTCAACTCATCTGAAAAAATGTCAAAGTGAGAATCTTTCCCAAATAGGGCTGAAAATAGAAAATGTTTGAAAACACCATATAGAATTTGATTGCATTAAACTGGGTTGAATTTTGAGCAATGAAGCTTGTTTTATTGAAAGTTTTTTTGTGTATCACGGTATATCAACATATCCCATACATGGATGCTATATATATCTATATAGGCTCAAATGATTTGGGATTAAACAAAAACTGTCTCTAATAGAAATGTATTCACTATCCGCCTACTTGGAGGATCATCCCAGTTAGTAAGTGTTTAGGATCACCCCTATTTATAAGCCATTTAGGCCATTTAGGCCCTGGAACGTAAATAATCCCATTCAGGGGACTTACGATCACCATGGTCATCTAACCATTCACAAGTCATGGGGTTGATCCTCCACGTGTTGGTTCAGAAGTCGGCCTTTGCAGCAAAAAAAAACCAGCCCAGGTACCAGGCACATGGGATTTTGTCACAAAGCTTTCCCGACAAAGTTTTTTTTCAGCGAAGGCTTTCGTTTTTTTATTAAAGAATTTGTGAGTTTATATGTTTATGGTTTATTTAAATAAATAAATATATATATATATATACGTATTTTACAATTATATATATATATCATTTTTGTTTGGTGTCTAATTTTTTTTGGGAGGGTTCCGGAATTGATTCAGAAAAAATCCACTTCAATCACCGAAACCATGGTCTTTCTTCATTTTTTCGTCGCGAAAATGACGAAACAAATCGTAGCAAATTGACTTTTTTCTCGTGGTTCCCAGGCCGGCGGCCGCCTCGACAAGCAGGAGATTCGCAATGTGCCACGGTCAATGGCAGAAATCTCCACACCAAGCATCCCTCGACATTCAACCTGAGACTCGAGACACCCCAAAATGCAACGTTTGGACTTTCCAGGTTTCCAGAATTTTTTTTGGGGACAAATCTATCTGTACAGGATATAGGCCGCCCCTTAAATGGGGTTATAACTACTATAAGTAGATCTATAAACTCAGTGAAACCCACCTTGTAGCAACAAACATCCTCTTGATAAATGATTCGAAAAACTTCAAACACCAAGTTTGGACCTTGGAAAGTATTTGAATTTATCCTCTCTAAAAGTAACAGTAGCAGGCAGTTTGCACCTGTAAAAATGCTGGGACTGGAAATTCCTCCTTTTCCTTCCCTTTCAGACGGCAAGTTGGTCCTATTTTTTCTTTAAGAGCGGCGTTTGCTGTTAGTTTTTTAGGGAGTGTGCATGTTGAAGTAGTACACCCCCGAAGATTAACAGCTTGAACCTCAAAATCATGGAGTTTGGTTCAGATGGTTTTCTTTTTCCCAGGTGTATATTATATTCCCAGAACCAGCCGTTAAGCGGCCAAGGCCACACAGTTGACGTCATTTTTAGCGAAAAAATCATCAGCCAAGTTTCAGATCTTTAACCCAGGACCCACGGGACTGACTGGAAGATTTACCAACATGAATGGCATAGATCTTTATGGTAGATGTATAAATAAATATACCATACATCATACATCCTATGAGGGATAAGGACTTTCAACTTGGGGAAATCTCAAAACTCAACCAAAAGGCAATGATTCTCACTGATGTCCCTGATCCCTCATGACTCACCAAGGGCCGTGCTTGTAGGGTGTTGGTAGCACTAGGAACGCATCGCCAAATTTTCTTCTCCTTCCCACGAGTCGGACGCGTTTTTCGGATTTAAGTTTCTGAACTTGGATTTACCTTACCCATATATCATCCATGGGACTTGTTACAATTACCTACATGAATGGCTGGTATTTATGGTAAATGTAGGTAAACATGTTGAATTATGTAGTGCACAAAAAAACATTCTCCCAAATCTTGGTTTACTGGTGATGAATCCCATGGTACAATCCGTAAAATCCAGGAAACTGACATGGAAATGGACAATTCCTCCTTGTCAAGTGAATAATAAGTTTTGATCCTGAGCCATTAGTGCAGCAGTGGCCATCTGATAAAATAGATACGGATTGCTGAAATCAAGACCAGCAACAACCCAGAAAGCAACGTATAACTAGTTGGTGGGTTTCAATCCATTTGAACCATATTCATGTACCTGATGCTTTGAACATGCAACCAACATGAAATGAAACCTTGCTTGTTCAAATAACATTGAATGGGACTTCAGTTGAAAATATAGAACACCAAACGCACGTTCAATGGCTGTTGTGATTACAATAAGGGTCAGTGTCACTGTTTGAAAAATATGGAGGTACTCACGGTAAGTATCAAAAGGAAAACTGCTACGTTGGGAGGAATGCCCATATGTCGGTATATATTTTCACGGTGTTGGCAAAAGAGCACGCACTTTTCCACCTGACGCTGAAGACACATTTCGAAGACATGTGGCGCCACATTGTTTGGCGCCACATTGTTTGGTGACGCCGCATTTTCCTGTGACGCCACATATTGGCGCTGCATTGTTTGGCGCCACAGTGTTTGGTGACGCCACATTTTCCTGTGGCGCCACATTTTGGCGCCGCATTGTTTGGCGCCACATTGCTTGGCGACGCGACATTTTCCTGCGACGCCACATTTTGGCGCCACATTGTTTGGCGCCACATTGTTTGGTGACGCCACATTTTCCTGTGACGCCACATTTTGGCGCCACATTCTTTGGCGACACATTGTTTGGTGACGCCACATT